>JARJLF010000571.1:0-167990 GCA_029378395.1 Mycena leptocephala
AGGTAAACTGCATAGTAGCCATAGGCAGGGTCGGGCTCAGGATAAAATAATCTATATGAAGTTTGATTAATCAATTGCTGTCTCAACGCATAATCCGGTTCAAGCACTGATTTGTTTAAACAATTTGGAGGCTTGTGGTTACTGGTGCAATGGTGGGGGCCACTCGGTGGGATAAACATTGGTTTGATCCAATCAAAATCTGGTTAAACCGGATTAAGATGTGTTCAACCACGTTTGAACAGAACAGTGGTCATGGCGCACAGCAAAAAAAAGCCTCCACCCGCGAGACTCGAACTCGAGACCCCCGCTCTGTGTGGCGAAGGAGAGCTTAACCACTAAGCCAAACAACCACAAGGAAATTTGACGTGCGATCACATACATCAAGAAGCTCCTGCTCGACTTCCTTTCCAGTTCAAGTCGTGGTCGCCAGCAGGGCAAATTTTATAAGAACAAGAGCTCATACCAAGAGTATTCATTCATCATATGGTGCTTTCCCAGCTCTCCATTTGCAGGGCACTCCCCATGATGGATCCCATCCAGCAACATGCAATCAAGTGTACTCCATCCGAGGGGACTGACCTGCCTGAGCTCCCGTTCAAGTCATTCACAACATTGGGCGTGCATTGCGATCATGTCCCACGGATCATTGCTGCAAAAATCAAGAGAAAATGTTCTTCGCCCTGTAGATGTGTTGGGTAGATTTGGCTGATGAAAAGTGAACTCACCTCCCAGGTTATGGCTCAGGCTCTGACAAATCTCTCCTTTTCTCTTGTTTTCCTGTTTGCCACTTGCTTTTGCTTGCACCGCGACTAAAGACTAGAGTAAAAGATATTTAAAGCTTGGTACTTTAACTTAGAGCTTCGCCACCATGTCAGCCTCCCCCACGTCGCTGGGCGTCGGCACGCCCTTCGCCTCATCCGCGTCGTCCTCGCCGATGCCCACCCCGGCGCGCCTGTGGTCGGATTTCTCGTCCGTGCCTGCGAGCACGGCTACGAGCTCACCTGCACCTGAAGACGATGGAGAGATGAAGGTGTCTCCTTTTTTTTGGGAAAGGTTTTGTGGCGTGTACTAAAGACGCGCAGAACGTGGACGCAAACACGAATCTCGCGGAAGACAGGGGTGAGGAGACTCTGTTTTTACGTGGTGTGCTCGTCTCGGACGCGTCCTCCTCACCCCTTGCTGAAAACCACGACGCGTCGTCATCACCTCCCGACCCACCCCCCTGCCGACCCAGTCTCCATCGGACAAGAAGGCGAGCTCACCGCCTCCCAGCTCTCAGGCTCGAGCACCTGCTCGAGTGCATCTATAGCGCGATCCTGAAGCAGCAGATGAACTGACGTCGGCACTCATATGGTGGACTTCTTCGGCCTCTGCTGGTAAGATGTCACGAACTCCTCTATATTTTATGCTGAGACATTGGCAAAGATATATCTATCGCCGGGCGCTCTCATTTTGAAGTTACATACATCGAAGACGGTGAAACGGTGCACTGGGGTGCAGCCGTGAAATCAAAAGATCCAAATAAGTGAGCGGGAGCGAACGAATCACTATAACCCAACAAATCCAAAATCTAATATCAATCACAAACTCCAAATCTCAATACTCGTGTGTGTGTGTTCGGGAAGTAGGATTAAGAAACCCTTCAAGATGTGTTCACTTTTCAATAGTGTGGATGAACGCTAATTCTTATAGCAGAGTCACCGGGGGACGACAATTCTGATTTCGACAAGGCTAGTGCGTGGCCTGGAGTAATTGACTTCGAGAAACCAGCAGTGTTCAGCGTCAGCGGCCGACCTCAACCAACGTGGGGTACGTTGATGGGTGAACCGATTCAGCGGGGCGTCTTCCACTCTAGAACCTACACTCTCAATGGAGGGTAGGGTTGAACGGCCGGCGGTCAGCGGGCAATGCGTCTCGCAATGACGGTGCACTTATAACTGACGGCTGCAAGCTCACGTAGGCTTCTCCAACTATATCAAATCTTTCTGACATCTGACTGATTTCTGTCTGTTCAATTCTCTGAGTCCACTATATTGCCCTTTTCCCAGGGGATAGTCTACTACTCGTTACAAGTATTTTACTAGGCTTTTTATACAAACTGGGGAGCATGAAAGGAGATAAAAGGAAACTTTCGGAACAGAGACCAACGTGGTCTCCGGGAGGTTATGAACCAATAGAAAATGAGGTATTCACTTCCGTGGGTATAAAGTCCTTCTCCCGGAGATACACCACATGGTTCTCCCGGCCACACCTTCATGGTGTGCTATGGCGTGCTCATTGTCTAGGCAACTGCAACACTTTTGTATCATCTCATGATTAACCAGAAACTCTCCCGCTGACTCTGTCTGGTTCAGCGGGCGACTGTTAAGTCCTTTTTAAAGAGTTACTTCATCTCATTCCAAGTCGCCCGGAGTGGTACCGCAGTCGGTGGGCCACTCCAAAAGGTAGTGCTCATATCAAGTAGTCGCCGGGGAAAGAATCCCCGAAGCAATCATTATATCAATCAATGTGTCAGACGTCGCCCGGCGATCCTCATCCGGTCAATATACCCTTTAAGAGGATCGCCCGCTGACTCTGACATGTTCTGTCATATCATATCTTTAGTTAGTAGTCGTCTCCCGCGGTTGAACTAATGCATTCGTTAGGATGCAAGAGTCGCCCGCTGACTCGTACTTATCAGTATCGGTTGTGTTCCATAGTTCTGTATGGTTCTCCGCGTCAGCGGCCAACTCTAAGACTTCAATAATTCCTCTTGTTCGCTTCTAGTACTCAAAGAAGTAGTGTTTAGCTACTTCCCAGAGCTCAACGGTTGTGGTTTAATTAGCAGAACTTTGACTTGGTTAGAGTCATTGTTAAGCTGTTATTCCGAGTGGCCCGCTGACTTTCGACTGTCAACAGCGTAGCCTACCACTCCAAGGTGAGTGTACGCTCTGTTCCCAAGCCTCACATAGTCCCGTAAGATAGTTCAAAAATGAATAAAAACTGCGGTTTTTACGCGTGCCCGGGAGCACGCCCTATCAACGGCTTTCAATGGAACTCAAAAGTAAGCAACATGTACTACTAGTATGTATGGCCTGGCTCTGATTTCCGCAGTCTGATTCAGCGACTCATTATTCAGACAATCCAAACTCAGTCCACAACAAGCGTTGTCTCTATCGTCACCCTCATTTCATATATCATCAAGAACGACAGGAATGGTGCGATTCCTAGTTTCTTGACTGTCGGCGTATCGCTCACCGTGCGCAGTACCGACGGTGTGCTGCTACTTTATTGGGCCCTGTACCTTTTGACACTTTTTTTTACAACCTCAACCGCCGCCAGTACGGTGAGGTCAGCGGGTCGCGAATTTCATCGGAGGGTAACAACAATGCAGTGCGAATGTATATCCGTGAGTCTTATTGTCTGTACCGGTATGGGTCTCATTGCATAGATTGAAGAAGTCCACCGTCCGGCTCTCGTGACGGTGGACCACCCAAATACAAATTTCCCGCACATGGTCGAGGTGAGCACTGTACGACATCGTTGCCGTATCTACCGCGCTGTACATGTGCATGGACCCACACCTCCAAAGGCCCATGTTGGCTGGTCCACCCGTGGAAGTGGATCCTGCATCTAGGTCGATGTCGCACGATATTCGGGGGCGTTACAGCCGATGTCAGTACTGAGGGCGCGGATCGAAAATTTCTGTTTTGGGATGTTTCCAAAGAATTCCCTATATCTCTGTCAGTTCTTCACCGATTCACATAAAAACTAAATAGATCTACTCAGCTAATTCATGCACAATCAGTGATAGAGAGGAACTTGCGAAAATATTATGTATTAGGTAATTTCTGTTTTGGAGCTGTTTTTGCACTGAATACCATCTAGCATGGTGAGAACATTTCCCAGTGACCTAGAATTTTGGGAGGGACAATGTGTATATGTTATAAAACAAGTGAGAGAGCCAGAACTATATGAAATGTCCAGATGAATGTGATCTTGGCAATATCTCTGAAAGCCACAAACTGCCAAATGTTTCACTGGAGCTAGAAGGACTGTAACTAAATTATCCTCACTTCTGGCTCTATCACGTGTTTTGTCAGGTATGCATGTTGTCTCTCCCAAAATTCTAGGTCACTGGGACATGTTCTGGCCATGCTAGACAGTATTCAGTGCAAAAACAGCCCCAAAACAGAAATTACCTAATGCATGATATTTTCACATATTCCTCTCTATCACTAATTGTGCATGAATTAGCTGAGTAGATCTATTTAGTTTTTATGTGAATCGGTGAAGAACTGACAGAGATATAGGGAATTCTTTGGAAACATCCCAAAACAGTAAATTTTCGATCCGCGCCTTCGGTACTGACATCGGCTGTAATGTGGTTTAATATTATAAATGATAACCCGTTTTTTGGCGTCGATCATATCTCACTTAAGCTAACCCAACATCAAAGTCTGCGCCCACGCCTCGACACGTTAACGACGAGGCGCTATCGAGAAGCCAATTATGGCACCAGCCAGGGCACAGGGCGGTAATTTCGCTGGACCTTCTGTATCAAGCAGTCTACAACTACTCTTAGAAGGACTAACCTGCCACGAGCTCCCGTTCAAGTCATTCGCAACATTGGGTGTGCACTGTGCTCATGTCCCACGGATCATTGCTGCAAAAAATCAAGAAAATGTGTTTTGGCCGGTGGGTGTTGAGTCGATTTTGCTGATTAAAAAGCGAACTCATCACCCCGGTTATGGCTCGGGCCCGAATCGAACGAGCTCTCCGCTGGAAATCTCGGGTCCCATGTCAATGAATGCAGTGTGGACCATTCATCCACCCGCCAAGCACCTATCTGTATAGAAACCTGAGACTGTAAGCATCTTCAAGCTCTTTCAGCAACGTACGGAGTTTACTTGGAGCGATGGTTGAAATTTTCAATGTGAGAGGGCGTGACAGTTGGGTTGCTCAGAAATTTAGCGACAGAAAAAAAATGCAATGTTCCAACATATGGGGCGGGCCTGAGTCGAACGGGCTCTCCTACAAACAATTCTCCAACCCATGATGCATTGTGGGTGTGGACCTTCCACCACCGAGATGCGTTGGCCAGAACCACTATGTCACCTTTTGGAAGTCTTCAAAACCTGGCCATTTGTGGATCCTTGGACCAAAGTACCATCTGGGGTGTTGATGCGTGATGTGTCTTGGCGTGGATTGGCCATTCCCTGCCTCAGGAAGACAATGTCCCGTTTTACGTTGTGGCGCTTCTTGCGGAATCTTACCTGCATCATTGGCCTATTATTGGACCGGGATGACGGCGGACCCTACCTCTGGCCTCTAAATGGATTCCACTGGCCTTTTGGACCGACTCAACGTACTTACCGGGGCAGGCGCGATGCTGGTCAGCCTTAGCGACGGACAACATTCGATGCGCTGGCGTTTTGGTGCGCACGGACCATCCGGCCCAATTCCGTGATTTCCGACTATCTCCGGATGGAATTGGCTTGGCGATTCGCTAGCGGCAGCGCTCAGACAAGGCCATGCTCCGGACTCCAACCTTTACACTTAGCCCACGGATACCACCGGAGCGACCGGCCACCTTGGATTCGATCATGGCCATCTTCGGGAGGATTTCGACCCTGGAGTCCGCTGGAGCCAGCTGCTTTTTTCTTGTTGTTTTTGAACCTTTGGACTCGCGGATACCAATTGAGCGGTTGGCCATCATGGAACCTGGACAGACTTGCCTGACGGAGCGATTAGCCCACGGATACCACCGGAGCGATTGGCCACCTTGGACTCCATCATGGCCACCATCGAGACTCGAAGGATTTCCACCAGCTGAAGGCAGCTGTTTTTGTTGTGTTTGTGCTTCCGGGTCGTCGGTTGATGGACAACTCGCCCAAAAATCCGTGGGTCTGTTTCTTTGGAGACAGGTGGTTTGCATGCATCTGCAAAGGGAAGACGTACGACAGCCTTCAGTGGACTGGTGGACACTGGGGATTTATACCTGGGAGGGGGGAACCCCTTTCGTACACTTGCGCACTCTGCTTGTGGTCAGGTCCCACAGGGTTTTAACTAGAGGTCCCGCCATTCAAACAGCCGGCCAGTCTGCAGTTTGCCAGCGTCTTGTGCGATCGAACCCCTGGAATGATGTTGTGCTCGGTCGGCATCTTGTAGAATTCTGTGAGGATAACCACCCGCTACAGTACTACTTGTATGTCTTCCGTAAACTCGTTATTCAGCCTGTGGACCACGCGAGTATAATAAATCCCCCCCCCCCCCCCCGAGCCTTTCTTATCCTCATTCCCCTTGAATGTATGCGAAGAAATTCGAACTCAAAAAACTGGTTATTCAAGTCATCCACAATCATCTTGGTTGTGTCCATGTCTCCAGGATCATTGCTGCGAAAATCAAAGAAAAAGTGTGCTTCGGCCAGTGGGTGTTGAGTCGATTTTGGTGATGAAAAAGTGAATCCCCCTCCCCGGTCATGGCCTCGGGCCCGAGTCGAACGAGCTTGTCCTGCTCACAGTTTGCCCTTCACCGCATGGAGTGCACGCGTGGACCATCGACCACCGAGCCGATGTCTTGTGGCCGCGAATATAAGTATTTGAAACATCCCAAGTGTGAAATCAGTCCCAAATTCCTCGAACTGGTTCGGTAAGAAGTAAAGTTGCTGCCATGGTTGAAATTTTGAAGATACGAGTGACAGTAATTGAGAGAGGAAAAAATTCAACCCTTTCTGCACATGGCTCGGGCCCGAGTCGAACGGGCTATTCCTACAGACAATCATTCAAATTCCCTTATGTGTTGCAGGTGTAGACCATCCACCACCGAGCGGATATCTGTCCACTTATGTCCTCAAATATATCTGTTGTACTAGTCCCAAAATCCACGACCTGGTTCGGCAACAACCAAAGTAAGGTGTAACCATGGTTGAAATTTTGAAGATACGAGTGACAGTTGCATTGCTCATCTCATACATTAGAAATTGAGGGAGAACGAAAAAAAAAACAAATCGTTTCCGCCATATGGGTCAGGCCCGAATCGAACGAGCTTTCCTACAAATTCTGGTCCTCCTTCAGTGTTCATATGTATTACAGGTATGGACCACCCACCACCGAGGATTTTTGAACTGGTTTAATTCCTTCACGGGTGTCCTTGAAATAACTTACGGTGTTGGTGGCCATGGGTTGCAGCGTCATTTGTGTTTCAGAACCAAAAAAATCCGCAACCCACGTCGTCATGGCTCGGGCCCGAGTCGAACAGGCTACTCCTCCAGAAATGGCAGACTTGAAAATGAACACAGTGCAGGCGTGGACCATCCACCACCGAGCCGATATCCCTCTAACTTGTGCCCTCAAATATGTTTGACAAATATCAGGTTTTGAATAATCGGTTCCAAAATCCTCGACCTGTTTCAGCGGAAAGTAAAGTTTTGAGCCACGTAAATTTCTAAGATGTGAGTACAGTTGCATCGCTCCTCTCATACATCAGAAATTGAGAGGGAAAACAAAACCAAAAAGAATCGTTTCCAACTTCTGGCTCGGGCCCGAATCGAACGGGCTCCCCTGTATATATGCATCCCGGTCGTTCATGTTTTACAGGTATGGACCATCCACCACCGAGCCTTCATCCACCTCCGTATCAGCTTGAATGTAACTTGTGCAGGAAATATCGAGGATTTTTGAACTGGTTCAATTCCTTCATAGTTGTCCTTGAAATAACGGTGTTGGTGGCCATGGGTTGCAGCATCACTTGTGTTTCAGAACCAAAAAATCCGCAACCCACGTCGTCATGGCTCGGGCCCGAAGCGAACGGGCACTCCTACAAACAATTATGTTCACCTGACATGACATGTATTACAGGTGTGGACCATCCCATCCACCGCCGAGCCGATATTCCTCTACTTGTTATCTTGATTTATGAGATGGTATGTTGCCTGAATCAGTCGCAAAATTCACGACCAACGAGCTGCTCCTTGGGTTGAAAATCTTGACAGTTGGATTGCCCATTTCACCGATCAGAAATTCAGAGAGAGAACCAAAATTGAAACATTCCAAAATATGGCTCGGGCCCGAGTCGAACGGGCTATTCCTACAGACAGTTTTGCACACCAGTCATGTATTGTAGGTGTGGTCCATCCACCACCGAGCCAGTATCTTTCCACTTATGAGCTCAAATATGTTTGAATATACCATGGGTTGGATCAGGTCTAAGCGGGTGCTATGAAGTAAGTTCTATCCTTGGTTGAAATTTCGAAGATATGGTTGGATTGCTCATCTCATACATCAGAAATTGAGGGAGAACAAAAAAATCGAAGTGTTTCCAACTCATGGCTCAGGCCCGAATCGAACGGGCTCTCCTACAAATAATAGTCCGAGCCAGATCATGTATTGCAGGTGTGGACCATCCACCACCGAGCCTTGATCCTCCTTATCGGCTTGAATGTATGCAGGAAATATCAGATTATTGAGCTAGTTCAAGCCATTCATAGGGTTCGTTGAATTAACTTGCCGTGTTGGTGGCCATGGGTTGCATCATCATTTGTGTTTGAACCGAAAAGTTCGCAAATTTGATTTGCATGTACATGGCTCGGGCCCGAGTCGAACGGGTTCTCCCACAAACCATTTGAAATCAATCATAGATTGCAGGTGTGGACCATCCAATCGAGCCCACATCTTTCAGCTTGTGTCCTCAAATATGCTTGGCAAATGCCAATTGTGGAATCAGTCCCAAATCCTCAAACTGGTTCGGTAAGAAGTAAAGTTGCTGCCATGCATGGTTGAAATTCTGAGGAGATAGTACCTTATTGACAGCTGCAATAATTGCTCAGTTCACACATCAGAAATTGAGAGAGCGCCCCCCAAAAAAATGAGACTTTCCGCTATATGGCTCGGGCCCGAATCAAACGAGCTCTCCTACAAATCGTGGTGTTCCTTCGCATGTATTACAGGTGTGGACCATCCACCACCGAGCCTTCTCAACCGACTTTTCAGCTTGAATGTATGCAAATAAATTTAAACTAAAAATGACTTCGTTGCTGTCGAGCTTGTGCGGAGTCTTGAGCGGTCCCAGGTGAGCTCGGGCAAAAATGAACGCACCAACTTGCAAGGTCAGAATGCAGTAGTTACCACACAGAAAGGGGAAAGAAAAATAGAATTTCTACACCATGGCTCGGGCCCGAGTCGAACGGGCTCTCCTACAAATAATAGTCCGAGCCACATCATGCATTGCAGGTGTGGACCATCCGCCACAGAGCCTTTCTCATCCTACTTAACGGCTTGAATGTATGCAGGAAATATCGAGGATTTTTGAGCTGGTTCAATTCCTTCACAGGGTTCGTTGAAATAACTTACGGTGTTGGTGGCCATGGTTGCATGAATCGTCATTTGTGTTTGGACCAAAAAGTTCGCAACATTGACTTACATGGCTCGGGCTCGAATCGAACGGGTTCTCCTACACAGCACCATTCAAATGGCGGCATGGAGTGCAGGTGTGGACCATACCACCGAGCCTTCCTTCACATACTTTTACACAGCTCACTCCAAATCACCAATAAGCGCCTATAAATACCATTCATAGCCGATATGCCGCATGGATTGTTACTTCAATTTGGGGACAGCCAGTTACATACAGTATGATTGCGCCACGGGTAGTAGAGACGAGCAGGGTAATAACCCTGCTCATAAACAAAAAATGAAGGTGCATTGGCATGGCTCGGGCCTGGTTCGAACAGGCGACTTCTGCAAAACACTATGTTTTAGTGAAATAAGAAGCGGACACATTACCACTCTGCCACCGAGCCGTGATGAAGGGGTGGTAATGACATGGGAATCCGAAGCTGTCGTTCGGAATACTTCTTGAACCCGGCGTACCTACCTACCTACTGGGAGAACCAAATAATGAACAGAATAAGGCACCAGTGGGATGGATGGAGCATCGAGGAACCGAAGAAAGGGAAGGAAATCCCCACCGAATACAAAAAGTGCCAAGCCAAAAAGTAACAACAGAAAATGTTCATGGCTTGGGCCTGGTTCGAACAGGCAATCTCCGCAGAAGCAATCTTCGTATACCTCTAAAAGCAGCGAACGCATTACCACTCTGCCACCGAGCCGCGATGAAGAAAGACAGTGACATGGGAATATGAAGCAATAAGGGGAGAAGTGTTATTCCGGGAGAGAATGAATTCAATCAACAGAATAACGCATTAGTGAATGGATGCAGCTGTAGGCATCAAGCGGCATGATATGGGAGGGAAGAAAATTTAAACCGAACAAAAAGTGTTTGCAGACCGATGCAAAACATAGGGGATTATGCATGGCTCGAGCCTGGTTCGAACAGGCGACCTCCGCAGAAACCGTTTGACTTGCAGCATAAAAGACGCGGATGCACTACCACTCTGCCATCGAACCATTATTAACGATGTTAGCTAAAGCATTAAACCCGAAACCCGAAACCCGAAACCCGAAACCCGAAACCCGAAACCGAACGACAACCCTGAAGTGAGACAGGGGCTCCCAAAATCACGTCAGACACCGCCTTTGTGGCATGGCAGTGCAGTGGCCAGGCGCGTCCTGATCAGCTGACAAATCTCTTCTTTTCTTGTTTTTCTTTGCCACTTGCACTGTAGTAATCCGACCAAGTGTTCAGGTGACGGTGACCCCCAATTTTTTTTTGATGTGCTTAAAAAACACGATAATTCAAAAGGAAATTTGTCGGCCATCTCGGTGAGAGAAAATTCCAAAGATTGTGAACACTTGGTCGGATTACTACAGTAAAGACTAGAGTAAAAGACACAAAGGCTTGGTACTTCAACTTAGAGCTTCGCCACCATGTCAACCTCCCCCACGTCGCTGGGCATCGGAACACCCTTTGCGTCGTCTGCGCCGTCCTCACCGATGCCCACCCCGGCGCGCCTGTGGTCGGATTTCTCGTCCGTGCCTGCGAGCACGGCTGCGAGTTCGCCTGCGCCTGAAGACGATGGAGAGATGAAGGTGTGTTTTTTTGGGAAAGTGTGTGTGGCGTGTACTAAAGGAAGACGCGCAGGACATGGACGCGAACACGAATCTCGCAGAAGACGGGGATGAGGAGACTCCGTTTTTACGCGGTGTGCTCGTCTCGGACGCGTCCTCCTCACCCCTTGCTGAAAACCAAGACGCGTCCTCCTCACCTCCTGACGCACCCCCCTCCCGCTGACCCAGTCTCCATCGGATAAGAAGGCGAGCTCACCGCCTCCCAGCTCTCCTGCTCGAGAGCATCTATAGCACGATCCTGAAGCAGCAGATGGACTAACGTGCATTTTAGCGAGATAAAGCCAAGACGTCGGCACTCATGTGGTGGATTTCTTCGGCCTCTGCTGGTAAAATGTCACGAACTCCTCTACATTTTATGCTGAGACATTGGCAAAGATATCTCTAACGCTGGGCGCTCTCATTTAGAAGTTACTTACATCGAAGACGGCTTTCAAAGGGACCCAAAAGTAAGCAACATGTACTACTAGTATGTATGGCCTGACTCTGATTTCCGCAGTCTGATTCAGCGACTCATTATTCAGACAATCCAAACTCAGTCCACAACAAGCGTAGTCTCTATCGTCACCCTCATTTCACATATCATCAAGAACGACAGCAATGGTGCGATTCCTATGACTGTCGGCGCATCGCTGACCGTCTGCAGTACCGACGGTGTGCTGCTACTTTATTGGGCCCCGTACCTCTTGACTTTTTTTTTACAACCTCAACCACCGCCAGTACGGTGAGGTCAGCGGGTCGCGAATTTCATCGGAGGGTAACGACAATGCGGTGCGAATGGATATCCGTGAGTCTCTTATTGTATGTGCCGGCATGGGTCTCATTGCATTGATTGAAGAAGTCCACCGTCTGGCTCTCGTGACGGTGGTCCACCCAAATACAAATTTCCCGCGCATGGTCGAGGGGAGCACTGTCCGACATTGTTATCGTATTTACCGCACTGTACATCTGCATGGACCCACACCTCCAAAGTGCGATATTGGCTGGTCCACCCGTGGAAGTGGATCCTGCATTTAGGTCGATGTCGCATGATATTCGGGGGCGTTACTGTGGTTTAATATTATAAATGATAACCCGTTTTTTTGGCGTCGATCACATCTCACTTAAGCTAACCCAACATCAAAGTCTGCGCCCATGCCTCGACACGTTGTTAATGACAAGGTGCTATCGAGAAGGCTATTATGGCACCAGCCAGGGCACAGGGCGGTAATTTTGTTGGGCCTTCTGCATCAAGCAGTCCACAACTACTCTCAAAAGGACTGACCTGCCACGAGCTCCTGTTCAAGTCATTCGCAACATTGGGTATGCACTGTGCTCATGTCCAACGGATCATTGTTGCAAAAAATCAAGGAGAAAATGTGTTTTGGGCGGTGGGTGTTGAGTCGATTTTGCTGAAGAAAAAGCGAACTCACCACCCCGTTATGGCTCGGGCCCGAATCGAACGAGCTCTCCGCTGGAAACCTCGGGTGCCATGTCAATGAATGGAGTTGTGGACCATCCATCCACCGCCAAGCACCTATCTGTATAGAAACTTGAGACTGAATGCATTTTCAAGCTTGTTCAGTGACGTAGGGAGTATAGTTGGAACGATGGTTGAAATTTCCAAGATGAGAGGAGGGTGTGACAGTTGGGTTGCTCAGAAATTTAGCGACAGAAAAAAATGCAATGTTCCAACATATGGGGCGGGCATGAGCCGAACACGCTCTCCTACAAACAATTCTTCAGATCTCTGAGGTATTGCAGGTGTGGACCATCCACCACCGAGCCTTTCTCATCCTCGACCCCTTCTTTATGACCTTAAACTCAAAAAACTGGTTCCATTTGGTGTTCAAGCCATCCACACCTCGGTTATGTTCATTTCACGGGTGCAGGAGGAGGTGACGAGCGCAGAGGTGGACGCTGTAATCTGGTCCGGCGGCGAGTGGAAGGCTCCCGATTCCCATGGGCTCCAGATGGGATTCGTGCGACGGGCATGGCCAGTGATCGCGCCCTGGGTACGTGCCATATTCATGTCCTCGGTCCGCCTCGGCCTCTACCCCCACCGTCTCAAGTCATCCAACGCGATCCCGACGCACAAGCCCGCAAAAAAAAGACAAGACAAGCCCTAAGGCCTACCGCCCGGTCGAGCAGCATGCCGAGGTTCTTGCCAAGCCCCTCGAACGCCTCATGGCGAACTGAATCACCTTCGAAGCGGAGTCGCGAGGCCTGTTGCAGGAGTCGCAGTTCGGAGGTAGGCCAGGACGCAGCACACAGCAGGCAGCGAGCGCGTTCATCCACCGTGCACGGGCGCAGATGGACGAAGGGATGATTGTGTCCACCCTCTTCTTCGACCTTAAAGGCGTGTTCAACAGCATCAGCCACAGGGTGGTCGCGGAGGAGCTGGCGGCATGTGGTTTCTCTCGCTCGACCATCGCGTGGGTGCTAGCCTTTCTCAATGGGCACAGGGTGACAATTGTCATCGACGGGAAGCGCTCCGTTACCTTCAGGTGCACGGGGAGGGGAGCGCCGCAGGGCTCAGCGCTCTCGGTGATCCTCTTTCTCGTCTGCATCAACCGCCTCCTCCGCCGTCTTGCATCCCTGTGCACGGGTGTAGTTGCGGTGGGTGCCTCTTGGAAGGGAGGTTTCATTGATGACGTCAACTTCTCGACGGCGAGTCGGTCCATCCTAGAGAACGTGAAGCGTCTGGAGCTGGCGGGGGATGTGGCAAAGACATGGGAGGCAGAGGACGATGCGGAGTTTGAGGAAGAGAAGACGGAGCTGACCCATATGCACCTGGGCAGGAAGGACTACTCCAAGGTCTCGGTGCGTTTCGGAGGGAAGACCATCTTGCCGTCTGAGACCGTCAAGTGGGTGGGCATCGTTCTTGACCGCTCCCTTTCAGGTCGTGCACACGTCGAGTATCGAGCCACGTCGGGAGCCAGGGCACTCAACGCATCGATTGCCATCATGCACTCGTCGTGGGGCCTGAAACCGCAGCTAGTACGAGACCTGGTACGCACGGTGATTCTCCCTCGCGCCGACTACGGCATCATCTGCTTCCTCCCTCTTCCCTCGTCCGCCCTGAAACCCCTCGAGAGACTTAACAGGTCACTTGCACGCTGCATCACGGGCAGCTTCCGCACTGCGTCCCTTGCGGCTCTGGAAAAGGAAGCGGCACTGCTCCCGGCTCTACTCCGTATTGAACGCGATGCCCTCATGACCATCGCGCGCTGGCTCACCCTCCCTGTCTCCCACTGCATCCATTCCCTCGTCCACAACGCCATCGCCAAACCTCCCAAGAGCCCAAAGCTTGCCTCAATCTTCCACTACGTTGAGCGCATCCCTGGCATAGCGTGGCCATTAACGGTTCTAGTGCGTGGCCAACGACTTCGGCAGCGCGGGGTTCCCCGTGTTGTCGACGCTCTGGAGCGCGCTGAGGTTCCATTCGACCCCACCCTGGGAATGGAGCCAATCCTCCCCGTCTATGCGGCACCATGGGCAACCCCCCTTCCAGTTACAACTACCATCCCCGAGAAGGATGGCGCGCTACGTGCGCTGGGTGTTGCCCTTGCGGATAAGAGGAGAAGCTCGGCCACCTGGTACACAGACGGGTCGCTACTGGAGGGACGGGCAGGTGGATCTGCGGTGCGGGTTGGGGGCGGGAGGGAGAGGGAGAGGATTATAGTCCCGTTGGGAGATGGACAGGTGTGCGAAGGGGAAATGGAGGGGTTGCTGGCGGCGACGGCGAAGGCACTACGGGACCACCAAAACCACATCCTGGTCGTGGTCAACTCGCAGGTGGCACTCCGTGGCATCCTGTCTACTAAACCCCGCTCCGGGCAGTTCAGGGCCGTCCGCTACGACGAGCTCATCCGTCGCATCCTCCCATACCGTCCCCACCTGGCGATCCTAAACCTATGGACACCGGCGCACATCGGAACGGCCGGGAACGAGCTTGCAGACGAAGCAGCCAAAGCGGCTACACGCCGCGACCCCGACCCCTCCCTGTTCGCCTCCCTCACCACGGTACGCCGGCTCATTGAGCTCCGTGTCCTTGCCCTCTGGGACAAAGCATGGTCTGCCTCCAAGACGGTGATAAGCCGGACAAATGGCTGGCCGTGAAATTTATCAATTTCATAGGTCAAGTCAACGTTTCAGTATTCTATATTGATTATGTTGGCGTTATCTCAGACGAGAGCTATTGTGAGACTCGAACAGTTAGCTAAGGGCTAAAGCGTGTAGAGAACGGTGTCTCAGTTGAACCAACGTTGATTCCGGTAAGGTTTCAATGTTAAAACAGCAGAAGGCAATTATATCTAGAAGTTCGTTCAACCATCCGTATGGATTGGGGCCAACTCGCATGCTCCTATCAAGAGTGTATTATTCTGAATCCATCTAGACTACAACTGGGGCACAATGAATGGTAGAGCTAAATACATTAGGGCCAAAGAGAGGTCAGTTGAGGGTTGAGTACGTGGGGTCCAAGAGGATGCCGAGAGTTGGTATCCCTGGATGGGGCATAACGTACAACCGGGATGGATTCCCGGTGTGCCGTTGTTCGACAATCCAATTCGGGCGATATAAGTCGCTTGGACCAGGGTTTAGGGCGCGGGGCGGTTGTCACTAAAGATGGCAACACAAGTCGTATGGTCCATCAGCAGGTGGCTGTAGTTGGGCAAGGGGTTTCTAAGCTTATCTCTTCACGACTGAATGGTTTCCATCACTGGAAGCCGGAAGCGTGATATAGCAGCCGAAATCGTGATGTGGGAGCCATTTGGGCGTGATATTTCCTTTTAACTGAGTTATTTAAAGCACATTGTCTCCATTAGCGCAACATATCACGGAGAAGTCTTGTCTCCGAGTTCCGTTTATCCGTATTACTAACAGAGCGCATGTGTATCAATTTCCTTATTAGTGTTTCGAGAGCAGTATATAAAGCCTGTAGGTTTCGAGTGTAGGGCCAGTGAATCCCCCCCTTCTTGGTTAGACGAAAGGCTTATGCTTGACGTCGTTTCTTAGAAGTTTGGTATTCATTCGGAACGTCACTGGAAGCTATTTAGTTTCTATTGTTTGTTTCATTTGCAATATATTGGTTGTTTGATTTAAGTTTTGGCTACAGAACGCGTGAAATATAACGGAACGGTTACACGGAACGCGAGATATTGAGAGAACTTGAGTAAAACAAGCCTTGGGAAAAGTGTCTAACAAAGTTAGCACTTGTCTCTACAAGTATTGTCTTTGGAATAACAGTAGGATTGAGTGGTATATCGCGTAACAGCGGTTCAGTGGGAGTTCTACCATAAAGAACAGTGTAACGAACGGCTTCTTGAGCTACTAGACCGCGTGTAGCGACTAGAACAGCATCAGACACCACCTTCGCACCTGTAGAGATTGTTGGAACTTACATAGTAAATACTCAAATTGCCACAACGTATACTGCGTTGGAACCCCGAACCTCGCACGTCGATTGTATCGTTTGTTGTAGTGTTTTGTGTGTTTTATTGGATTTAGTGTTCGCACTTTATTCAGTATTTCATTCATATTTTCACGCCCAGCGACATAGTCAGCGTTTCATCTGGAGCCCACCGCGAGGGGTTCATTTGACCTTTACTTTGGAGTTACAACTTCAAGTTAAAATCTCTACAAGGACAATCGAAAGATAGTCTGTTGCTGCATTTCTAGACTTGCACAGTCTCGGAATTCAGGATTATACCTCAGAGTCAAAAGCTTTGAGAAGGACTTCAACAAAAAGTCGACGGCATCGTTGGACGAGAATTTCTCGTACCAACCCATCTGCGCAAGCAGAACCTATAGAGATAACCGGCGAAGGCCAATCGGAACCTATAGTCCCTGGTTTTCCCAAACCTCCTCCGAGACGATCGAGTAGACAGGCTGAAGCAGGAACTCCAACTCCTGACTTCCCTCCTCTTTTGCCTAGTAGGAGAAAGAAGAAATCCACGCCTGCTGAACTTGCAAGGGAAAAGTCGAGAGACCAAACCCAATCTCGTGCAGAGGCCTATAGACTCTTAAACCAGTCATCGTCCAGTACAATCTCAGGACCTAGTAATTCTAGTCCAACCACAGGAGAACAATTAGTTCTTCCGACACTTCTCTCTACAACCACACACACACCTTTCATACAAAGTATTACGATGGCAGACCCAGATGGTCAAGGCGCGCAACCTCAGGCCCAACAGCCCAGGGTAGCAAGCTTCAAGGTTCCTTATGCGTGGGATTCGAATGCTCCGAAGTTTACTTCTGACGATCATGAAGATCTTATGACATTTGTGGACCATGTAAACCAGATCTTAGATCTCGCAGGGGTCACGGACGACGCACAGAGGAAGATGTACTTAACTAATTATCTTCCTAACAAGAAGAAAGTCAGTTGGCGTGCGCTCCCTAAGTACTCAACTGGGACTTACGACGAGTTTCTCAAGGAAGTCTATAAAGGATATCCTGAGATTAATTCTGAGAGGGCTGGAACAGTCGAGCTTCTCAACAAGCTCTGCAGGTGTAATCATGGGATTACAGTAAAGGAAGAGGGGAAACTCAGGCGTTTTGGCATCGAGTTCTCGACAGAGTACAAGAAATTGTTAAAACAGCCTGCTCTTATCACAAACCAGGAGGGTTGCAAGAGGTATCTCGAAACTCTCGAGAAATCATTTGCAACTACGCTTAGGGTGTCCATTAATAATGCGGTACTCCTGCGTTCCCAAATTCCTGGGTTGGCTATTCCCAACGCAAATGCAAATGTGGCTGGAGAAGAGGATAGGAAAGAGGATCCCATTAAGCTTGAGGATCTTATCAAATTAGCGGAGACATTGGCTGCGGCTCAAGATGAGTCGTCGTCTATTTCTGTCGATACAGAATTCAAACGATCTGTACATTTCCCTACCGTTAAGGTCGAGAAGACTGACGAAAGGATTGAGGAATTAAATGGAGCGATCGCTCAGTTGAGAGATCAGTATGTTGTGAGCCAGAAAGAAGGAGAGCTTAGGCACTCTGAAATTCTGCGTGCAATGCAACAGATGACCAAAGATCCTCCGCCTCATAAAGAGATGAACCGTTCGAATTTTGCGTTCAACACGCAAGGTCAAGGCCGCAGCCAAGGCTACAACAACCAAGGTTTTAATAATCAGGGTTATAATAACCAGGGAAATCAGCGGGGTGGCGATAGGGATTGTTACTATTGTGACGAGACCGGCCATTATTCTAGGGAGTGCCCGCACAAGGAAGGCCATATTAATAAGGGACTTGTTGTGTTTGAAAATGGGAAGCACAAACTAGGGGATGGAGGCTACATACCGAGTGGGCCTGGGAGCCAGAAGCAGCGTGTCGAAGACTATTGGAAGAACAAGTCTGCTAGTCAGAACTGGTACGCTTTGCCGTACCCTGTTGCAGAGTCATTCTACAACGAAGATTCTGAGCGCCAACTTGACTTCACTGAGTCAGCTATGGACGAGATCCGTACGTTGAAAGTTCAGCTCGCAAGGGCGCAACAAGTAAACCAGGCAGTTCTAGCTAGAGCTCCACAGGTGGTTCAACCCACCTTTATGGTTCAGAACCAGCCGAGCGTGGCTACACCTACGAGTGCAGACATTCAGCAAGCTGTCCAAGCACTGTTGATCAAGGGATTAATGGCTGGAGAGTTGCCATCTGCCCAAGACCAATTTGTTACTACCAGGACTGGCAAGAACAGTGGCGGTCCGAGTTCAAATTTCTAGGTGGTTCAGGGATGGAGGCGAAGACCCGGAGGGTCAAGCCAGCTAGGCCTCCTGAGAACCGGAAAGAAACTAGTGCCGCAGACGAAAGGCCAGATTGGAGAAGCAGATTAGTGGCGGAAGAGGACGCTGAACGAGAAGCGGCTCGTGAAAAGTTAGTTGCGACTGGGGATGCGAATCGCGAAGTCCGCGAATCAGCAAGCAACCAGACAAGGACGGAGTTACCTTACAGGGCAGTTCCGCCTCTTAACACTCTGGCAAGTGATCGACACGATCAGCCAGAAGTTGTAGAGATTTCTGCTGATCGTGATGAGAAATCTTACAGAGTCCGTGCGCCGGTCCAGAAAGATGGACTCGGGAGGGATATAGCAGATAAGGTCCTGAGGACAGAGGTGACGCTGGATATAAAGGACTTAGCTGGTATTTCGCCTGAAGTACGGGAAAAACTGAGATCTGATCTCACCAAGACCAGGCAACCGATTTCAACCAAGTTGAAACCAATTATCCTGGCAGCTGAACAGACGTTACCATTTGCTGGACCTGATGTTGAGGAGGTCTTGAAACTGGAATATGACGCACTCAGTTGGGAGGATTTGACTCCGTGTGCTTCAGTATATGTGTCTACTGTTGCTGACTCGAACTATCCTGAAGGAAGTCTCGTAATGTTGGATCCCTATGAACAATATTTGGCCTCTGTTCCACCGAACGAGGCCCCTAAACAAGTCTATATCTCGGAAGGGGTAGTAAGACAAGTTTATGTTGCTCGGGATTCGGTGGACCTCAGGGTCGTATTCCCTCATATAAACAAACAAGGCGCTGTAGAGTCTGTTGTGGACTCGGGGTCTCAGATAGTGTCTATGTCTCTTGAACAAGCAGGAGAGTCGAAACTTTCATGGGATCCTGATGTCCAAATTTATATGCAGAGTGCCAATGGATCTCTAGAGAAATCTGTCGGCATGGCTAGAAATGTTCCTTTTATATTCGGGAATATTACAGTCTATTTGCAAGTCCACATAATACGTGGGCCCGCATATAAGGTTCTTCTGGGAAGACCCTTCGAAGTTCTGACTGAAAGCTGGGTAAAGAGTAGCGGAGATGGTTCTCAAACTATCACTCTGAAGGATCCGAACACTGGGAAACGGTGCACGATGAATACTTATCCTAGACATAGGAAGCCATTGCCTAAGGCAACAGTGGAATCAGTTCCGGATGAGGATGATCGGCCAACACAGACTGCTGATACAGAAACTCGAGACCAGGATTTTCAACGATCTTCGATGAATTGATGCAAGCGCATGAACGAGGGGAATTGGCATTGAAGTTCGGTTTAATGATAACAAGGAGATGGAAATACAAGGGTATTTCAAACCCAGGGGAAAACAGTTCACGGAAACTGAGTTATTAGAGGCGTATGTTAGTGCTTCAACGGGGGCTAGGGCCTTCAAGAAAGACAAGCCAGCGGCGGCTTTATTTCAGGAGTTCCACCAAGGGGTTAAGAAATCTCAGAAGACAGCTCCGGGGGCACAGAAATGCGACGTCTTTACATGGAGCAGATCGGAAGCACCCAAGACTGAAAAGGATCAGTCGAAGGTGTATATCGGCACTAAGGCAGGACAGGATATTCGAACTACCCACGTCTTGACTCAAGGTGTCCGGTGTGGATGTTGTCAGTCGGCTGACTTCATCGTTCCAGGTCCGGAAAGCAAGGGTACTGGTCAGGCACCTGTAGATAAACCTACCGTATCGGTTTTCGCTGGCAAAAAGTACAAGCCAGTAGGGTTGAAAGTCAGACCTGTGTACACAGAGCTTCCGGATAAATACAGAATAAAAAGAGAAATCATTGGAGACCCGTTGAAGGATATGCCTGGGTTAAATCCCAATCCTCGTGACTACTGCCCAACTGGGCGGTATACCGACGAAAGGAAGGCTATAATAGATAAACTTCATGCTGGGGCTTTCTTGTGGCCAGAAGAACGTAAGCTCTTGCACGAATTTATGATGAGTCAAGAGGCTGCGTTTGCTTGGGACGATAGTGAGCGAGGAAGTTTCCGCCACAATTTCTTCCCACCTGTAGAGATACCTGTGGTAGAGCACGAGGTATGGGTGGAAAGGAGTATACCGATACCCAGGGGTCAATTAGAGGAGTTCTGTAAAGTCATAAAGAGTAAAATTGACGCTGGAGTTTATGAACCTTCCAACGCTTCTTACAGGAGTAAATTCTTTGGGGTTATAAAGAAAGATGGCAAGAGTATTCGTCTGGTACATGCGTTAGAACCATTGAATGCGGTTACAATCGCCCATTCTGGTTTACCGCCTGCAACCGATGAACTCGCTAACCACTTTGCAGGGAGAGCCTGTGGAGGTTGTCTGGATTTATATTCGGGATATGATCACCGAGATATTGCAGAGGGCTCACGGGACTTTACAACATTCCAGACGCCGTTCGGGGCCCTTAGATTGGTAAAATTACCACAGGGTTGGACTAATTCAGTCCCAGTATTTCACGACGATGTGACATATATTCTCAGGGACGAGATACCGCATATAACTATTCCATATATAGACGATGTTCCAATACGAGGTCCTGCGTCTAGGTACCAGAATAAAGATGGGACTTACAAGACAATTCCAGAGAATCCGGGAATCAGGAGGTTTGTGTGGGAACACTTCCAGAACGTGAACCGGGTTGTTCAACGACTAAAATATTGCGGTGCTACCCTTTCAGGAGCCAAGTCGATTATATGTTGGGATCCTTTCTCGGTAGTTGGCCATCTCTGTTCGTATGAAGGCCAGAGGCCTAGTACAGACAGAATTGGTGTTATAGTACGCTGGGGAGCGTTGAAAGACGTCTCTGATGTCAGGAAATTCTTAGGCACTGTTGGTGTTCTTCGTATGTTCATAAAAGATTATGGGAAGATCAGTCAGCCGATTGCCAAGTTGACTAGAGGTGATCAGGACTTTGTCTGGGGAGAAGAGCAAGAAAATTCGATGAAAGCCTTAAAAGAAGCTATCGCTAATAGTGATAGTCTACGCCCGATCAGCTATGACTGGGAAACGGACATCGTTCTTGCTGTAGATACCTCATGGATGGCGGTTGGGATTCAGATATATCAGATGGACTTGATAGACAAGCTCAAGAGGCATTATGCGAAGTTCGCATCTATAACTCTCAATAGGCGGGAATCTAGGTTCTCCCAACCAAAAAGAGAGCTGTATGGGCTAAAGCGGGCACTAGAAGCCATGCAATATTGGCTCCTTGGTTGCCGCAGACTTGTTGTAGAGACGGATGCGCTCTACATTAAAGGCATGCTCAATAATCCGGGCATGGGTCCAAATGCTACCATCAATCGTTGGATTGAGCAAATCTTGATGTTCCACTTTAAACTGAAGCATGTTAAAGGTGCTACATTCCCACCGGATGGTTTATCCAGGTGAGAGGCTCAACCAGGGGATGAGGAGTGGGTTAACAATGAGGAGGGATTGGATGAGAATCCCTCTCCTGAGAATCACGAAGATTGGGACTATTCATGCGAGCAACCTCTGGAGTTCGACGATTTCAAGGATGAGATTGACGAACGGGGTGGTTACTTCCAGTCTATGGAGGGAACTGCGGTCACAATCGATGACTTTGAGCAGGATCTACAACTGGCAGAGGAACAAGAACGCGTGATATGCGACAAAGTCAAGGCAGTTTACGCTGCTGAAGGCATAGTTATTCCACAGTACTTGTTGGTTGAAAAACCAGAGGAAGAGTTACTCCTTCCCAGGCCCGAGCTAAAGAACGATCCAGCGAAGCGGGAACCGTACGATGAGAGGCATCGGACGGAGGCAGGGAAAAACCAAGATGAACGTCTTGAATTAGTAAAAGCCTGGTTGGAAAACCCGATGGTTCGGCCAGAGGGGATGAACAACAAGGAGTTCAAGAAGTTCATGCGAAATTGTAGAAACTTCTTCGTGAGTGAGGATGGGAAACTGTACCGTCGAGGGGACGGGTCAACACATAAACTAGTGGTAGCCAAGGAGCATAGGATGTACATGATGCGTGCATCCCATAACTCGTTAGGTCACCATGGGATATATGCTACCAAGTCCCTCGTGGAGTTGAGGTTTTGGTGGCCGGAGATGGAGAGAGACATAAGTTGGTTTGTCAACTCATGCGTGAGTTGCCAATTACGACAAATGACACTCCTGCGAATTCCTCCGAAACCTACCATGACCCCGAGTCTCTTCCAGAAAATCCACACCGATGTAATGATTATGGGAATGATATCTAATGGTCATAGGTACTCGGTGGTGGCAAGGGACTCCTTATGTCGATACGTTGAAGGGAGACCTTTGCGGGCAGACAATGGAGAGACCTTGGGAAAATTCCTACTCGAAGATGTGATCTGTAGGTGGGGCTGCCCTAAGGAATTTGTTACCGACAACGCGGGACAATCCATAGCGGCCCTGAAATGGTTGAATGCGAAGTACGGGATAGTGGGGATTAAGATATCTCCCTATAATTCCCAAGCTAATGGACCAGTTGAACGTGGGCACTGGGACATTAGGCAGTCCTTGTACAAAGCGACGGGTGGGGATCCCAAGAAGTGGTATTGGTTCTTCCCTCAAGTGCTTTGGGCAGACAGGATCACGGTTGGGCGCGGGATGGGTTGTTCACCATATTTCGCAGTCTGTGGGGCGCACCCGGTCATACCATTAGACATAGAAGAAGCTACTTGGTTGGTGGAATACCCCGGGGAACCTATCTCTACGAGTGAATTAATTGGTTTAAGAGCTAGAGCTCTTGCCAAACATTCATACCATGTGGAAGAAATGCGTCACCGTGTCAGTGAGGAAAAACGGAAGGCAGTTCGTAGGTACGAAGAAGTACACAAGGACCAGATTAAAGATTACAATTTTGAACCTGGTGACTTAGTACTCGTACGCAACACTACCACGGAGAAGTCTTTAAATAATAAGATGAATACCAGATACCTGGGACCTATGATTGTAATTCGTCGGACCAAAGGTGGTGCTTACCTGTGTTGCGAGATGGATGGTTCAATGTTCCATGGCAGGATAGCTCAGTTTAGAGTCGTTCCGTTCGAACAGAGGGCTTCAGTAGAGTTACCAGAGAATATTCTGGATCTTATTGACTTATCCATGGAGAAGTTGGAAGAACTAGCCAAAGATGATGCCAAGGATGACGAGTATCTCGGAAAAGACATGCAGTTTCACCGAATTCGTATAAGACCTGTAGAAGAACGAGATGAGGAAGACTCTGACACAGAGAGTTACCTGAGCGATGAGACACCTGACCTGGACTTAGAAGAGTTAGAAGCCAGGGGAGATGTTGAGACCGGGCCTCGGCGTTCGAAACGAAACCAGGCAGCAATCGTTTAGCGAATGTTGGATTATTAGGTCAAACCTACCGCGGAAAAATGTTCTTATTAGCGAGAGCCTCTGCAGAGAGTTTGGGTGAAAATCAAGCACGCGAGACGATGACATTCGAGTAAAGACTGTGTACATAGACGCCAAAAATCACTATTAGTGATTGGTGCTAGGGTTGGAAAGATATGAGATAGAGACAGTAATGACTGGAGTAGGAGTTGGGCGAGGAAGAATGAGCCCAGAAAAGACAGTATGAGGAGTTGGTCGAGTAAAATTCATGGCACATGTATCAGAGAGGGTATAGGTGCGACGGGTGGAAACATTTAGCAATGAGTGTGGGAGTGCGAGTGAGTATCGCAGTGGAGGCAGGCCGAATCCCAGCACAATGTGGCGAGGGCCTCGTGGAGGTTCCAGCCGGGGGCCTCGCTAAGATGGTTATAAGTTGGCGCAAGAAGGGATCGGAAGGGGACTTACTTCGGAATATAATCACGAAGATTTCTCACCAACCGAGCTTTCTGACCGTTGGTGTTGGGCATCCAGGATGCGGCGGAGGTCCACAAGGAGGTAGTCGCGGTGGTCGAGTTGGTAGCGGAGTTGAGCATTGGTGAAGGCGATTCGGCTGCGAACGTCGGACTCTTCAAGACGAAGGGAGCCGATAGTGGGCGGATAGGAGTCTGACTCGACAACCTTTCGCGCGGCTGCGACTGTCTTCTGGACCGTCTCATTGTTGACTGCGAGTTCGGCGCCTTGATAATAAAATTTACTACTGCTACGAACTTGTAGATAAAAGGGACGAACCAACGAATTGCTCCTCTGCATCCTCGTGAGCGAGGGAGGCTTGTTGTCTGGCTCGTTTCCGAGACGACGGACGAGGGAGATCTTCGGTAGTGGCTGCTGATTCTATGGCAGGATCAGTCCGAGCCAGGATCGCCATAGCCTTCAAATAAGATCGAGCATGTCGGTCGATACCCTTCATACGCAAAAAGGAGATGCGTACCGAGGATGGACGCTTACTGCCAGACCGATCTCCAGCCTATTATTGTCGATTAATCGAGCAAACTGGTCGAGGGTGCGAAAGGTTTCCAAAGGAAGGCTCACAAGGACGCGCTCGCGTTCATCCAAAGATTGGGTTGCGCGATGGCCAGGAGCGTCATTAGTGGGCTCTCCAATCTGGAAAGCGGAGAAAATAAACCGGAGTTCGTCAATGGCGAGTAGTGTGCGCTCGTAGACATCTAAAGAACATACCGGTTCAGCGTCGATCAACATAGGATCGTCTACCTCACCAGAGCCCTCGAGCGGAAAGTCTGCGTCATCGAAGACAGACGCCTCGTCGTCCGCATCGTCGACTGTCGCCTTACTCTTGGGTTTCTTCTATAAAAGAAAGTGTCAAGTCATGAAAAGAACTTGTAGAGACAGGTGGCGTACCTTGCCCTTGCCTTTCCCAGACTTCTTGGACGCAACGGCGGCTTCCTTAGTAGCAAGAACCTCGGCGGAGTGAGATTCTGCAGCCAAGGCGCGAGCCTCGTCGAGCTCGGAACGGTGTACTTGCTGCCCGAGAAGAGCTTGACCTTTCTGACGCTCGCGCTCGACTTTAATCTGAGATGTGAGATCAAGGATAGTTGGGTAGCGACCGCCAATGACGCCATTGGCACCGAGAGCGGTTTGGTGATAATTGTTCTTGACCGTGTAATGACCGTCATATAGACTTTTGTCGGAAGCGATGTGAGCCACGAAAGGAATGAAAGACTCCTTGGAAAAATGGTCAGCTAGCGAAGAGGCTAAAGCATAAAGACATGCCAGGGCGACGGTCTTTTCATCCAGAAAGGACCTCTGTTTCGTGCGGTCCTTGTACGACGTAGCGGTAACCACATCACCTATCGCTATAATTGAGTCGACCTGCGACTTCGAGGGACGTTTGGGAGGAGGTGCCATGAGGCGAAGAGAGGGATACGAAGTGAAGATACTATCGTATGGAGTGTAAATTGGCGCGCTTTTATACATTTTCTAAGACCAAGGGGGCCGTAGAACTGTGACCGTCACCCAGAAAATAAAAATACGCGCTCAGTTATGTAACTGAGGACAGTTAAAATTTATGAAAAGGGGAGGGGTATAGCCGAGCCAATGAGACGACTTAATCGAAATTTACGATAAAGACTAAAACACTATTACGAGTCGAAATTTTCGCTACAAGTGTCGAAACTCCTTCAGGTCAACTCACGTGACCGCGTAGCTATCGACCAGTAAGATTAATCAACGGAGGCAAATTTTATTGTCAGGCGTTGCGTGGTCGGTTAAGTAGAGCACATGGACCGGAAGTACGGATCCTAGCTACCTGATGAAGCAGCATGGAGCGCGAAATTCCATCAGTGGGAAGGAAGTGGACAAGTTTCACAATGAAAAAGTCCCATTTTCGAGAAAGCATCCGCGGGAGGATCGAGTCCAAGTGCAAATTCAGGAGAACAAGCTCCACTTCACTTATAGAGATTGATGAAGAACGGCAAAATAAATTGTTGTCTAGCTAAGAGTAGCTAAGGAGAATACATCTAGAGAGACGATTCGTAACTGGGGAGGTCGCCATTGCGAGGTGGAAGCGCGCCATGGATGTGCTCAATACGATCAGAAATAATCCCTGTAGCACGCGAAGGGAGGGCGAAAGTATAGCCAAGAAGGCTGAGGGCAGAGAGGACCCCAGGGTCGGAGACAGTGCCAATAAGGCTGCTGTATCCCGCCAGAATGGTCGCTTCGAGACGGCCCTCACGATCGTCGAAGAATTGAAAAGCCAAGGCGCAGTCGCGATAGAATTGGAGCAACCAAGGTGCACGCGCTAAGGGGGGATAAGTACTTGGACGAGAGGAAGGGCGAGTTGCGAACCTCCAATAGGCAGAGTAATCAGGTGCTCATCGCGGAGACCAGCAAGGATGCGGCAGAAAGCGACGCGGTCGCGAAATTCGCAGTTGGTAGCTGTAGCGACAGTGCACGGAGGGCAAGACTCGGGCCACATAAAGAATTTACAGACCCTGCCGGGGGTGTTTCTGCATTTCGAGCAAGTGAAGCCGACCTGGAATGGTTTTAGGCCACTAGTGGTGAGAAAAACATGCGGACCACGCACCGGGATAGTGTGTAAAAGGCGGACAGCATTGGGAGGATGTCCGTCCTTAGCTTCAATACCATCAGGGAGCTGAGGCCAGGTCTCGGAATTATAAAAGTCAAGGAGGCAGTCGGGTACGTAGGACATTTCGGCCATAAAAGGGCGAGAAAAGTGGCGAGAGGACCTTTATAGAGAAAGGTGCCATAGGTCTATCTATCTCCGGATAGGGATACGTGCATGAAGCAAAATCGGAATCGGACTTGGGTGCAAATCAAGGCCTGATTTGTATTTAGGGTTTCCTGGGAAGATCTGGGATTAGCCGAGTATTGAACTTAACAAGTCATGAACGCGACTGGATCTGTCAAAATCACCGATGGAGAAAGATAAGCTAAGATGGGACTTGGTTGAAGTCGACCAGTCTCGAATGTCTTACTTAGTTCACATGTTCAGAGATGCAGATGAGTTCAGTATATTCAATATTACAAGTATGGTATACGAGTGCTACTGTGTTAGTGCACGGTTCAAGAAAATGGTTGTAATAGCGCTATTCTCTACAAGTGAATTAGTGCAGTGAATGATATGTTGAGAGACGAGAAATCCGTACCATGGACGAATTGTTATTTATTCAATGGCGGGGTTCTTGTCATTCTCGAGTAAAGCATCCTTGTGTTTGGAAGAACCAGCGCCAGGGTCAGATACGGGCATCGCGGGCCCTGCAGGAACGAAAACCTCCTCGTCTTCGGGCTGTGGAGCAGATCTCGTGTTTCCTTCTACACCTTCCATGTCCCCTGGTGCATCAGGAAGGGAAGAGCGGAGGAAATCCTCGAACTCGTCTTCAGGGATGCGGAATGAGTTCCCGAAAAAGTGTTGCATGACGCGCTGGATGTTAGTAGTGCTGACATGAGCGAAGTCATGGCTGAGTTCGACTTGGGCGTCTTCAAGCAGGGAAGACCAAACCTCACGAAGGGTGTCGGGGACTTGGTTTAGACCGGGGAGACCAGCGGGGCCGAAACTCGCCAGTTGTCCGCGGAGGTTATCAACTAAACGGTTCGAGGACTCGGCGAGCCGAAAAGCATGTAGCTGCGCAGACTGGCGGGACATGTTATACATAATCCGGTCACGCGCGACGGTCTCGATCAGCTGGTTTATACCTAAAAGGTGGGTTAAGGCACCTGTAGCGACAGGTATCAAACACACTTACGTTCATTCGAGAAGCGAGTGAAGGGCTCGAGGTGGTTGAGACGAGGGTGTATCTCGTCGGCAGCGAGGGAATGTAGGCAGTAGGGGTCTCCCGAAGTCCTGCATCGGTCGCACCGTTTGGATAAAGCGGGGTGATCACACGAGCGTTGACTCATGACACAATTAGTGCAGCCGTAGTTGAACTATAAATGTTATAGTAGTCAGGACATACGGCTGGTACAAGGAGACTCACCAGGGTGGGAACTCTCCCCTCCTCGAATGCCATGCAAGCAATACGGTCTATGTCAAGGCTGGGCACAGGCTCGGGAGGTTCGTAAGGTGTAACAGCCCGTTTGTTTGGGTCAACTCCAGGTCCGCAGGTCTTTTTGTCGAGTGCGTGAGCGAAAGGATACACATAATTACCATCCTTGTCGAGTGGAGGGGCATCGCCGCGTACCCTGCCTTTGGGTTTTCCGGCAGGCTTGGGTTTCGTTTCACGCTTCCGCTTCTTTCCAGTCTCTTGGAGAGACAGATCGGGTTCACCTTCGGTGTCGAGATCTTCTAATTCAGATGGAGAGACTGATGAAGCGTTGGAACGAAGTGCGATGAAGGGCTGACCTTCGGCGGGAAGTTTGGAGACACTTTTGGCCGATGAAGTAGCCTAAGGGTAGTTATAGCGACAAGTTCGTTCAAGTGAGATAATAGACTTACTGGGGAACGACGTTTAGCTGCAGCGCGGCGCTTGGGAACCGAATATTCTGGAGTTTTCTCCTTCTTGCGGGTAGAACGACGAGTAGCAGTTGACGGCTCGCGGGTCCGGTGTTGACCATCTCCTTTTTCCTTCTGAGGAATCTTGGAAGACATAAGTTCAGCGCGAGCAGTGTTCAAGTAATATGAACATGGACTTACTTGGGGGAAGGCTTCTTTAGTTGTATGGGCGACTTTGCTTCGCTTCGTGTGCCTCTGAAGTTGTAGATATTAGTACCGGAGACAAGACGGGAGTAGGAAGGAGCACGCACCTGTCCATCCTCTTCCTCATCGTCCTGGTGGATCTCTTCACCCTCGTTAGTTTTATTCCCCGGCCATCGACACTATTCAGTAAATTAAGTTCGTCCTCGTCTGAAGCGAATAAACTCTCGGGTCGGGTAGTTGGCGCTTTGCCAAAGACCGAACTGTTGAGCGAGAAGGGAGCAGCAGATGGACGACTGTCATGGACGAGCTCGGAGTCCGATCCTGCGTCAATCTGCGCGAGCGGCCTAGGCTCTGAAGGAGGTGTGGTGGTGACTTCGATAAAAGACGAGGTGGTGACTGCGATGGGACACGGGGTGGAGTCGATTTAGGAGGAGCAGCCTGGCGTCTCGAGTTCTCCCAGCGCTCGAGCATGGGATCGTCACGAAGCGGGTGACTGGCATCGAGGTAGTCGACATCCGGGAACATTGTGGTCTCTTCGGATAGATGAGGTCCGCTTGGTAAACAAAAGTAGTCGGGCAGGAAAGAATGCTAGAATGGTCAGAATAAATATAATTTGCGCAACTATAAGGCCGTTAAAAAGAACTCACCAAGTTCGGGTCAGCTGCGGGGATTGTATCACTTTGGGACCAGGATTTATCATGCAACTCGGCAGGGATGCCTGAGATGAGGTTCCGGAGTTGATTGAAGAACTGAGTAACAAGAGTGGAGTCTTTTGGCGAAGCGACGGCGAGAATTTGCTGTTACGACGTTTTAGAGATTGGTAGGCAAAGGTGTAAAAAGACCGACGTACCAGCTTCCTTTTACAAGCCTTGATAATCCCGACCACTGTCTTATGTTCTTCGGGGTTTGACGGAACTTCAGCACGCATACAGGCGAGGAGCTTTGTGAAATGTGAGTCGTTCACACTGTTGAAAAGAAAATGGATGTCGAGCGGGAGCATGTTGGTGACCGGATGATTCCCAGCGAATTCCTGGGAACCTGGGAAACGAAAATCTAGAGGCAAGGGTTGAACCTGATCAAGTGGTCAGTTCCGAGACGAGTTTGCGCAAGGATTTGCGGGTGCGCACCGTTTTAGCAGTCTCCTCGAAAGCTGTGGGAAAGGCTGCTTTCCACCCTTCGTGGGCAGTCTGTTCCGAGATTGAGGAGGATAACCGAAATAGGCTAACCACCAAAGATTCTTGAATAAGTGTAGCTGGGACTATGGTGGATGTTTTAGCGAAAACTTCCTGAAGTAAAAAGAGTCAGTTACGGAAAGAGGGAGCAGAGGGAAACGGACGAAGATAGGCTGAGCTCTATCTAGAGCTTCGGCCAAATACGAAGAAACTGTCCTTTCCACACGCGAAGGGTCGCGGCAGAAAGGGACGAGTCGGTGGATCGCGGGGTGATCCAAGAAATACAGAGATTGGTTGTCTTCTAAAGACAGAGGCCTCCCTGTACCTTGGACCTCCTGTGGGTACAAGTTGAGTAAGGGCCTGTGGGAGATGGGCTTGAAATCATCATCGGATAGCTTGTACGGGTCGACATTTGGTGGGACTTGGAACTTGGATGGGTCCTCGTAGAACATGTCGAGGCCACAACGGCCACCCGGGAGTAACATAGGATGATATGTGGGCATTGTGTGGAACTATACCCGAGTGGAAAGAGAGACAACTGAGAGAGAATACTGAGGAGATGATCGTTAGCGACAAGTGAAAATCTCACTTTGTCACTATTTACCGACTTCTCCCGCGGCTCAAACTCAGCGATGCGGAGTTTGGTTCAGTCAGAATGGACTTCGCTCTCTTGCTGAATCAAATGTATAGTGGTTTTAGGAAAAATCAATGAAATTATAGAAAGATAGGGGTGTAGAGGTCCCACACTGTCTCACGCGGTAGCATCGCACGGACTATGTCATATAAATTATGTCATGAGGCGTGTTTGAGTTATAGTTATTAGTTCGTGCAGGAGCTGGTACTATGGGACAGGGAATTGAAGTACAAGATGGACTTCATATAATTAGTGGTCATAAATGGAGTGACATTTCCTGTCTATCAAGGAAAATCTTATTCCGTTAATGGCGGTATGATCGCTTTGACCAAAATGGTCACAAGTTGTTGACTTGTTGTATTCACACGGGTCTAATTGTCTAGAAAAGAGTTCTGTTGAGCGGGGACGCTCAAATTTATGAAAAGGGGAGATGATAAGCCGGACAAATGGCTGGCCGTGAAATTTATCAATTTCATAGGTCAAGTCAACGTTTCAGTATTCTATATTGATTATGTTGGCGTTATCTCAGACGAGAGCTATTGTGAGACTCGAACAGTTAGCTAAGGGCTAAAGCGTGTAGAGAACGGTGTCTCAGTTGAACCAACTTGATTCCGGTAAGGTTTCAATGTTAAAACAGCAAAAGGCACTTATATCTAGAAGTTCGTTCAACCATCCGTATGGATTGGGGCCAACTCGCATGCTCCTATCAAGAGTGTATTATTCTGAATCCATCTAGACTACAACTGGGGCACAATGAATGGTAGAGCTAAATACATTAGGGCCAAAGAGAGGTCAGTTGAGGGTTGAGTACGTGGGGTCCAAGAGGATGCCGAGAGTTGGTATCCCTGGATGGGGCATAACGTACAACCGGGATGGATTCCCGGTGTGCCGTTGTTCGACAATCCAATTCGGGCGATATAAGTCGCTTGGACCAGGGTTTAGGGCGCGGGGCGGTTGTCACTAAAAATGGCAACACAAGTGTATGGTCCATCAGCAGGTGGCTGTAGTTGGGCAAGGGGTTTCTAAGCTTATCTCTTCACGACTGAATGGTTTCCATCACTGGAAGCCGGAAGCGTGATATAGCAGCCGAAATCGTGATGTGGGAGCCATTTGGGCGTGATATTTCCTTTTAACTGAGTTATTTAAAGCACATTGTCTCCATTAGCGCAACATATCACGGAGAAGTCTTGTCTCCGAGTTCCGTTTATCCGTATTACTAACAGAGCGCATGTGTATCAATTTCCTTATTAGTGTTTCGAGAGCAGTATATAAAGCCTGTAGGTTTCGAGTGTAGGGCCAGTGAATCCCCCCCTTCTTGGTTAGACGAAAGGCTTATGCTTGACGTCGTTTCTTAGAAGTTTGGTATTCATTCGGAACGTCACTGGAAGCTATTTAGTTTCTATTGTTTGTTTCATTTGCAATATATTGGTTGTTTGATTTAAGTTTTGGCTACAGAACGCGTGAAATATAACGGAACGGTTACACGGAACGCGAGATATTGAGAGAACTTGAGTAAAACAAGCCTTGGGAAAAGTGTCTAACAAAGTTACACTTGTCTCTACAAGTATTGTCTTTGGAATAACAGTAGGATTGAGTGGTATATCGCGTAACAGCGGTTCAGTGGGAGTTCTACCATAAAGAACAGTGTAACGAACGGCTTCTTGAGCTACTAGACCGCGTATAGCGACTAGAACAGCATCAGACACCACCTTCGCACCTGTAGAGATTGTTGGAACTTACATAGTAAATACTCAAATTGCCACAACGTATACTGCGTTGGAACCCCGAACCTCGCACGTCGATTGTATCGTTTGTTGTAGTGTTTTGTGTGTTTTATTGGATTTAGTGTTCGCACTTTATTCAGTATTTCATTCATATTTTCACGCCCAGCGACATAGTCAGCGTTTCAACGGGCGACGCACTCCGGCGTGTTGATAGATCCTCTCCCTCCCACCGCCTGAAACCCCTCTACACCTCGGACCTTCCACGCGGTACATCGGCCACCATCTCGCAGCTACGAGCGGGCCCCTCGCACTTGAATGCATACCGCTTCAAGTCAGGATTCATCGCCTCCCCGGCGTGCGACGCCTGCGGAGCTGCCCGTGAGACCAGATCCCATTACCTCCTGGAATGCCCCATCCTCGAACCCCTCCGTCCACCACTGCACGCTGCGTTCAAAGCTGCCGGGATGTACGGCCCACTCCATGTTGGCCCTCTCCTCAACGACCCGAAGCTACTGAAAGCGACCGCGAAGTTTGTGGAGGCCTCGGGCCGCTTCGCCTAGCTGAGTCCCTTTCTACTTTATCTTCTCTTTTTCTCTGTATCAGTCTCATCTCGCTCCCCCTCTCATATATACTTTACTTACTCTTAATTCACACCACACAACCCCACGACACCTCTCACGCACCATCCCGTTCCTCAATAAACCGTTGCGTCTCATACAACACCAATTTTCCCGTTTCATGATTTATCTCTTACTCTAATAGTCTTATTAAAACCGTAGCTTTACCTCCCCATCCCGATACTCACAAACCCCATCCTCGCACTGCTACCATAGCCCATCCTGGGCCGCATGTAGTAACAAATTGACTTAATAATAATAATAAAAATAATAACCAAGATCATTGCTGTGAAAATCCAAGAAAAAGTGTGCTTCGGCCTGTGTGTGTTGCGTCGATTTTACCGATAAAACGTAGAAATTCCCACACATGGCTCGGGCCCGAGTCGAACTGGCTTGTCCTGCATACAGATTACTCGCCATTGCATGGAGTGCAGGTGTGGACTCCCCACCATCGAGCCTTGCATCACCTCGTCAAGACTGTCAATGTGTCCATATAGAAAATCGAGGATTGAGAGACCGAAGGCATCTCCAAACTCGTTCAGTCATGTGCGAGGTAAAGGTCTGAACCATGGTTGAAATTTTGCAAATATGGGTGGTACAGCCTTTGGATCTCGCAGATGACAAATTTAGGGAGAGAAAAAAACCTACATTTCAGGATATGGCTCGGGCCCGAGTCGAAGGGGCTACGCAACTAGAAACCTCGGCTTCCATTACAATGAGTGTAGGTGTACCACCGAGCCGATATATTTCCAAGTTGTGACCTCGAGTATGATTGACAAATATGGCGTGTTGTACCAGTCCCAAAATCCACGACTCGTTCGGTAACGTATGACATAAAGGTTTGAACTATGGTTTAAATTTCCAAGATTGGAGTGACAGTTGAGTTACCCATCTCACAGATTAGAAATTGTGTGAGAGAGAGATAAAAAGCTGGGGCATTACGATCGCACGGCTCAGGCCCGAATCGAACGAGCTCTCCTCCAGAATCCTAGCCTGCCCCATAATGAGTGGAGGCGTGGACCTTCCACCACCGAGCCGATATCCCTCTACTTTCCATCTTGATATAGGTTCCTGGGCGCAGTCCAAAAAATCCACGACTTGATTCGGTGCCAAGTAAGCTGCAACCATGGTTGAAATATGAAGATGCCAGGGTAATGCGCAGATAAAAGGAAACCAGCGCAGCGAGCCGACATCTTTCAGCTTGTGTCCTCAAATATACTTGGCAAATGCCAATTGTGGAATCAGTCCCAAATCCTCGAACTGGTTCGGTGAGAATTAGAGTTGCTGCCATGGTTGAAATTCTGAGGAGGCGGCACCTCATTGACAGCTGCAATTTGCTCATCTCACACATCAGAAATTGAGAGGGAGAACAAAAAAAAACGAATCGCTTCCAACTCATGGCTCGGGCCCGAGTCGAACAGGCTCTCCTGCATAGATGTCCCAGATAGCGGCATGGAGTGCAAGTGTGCACCGTCCATCACCGAGCCGATATGTTTCCACTTGTTCTTTAAATATGTTTGAAACATGCCAGGTATTGAATCAGTCCAAAAAATCCACAACCTGGTTCGGTAAGAAGTGAAGTTGCTGCCATGGTTGAAATTCTGAGGAGATAATATTGACAGCTGCAATAATTGCTCATCTCACACATCAGAAATTGAGAGAGCGCCCCCCAAAAAATGAGACTTTCCGCTATATGGCTCAGGCCCGAATCGAACAGGCTCTCCTACAGACAATCCGAGGCCTTTATCAATCATAGATTGCAGGTGTGGACCATCCACCACCGAGCCTTCTCAGCCGACTTGTCAGCTTGAATGTATGCAAATAAATTTAAACTAAAAAATGACTTCGTTGCTGTCCAGCTTGTGCGGAGCCTTGAGCGGTCCCAGGTGAGCTCGCACAAAAATGAACGCACAAACTTGCAAGGTCAGAATGCAGTAGTTACCACACAGAGAGGGGAAAGAAAAATAGAATTTCTACACCATGGCTCAAGCCCGAATCGAACGGGTTCTCCTACAAATTCTGGTCTTCTTTAACATGTATAGGTGTGGTCCATTCACCACCAAGCATTTCTCATCCTACTTATCAGCTTCAATGTAACTTATGCAGGAATATCGAGAATTTTTGAGCTGGTTCAATTCCTTCACAGGGTTCGTTGAAATAACTTATCGTATTAGTAGGTTGCATCATCATTTGTGTTTAAGGACCAAAAAGTTCACAAATTTGATTTGCATGTACATGGCTCGGGCTCGAATCGAACGGGTTTTCCTACACAGCATCATTCAAGTCGCAGCGTGGAGTGCAGGTGTGGACCATCCACCACCGAGCCTTCCTCCACCTACTTTTAACCTTGACTTTATTCTTCCAAAAATCGTCATTGGTGTGTATCCCTACGCACATCACGGTACACTCAAATCACCAATAAGCGCTTAAAAGTATCGAGCGCACCACGGGCAGTAGAGACGAGCAGGATAATAACCCCCCAAAAAATAAGGGTACATTAACATGGCTCGTGCCTGATTCGAACAGACGATTTCCGCAAACAGTGGACGATGGGCCAAAAGAAGCAGATGCATTACCACTCTGCCACCGAGCCGTGACGGAAAAATGGTAGTGACATGGGAATCCGAAGCTGTCGTTCGGGATACTTCCTGAACCTGTGCGGTGTGATGCTACCTACCGACTTACTGGGAGAACCAAATAATGAACAGAATAAGGCACTAGTGAACAGATGGAGCATCGAGGAACGGGGGAATGCGAGGGAAATCCCCATGGAACACAAAAAGTGAGAAGCCAAAAAGCAACAATAGAAAATGTTCATGGCTCGGGCCTGGTTCGAACAGGCAATCTCCGCAGAAGCAATCTTCGTATACCTCTAAAAGCAGCGGACGCATTACCACTCTGCCACCGAGCCATGATGAAAGAAGACAGTGACATGGGAATATGAAGCAATAGGGGAGAAGTGTTATTCCGGGAGAGAATGAATTCAATCAAAAGAATAACGCATTAGTGAATGGATGCAGCTGCAGGCATCGAGCGACATGGTATGGGAGGGAAGGAAATTTAAACCGAACAAAAAGTGTTGGCAGACCGATGCAAAACATAGGGGATTATGCATGGCTCGAGCCTGGTTCGAACAGGCGACCTCCGCAGAAACCATAAGGCTCTTCCAGTCTAAAAGACGCGGATGCATTACCACTCTGCCATCGAGCCATTGACAACTTGAAGGAGATTAGCTAAAGGCTAAAGCCGAAGCCGATGCCGAAACCGACAAGCCCGAAACGAGACAGGGGCTCTTAAAAATCACGTCACAGACACAACTTCTCAAGACTCCAAGTCCAGAAGTTCTCCTTCAAGCACCTCAACATCTTTGCAATTCAAGATCTCAAAATATCAAATCTTTTTCGCCGCTCCGCGCACCCTGTCGACGACGCGTCATCTACAGGGCATTTACCGACCGCGAAACTCTTGTGTATCTTCACTACTCAGATTCGGGTTACCAGCGGGATTTGGTATGTTGACTTGTCACATCGTACCTCGCTGACTCCTCGACCTTCCACAGGATATTTGTGCCGTCAAACTGTATTCCGGGGTTGGGGACTGTCATTCGGTACGTCAACGGCCATTTTTTGAGTCTTCCAAATATAACGATGTGTCGCAGGCTTCGGCTCGTTCTCCCAACCGATGTTCCTTGGACCCTTGGCTTGTGCGCTCGTCACAGTGCCCTGTCGCACGGAACGTATGTCCTTTTAATAAATGTGTTGATCTGCGACTCAAGTCAGCATCAGTAGCAATATCCTACATGTATGCATTTTCTTTTTTTTTCTTCCCCCGCAGCCGCAATAGGCTCTCAGTAGTGTACTTCAGTCCTTGTTTATATTCGTAGTAGTCCAGTATACAATTTTACCCCATCTTATGTGTCTTTGAGCGGCTTTAAATTGTCTTTGACAGGGTCTTTCCCAAGACGAGTTGTGTCTTACGAGTCTTTCCCAAGACACCCAAAGACAATATGTCTTGGGGCAAGATTTCGTACCTAGCTTAGCGAAAGACTCCCGTCTTGGGGGAAAATGAGTCTTTGGAGTCTTTGGCGTCTTGGCCAAGACGCCAAAGACGCCAAAGCAAAACATGTAGTTTTACTGATTCGGACAAGGATTCGGACTGAAACAACTACTGGCCGATTGGGCTATTGTTGGTTGATCTACCAAAAATGTGCCTCTGCTTGAGCAGTAAGTAAAGGTATCAACTGATGGCTATTTTTCTGGGACTGTAGACCAAATTCCGAGCAAAATGAGCTTTGGGATCAGGTGATTTGACCGAGTGGTTGTTGAGATCCATAAAGACCAGACACAAAGTCTGTGTCCGATGGACCGGAAAGTGTTACCGGGTGGACCGGATTTCAATGTCCACCGGGCAGAATTTCCATTCTGGGAGGACAGGACGTATATACAGGCAGACCAAAATGAGTTTTCGATGGGACATCAGAGAAAAAAAAAGGGCTGACGAAAAATGTTTGACAAAGGGACCATAATATATTAGGGAATGGACATGTTCGCCTGGTCAGCCGAACACAAACCTCTTGGCTAGGACAGAAACCTCATTCCTGGGGACATTATTAATAATAGTACACGCAAAGATAATGGATCTGGACCCGCCCTGACCAGCAACCATCACTGCATTTTGATGGTTCCTCGGACCTAGCCTGGACCCCATCAGTCCAGGTTTGGCGAGGCTTTGCCGAGGTGCCTCGGCAAACCTAGACACAGCCTCTTTTTTTTTTTTTTTTTTTTTTTTTGGCGGTGCTTATTTGATTGTCTTACGGACCATTTTGGTCACCACGGTTCTTCGGCCTTGACCGGAGTAACCCCCTTGGGTCTAGGCTTTCGCCCCCTTTCGGGCCGACATCGTCGAACGGCACAATCACACATTGTAGTCGTTATCCGGGAAACGTGACCCGATGATGAGCGTGACTACCCGCCCAGGAAGAATGCTTTTAAGCAGACCAGTTTGGACATAAGCCCCTTTTGTAGGTGACTGCCCCTTATGGTACTGTGGGGCTCAGCTGACACGCAATACCCACTAAACTCCCTGGTGGTTTCTTACGGGACTTAAACCCGCGGCCGAAGGAATATCCGAACGGCGACCGGCGCATCGGCTCGGCCGGGTCACCTGGCACATCCACAAAAGCCAAATGACCCCAGAGGAATGGCTTTGCTGGGGTTCGAACCCTCGCGGGACCCAGGACTTCCAAAACTAATCAGAAGTCAGAGCAGGAGGTATAACCACTCCACCATCCTGCCCCACCTTCCGGGGACCGGTTCATCTTCATTCCTCTACCTCACCAGCCTCACCCATGGCCTTCGCCGCGCGCGCCCACCACCTCCTCCCATATGTCAACTTCCTCGTCGCCACCACCGCCCTCGCCTTCCAGACGACCATCCTCTACCCCTGGCACGTCCAGCTCGATACTGCGTTCCACACGCTCAAAGGAGAGCAGACGGAAATATTGAAGGGATACCATGATGCGAAATTGCGGAGGTTCGCTCAGCTTGAGGCGCGGATGAGAGGTTAGAGAGGAGGATGCAGGTGAGTTGGATCTACATCTGTTCTGAATCTTGGTTTTGAGTCTACACTGTTGAATTTGGAAGGCTCTCGATAGAGTGACGCCATGATGGCTGGGGTCCATCTGGCATCGACAATCACTAGGACTCTTTTGCCTACCGGCACAGGCGACAGATTCAGCTGCCTATACAAGAATAGGTCCGCGCATCTTGACACACAGAGATGAATAGATCAAGACTAGATTTAGAGCATGCCGGTTAGACGCATGGTATCCACGCACAATTCACAATTTAATCTACGGCCATCCATCCTGCTCGAATAAATCTCGATCTTGCGTGGTGGCCGACTTCTTCCGCAAACCTGAAAAGAGTAAAGATTACCGGGCGCTGCTACGTGAATTGGTTCAAACTACTGATCGGGCTCATGGTGCATGTCTGCTCATCTGGACATCGGTTTTCGAAGGATAGAGGCCGGTGCACGTGGTAGAGCTGGCGGTGTCTGCGTCGATAGAACCGAAGCATCTCTGTAGCGCCCTTTAGAGGCCCAACATCTACCTAGAGACGTCGTTCTACAGTGCATCCCTCGTTCTACCTGGCTCTATGGGGTGCCACCGACTTTTCTGGAAATGTCTCAGCCCTTCTTCAACCCTCTTAGCTTCCCTTCTGTCTTCTGCTCTCATCGTACACTTCAAAAATGGATTCCTCACACAAGGCTCCCCTTCCTGGACTTTGAAAGATGGCGCGGACCTTGACTTTGACTTTGTGGCGACCTCCCAACCCTTTGAGGATGGGGGGGAAGATTTAAGCTGGAACCGGGGATGCTTAAGCGCTGCTGTTCGGGTGGACTTTGTTGACACCTCTCAGCCGCTCGAGACGGCGAGGATTTCGGACTAATGGTGCGCCTCACGACATATTAACAGGACTCCACTTCTCACGATGCTGTCAGACACCACGAAGACAAACAACTCCGAGCAGCTTGCATCGCCAGCTGTCTCCGAGTCCACGAACACGCCGCTCGCGTCTAGTCAGACGCGCGCCGCCCATCGTACGTCAAGCTCATGTAGTCGGTCTTTTTTTGGTGATACCAGTTGCCCAGAAACCAAGGCCGGAAGGTGCCTCCCCGACCGCCGCCACAATCTCTGCGACCTCGATCGCACGCCGATCCCGACTAGTCAGGCGCGTCACCATAGTGAGTATGCCAGCACTCGGAATGGCTTTTCAGTTATACTCACTTTCGAGTCTTAACGCCGCAGAAATGGAGAGAAGACGTCAGCGTGCGCGCGAGGCCGCCCATCGTATCATGAAGAAAATTTGTTCTCTCGCTAAGACCACAGCGTGCCTCCGTCGCAGGCACCGCAAGCTGCGCGAATTTGTGGCAAATAGTGCAGATACATAGAATCCATTTGTTGTGTACTACACTAGACGCAATTAGATGTGTTTTCAATTCATAGATTTGGCCGAACTATTTTGGGACATATGTCGAGAAAAGCAATATTCACGGCTCATGGGTGTGATAATAATCGTCGGTAGCGTCTGGAGTTTTCAGCGGGGTGAACCATTCATAAGCCAAGGGAGATTGCGATTTGACTGGATAATGTGAGGGAGTTTGAAAATGACTTTGACCTGCGCAACACGGAGACCTGGAAAATGATTCAGTGAGTGTGGCTATCTGGAAGGAAAATTTGTTACTACCTTGCAAGGAAGTGCCCGCCGTGAATTGATTGGACTCCGCCGTTCTCACAAGAGCAAAGTCAAGAAAGCGGGTTCAGCTGCTTTACGATTAGTGACAGATGCTGGAATGGGAGCGGTTGCCCGAACAACATTGCTGGAGTGCCGTGAGCCAACCTCAGGAATTGATGGAAGCTTGAAGCTAATTCGCTTCCAGGTGCCAAACAAGTCAAAGTGTCGAGGAATAAAAGCGGATCCAGATTGGACAAGAAACCGAGACAAGGCAGGAATGAAACGGGAAGCAGCGTGTCCATCAGGCGAACTAATATCAGTTCCAGAGACTGCCGAGTCGCAGGGGGTGGGACTTTTGCGATAGAATAAGAATGTGTGAGGATTAAAGATTCGGAGTCGCCCTCAACGGCGGTGGATATAGGGATGCTGGGTATAGGAGGAGCTGACGCTGAAGTAGTGAGGGTATTACTAGATAAGGAAACAGATGCTGTTGGAGGCGGAGGTGGGGGAGCAGGAGGAGGATGTGCCCACTCGAGGTAGTGGCAAAACTGGGTAACAGCCTCTTGACGAGTAAGCCACTTCGTCATCTGGTTGATATAAACCTTCCGATTGCTAGCTCGGTAGGCATTTTTGGCGTAGTCGATGTGAAGGCGTTCAGGGGACTCGGTGTTAAACCCATCGGTACTGCCGAATAGACGAATTAATGGCTCGCAGTGATCAAGGGCGTGAATCTTTGGGATATTGAAATATTCCTTGCATCCACCAGGCTCGATGAATATTTTTTTATGGGCATGAAATGTGTCGAGGGTGTTCCGCAAGCTGAGAAGGGTTTCGGATGTGCGTGACTGGAGTGACGCGAAGTACGCGAAATCAATGAGACCGCGAGCTGCCTTGACCATCTCTGGATGAGCGCCAGCCGCGATGAATCCCAAAACGACCTTCTCCATTTCTTTATGTTCTGGCCTGGTCCATTGCAATACCGTCGAGATACCATTTTTGAAGTGGCACACTCCAGGATGATGCATTGCTTTAAATCTCTCGTCCACCTCCAATTTCCCAATTATCTCGGTGCACCACTTCACGAGATGGTCCTTGAATATACCCTTGTGAAGTTGGTGCAACAAGTTGGGAGTAAACGTCTGGAAGATGTCGGCATGAGGTATTATCAGCGACTGCCTAGTGGGCCGGTCTAGCTAGTGGGTCATTTGCATGATATAGGAGGATACAGTGTATAATGTTCAAATTTGGGACCTGTGGCATCGTACGCGACCTATGAGGACTGTGTACGCTAAATTTGGAGGCAACTTACGGCACCGATCAAAAGCAGTGCATGGTTTTGAAGGCGATGGCGGACGTGTGAACATCATTTCTTATCTCCGAAGACCGCTTCACGCTTTCTCCTTTCCATTTCTCTACCAATTCTGCAGCGATTCAGATGGTCTGGGGCTCGTTCTCATCGTCTGATCCTGGAGAATTACATAGGCCCATCGTATGCATTGACACCGCTCCGGCTCACCCCCTGGAGCCTCGTGGAACACCTCTATCTCATCTCCAGTCGTCCACTGCAGCAACCACTGTAGAGAGCCAGCCGTAATGCTACAGGCCTAGAACTTTGGTACTGGACTTTGAATATACTACAATCCCTCCTCCCCAATCCATTGGATTTTACCTACCTTATTTCCTGGTCACAGCGGGGTACATGTAAAAATCCCCCAATTTCCTTCGCGAGTATAGATGAACTTTTCTTGAGGGGTTTTTGGTGTGTGGAGGCCGTTCTTTGCTGACAGGTATATGCCAATACATCTTATTTAGCCATATGTATCCTCTTTTCCCGCAAAAACCGGCTCTGTGCTTCGTGGAGTGTGCCATTTAATCCACACCCCGATTTCACCCTTCATCCTTGGCTTGAAGGGAATTACTTATTGTGCTCATACACCTCAGATTCACCTTTCGTGTGGATATAGTGGTAGTCTTACACTATGACGGTAAAGCAGGATGATTTTCAACAAGCGGTAGGTTGATTAACACACTTCAACCTATCGTCGGATTCATTTAGGATGATTTAATTCAACCTATAATTTAGGTTCAAGTTCAGCCTAAGGTTTTCGACCTATTGATGGATTATTTTCAGCACGTCCCCTCCAGCTGCTCAATCAACCTATCACGCGTTCAACCTATGCGGGGTTGAAATTAAGTTTTTGTGACAAATTAACTCAGAACCAACTCATTCCGTCCCATACCGGATCAAATACACCATTGGGGCAGTATAAATAATGTACACCAAAAGAAATCCATTACTCCACTAGCTCATCTCCAGCCCATACAGCACGCGCCAGTCCACCGCTGCGATCTATGATAGCCCAATTACCACCTGTATCCTGGACACGTCCGACGAGCGATTGAACACTGGTGATATCAATAACATCCAGTGCACCATGTCGCGAATAAAAATGAGTATCAATGCCTTTAAGCAGGTGGTCATCTGGCTCCATAACACAAGTCCGAATTGTGGCGAGGATGAAGGTGGTAGGTTCATCAATTTGCAGTGCCGGGACCGCAGCAGAGAAATGCACACGGTAGATGTGAGTCAACTGCCCGTAAAATGTCTGGAGTTCGAATTTGGGCGGGGTGTTTCGGCGATGTGCATATACGTCGACCAGCATCTCGTACTTTTAACGAGTAAGAATGATACACTGGCGCCATCGGAGGAAGAAAATAGAACCTACCCGCACATATGTAGCATCTCGAGCATCCTCGGCCACAACTCCCATCATGCATGAGCGCATTGTATCACCTTCATCTGAATCGATCCGGCGCACTTTCCCCCATTCTTCGATAATGGCGTCTTTGAGGGCCCGATTCACCGGACCCATTTTAGCCCCAGTGCGTGTTGCGACTGCAGCAGCAATGGACCGCATTTGGGCAACTGTAACAGGAGTCCGCGACTTGGGAGGAAGCAGTGCACATGACGGGTCTACAAAATATTTTGTTAGCGGCATTGGATCAAAATTGACGAATACACACAGAGAGGATCGGAAAATGACCCGGCGATTTGGCTAGGTGGGTCGCGCAGGGCAAGAACTTCACCAACGTTGTATATTGTCTTGATCTGCGTCAATTGAGCATTCTCGAAGACATAGCGGTCCAATGACGCCCAGGGGAACCTAAGACTTCGAATTCCTGGGCGTATTGTACCACAGAAACGCTCCATAGGGAATGCCCAATAGCACCAAACAGGACCGGCGAATTTGATCCCAGGAGCGATGTGTAACAGAGCGTGTACAGTCAGAACACAGGTAGAAAGTCTTTCGGGGTCGTATTGGAAGTACGTTCTAATAAATGACCCCTGTCAGCACGATAACCTGTAGATTCATTGACGGGCGACATACTCTTCGTAGACTTGAACCCAATTGATGAAACCAACTCGAATCTCTTCGATCTCTTCATCGGTGATTTCGAATTGCAGGCAGATGGTCAGAAGGCGAACAAGGTCAATGAAATGCTTGTAATACTTCTCGTCATCAAATTGACGGCGAAGAAGAACAGGGCCGAGATAGAGTGCCCAAAAGGACCACATCTCCGCAGAGACGTTCGATCGATCTGTGTGGATGTTGGGTACTCGACTCCTGTACGCCGAAGGGATGGTATTCGAGGCAGATGCGGTCCGTGATCCAATCGCTTCCCATATTGCTTTCGCCAGTGTGTACTGTTCCCCACCCGAATCAAGACCCTTGAACTCTCCTGTCCACAGCAGAATCAAGTTTTTGAGCAGGTTCTCCCAAATGAGATGCATAAAATCATATGGAAACGATCGCGGGAACGAGAGCGAGCCGAGGTAAGAAAGGATAGAAACCCCTTTGACCCCGGAGCGCTTCGCCCGTCGCTCCGCTTCCGCAGTGGTTGTCACAGCCTCGACCTCCCGGCCCTGCGCAATGATCTCCGAGTGATTTCGCAACGGGAGGTTGCCGCCATCGTAGATTTCTACAGCATCAGCGTCATCACAGACATCCGGGTGGCAGGATCGATCCAACGGGACGTAGTGTGTGGTATTCCGAGATCCAGGAATGCGGAGTCCCACAATTTTACACATGCGACAGGGAGAGATGCCGTTGTGGCCCTTCATCCGCATGAACATCGAGACAGCAGGTATATCCCCAAAAACCAGGATCAAGTAAGCGCGCAACGCGAACAGCTTCCCGGACAAGATGTCGTATGCGCGCACTCCTTTCGCCAGCCTAAGGAACTCCTGGACAGCAGGCCAAAGAAACGAGTCGGTGTCCTTGGGTTTATTCGGACCCGGAATAACGCCGAGGGCTAGGATGAAGGCAAGATGAAATCGGATTTCGGGTGGAATATTATAATCGAAAAGGATAAGGGGCCACGCAGTTTTCTTGCGATGTTTGAAGGGAGCGAAACCATCCCAAGAAGCGCCAAGAGCAACATCTCTGGGATCAGAAAAGTACTTGTGGCCGCACTTCTTGCCATTGATTTCCACGAACTTGCCCAGCAAGGACTGGTAGTGGGTTCCGTCGAAAACGTCGGTGGTTTTCCCGGGTTCGTGCCGGTGTTGTGCACGATACTGCTGCTTCTCGGCCATTTCACGATTCCCCGCAAAGGCGACGAGGCGAGGAATGATTGGGATGTAAGTAAACTTTTTCCGTGGCTTGCCGTTGGCACGCCATCGCGGTTCATTGCAATAAGGACATTTCTCAAGGTCTTTATGCGGCCCGACATAGCAGATGCATGAGTTGGTACAGCAGTCGTAGACTTCCGGCTTGAAACCGGCCAGAAAATTAATACGCGTTCGGAGAGCGTCGAGTTTGGGGAGAGGTGGATTCTGCGGGAAAGCATGGGGAATTTTTTTGAAGGCTCGATCCGTCAGATTGGTTTGTACTTTGAAAGCGAATGCACGGCAAATGGCTAGATCGTAGTCTCTCAACTTACGAGCTAAGAAAACATGGGTAGTAAGAACCTGTTTCGAATTAATATTGAAGTTGGCGGCACACCTGTTGCTGCCTCTGCCTCATACTTCTCTCCCAAATTATCCCATGCAGACAAGCCATCGTCTGACGCCTCGAAGTTGTCCCAGTCAAAGATGTCAGGATCTTCGTCTGAATTTTCTCCGTCACTATCTTCGCCTCGCACATCCCCCTCCTCCTCTCCATCCTCGAGCTCAGATTCAGAACTTTCATCGGAGTCGCAGCGCACAAATGGCATCGAAATATCCTCGTGCACGACCTCTGGCTCCTCGAGACCATTCCAGTCCATGTCCACAGACTCTGGACTGGCGACATCCTCTAGATCTGTAATATTGTTGTCTATGAGCGCCCCTTCCCCAAAATCTGGAACGAGTCGACTCTTTACCATCTACTGTCGAATCCATATCAGCCTCTTGAAAATTGGATGGTCCAGCAACGGCGTTCCCTTCGAATTCATCGGAATCGGCCTCAGAACTTGCCCGAAAAATACGGCGCTGTCTTGAAGGATGCGACACTGATTCAGCGAGATAAGGCCCAGTCAAAGCCCGTCGATGCTCGCGTTCGCGCTTGGGGGCCATCTTCACCCCACAGCAAAGACATAGAACCTTTTCCGGCGCAGGCATCGTGTTCGCGGGACGTTGGCGTACGTAGATAAAGGAAAGTGACTGTATTTGGAAGGCAGTGCATGGTCCGAGCGTATACAAAACTTGACAAAACAAATATTGGAAATTCTCTCGAACCACCACCACGATCGCCCACCTGCGCAGGTCATTAGTCTCGAGTCGCAGCACAATGTCAACCGCCAAACCTCGTACTAGAGCCACCCCTAAAGTCGCCTCTCGTATCCCTCGCAACGGCGGCACCGCCGATAAGGAAAACAAGAACACAAAGACTTTGGGACCCGCCAACGCCGGAAAAATGGACGAGGAGCTTGAGAAGAAGTTCAATGTCGAAGGCCTGAACACCATTGACATTGTGTACGCACGTCAGGAGAACGATGTTGCCCGGGTGCGTGAATCATATTGCATGCGAGTGCTGACCATTCACTCACCTCCGAACGCGTAGCCCGCCTTACTGAGCAAGATTCCAAGATCGCGGCCAGGAGTTGCTCAACGTGCAGCTCATGCAAGAGCTGGCAGCTCTGAGGTCGCGCCTGGAGCCCAGCGATGTCGAGATGGACAAAGACCATAGCAACGCGGGTGAAAATCAGAGCAACACGTCTGCGGAGGATGTGGACAAGCACATAGCCGGTACGTATGACCATCTCAGGCATTGTGAAATTTCTCACCTTCAAATACTTCCCCAGCCGCTTTAGAGAAAGAACGCGCCAAGAACGCCGAGCTCCAGCGGCGTCTCGACCAGCTCAGCAACACACACTCTGACCAACAGGAGGCTTCAGTCCCGAGACCTGCCGGTTCCAGCGGCAACAATTACAACATCCAGAACGAAATGCACCTTGGCGGTAGTCGGGCCAATCGCGAGATATACAAAAGCCTTGTGGTATGTCCAGCGTCACCTTGTATTCAAAGACTAATGATACGTAGCGTCACATACATGACCTTACCCTTCAGGCCGGCATTAATTGGGAGCTCTCTTGGTCCGAAGTACCAGCTGGTGACAAAGCCAAGCTCTTTGACGTTGTACGTGTTCGGGTCGACATGCATGTCAGCTACTGATTTGATGCAGGCCCGGGGACGCCATCCCATTCTCGCCAAGTATGCCAACGATTGGGCCACCGAGGAAATTGTCAAGCAATTTGTCAAGAACAAGCGTCGCTATGCTTACCGCAACGGCTGGCTTGACGTGCCGGAGAAGTACAAGTATCTCAAGACGAACTCGGCCAAGCGCGACCCGTCTGCATCGCGCAAACGGCGCACGGTTGCCACAGGCTCCACTGGTGCGGCGAAGGTTAGCGTCGCCATCAAGAAAGCCGCCAAAGCCAAGAAGATCAAGAGCAAGTCTAGCGGCAGCAAGTCTGGGTCGAGGGGCAAGGGGAAGCAGGTAGTGGTGTCTGATGAGGAGGACGACGACGAGGAGATGTACGCAAGTGAGAAGGATGAGGAATAGAAGAAAGGTGTGTGCATTGCCACGACGCCCACGGCATCACGTACTGACAGCCCTAATAGCCGCATTCGGGCTTCCCTTTGATTGAATACCCTGCCAGCTGCGGTGTACTGTAGTGTCGTGCATGCACCTTCGTTCTCCCATACTTTTTACCTGCCCCCCGTTGCTTTTACGCGCTCCATCCCGTATCGATACACAATATATGCATTTCCTTTTTTGGACATGGCTGGCGATTGGGCTGAAATTACTTCGGTTTGAGGCTGATAAACATCCTAGAGTATCAACAATATATAGGTTGACAGTAGGATACAGGATAGAACCTGGGATAGGATGACTTTCAGTCTCATACCCGCTGGTGAGCTTAGGATAAATTCGGCCAAATTAGGATATTAATCAACCTACGCTGATCAACCTATGGCTGCGTAAAGTTCAACCTACGGGCGGTGAAAATCAACCTAATAACCCATTAATGTCCTCCTACTCCAGGTTGAAAGGTAGGTTGATTTTCATCCCGCGGTGCCACCTTAGAGTTATATCCTTTGGTTGATTTGGGATACATTGAGGTGACCACAACGAATACAAACGGGTAGACTCGTAACCAGTCTGCTTTAAGTGCTTACGCCATTCTAACAAGGCGAGCTTGTTGGCCGTAGGCAGACTGGTACTTCTCGGATCTGTCAATCAGGCTGGGGCGGAGTTTCAAATTAAGTCTTAACTTGAGTGGGGATGACCAACCGATGACGCACATCCACGTGTTGCTCCTTTTGATTTAGTTTCTTCTCTAAACTCGACTCACTTTTATCACACCGGTGATACCTAAATTTCGGCCATCTAACAATTGAATATAGAACTCAAAGTTTTGCATTACGAATTAAATTGAGTATCAACTCGTGTTTCCTTCCTGCCGAAATGCCCCGGTGTTGCCATATATGGCAACCCCGAGGCATTTCGGCGCGAACGGAACGTGAACTGATACTCGTTTTGATTCGTAATGCGAAATCCAACATTCTATATTCAATTTTTAGCTGCCCGAAACTTGGGGATTGCCGGTGTGTATGGATCTTCTGGGTTCAATACATCAGTAAAACTACACTTTCGTCTTTGACGTCTTTGGCATCTTTGGCAAGACGTGAAAGACGTGAAAGATGGATTTTCCGCCAAGACGTCACGTCTTTCCAAACTAGATTCACTTTTCTTAGGAAAGACTCCCGTCTTGGGAAAGATGCCCAAGACAACGAGAATCTTGACCAAGATCTACTCAAAGATGTTTGATATCTCACAAAGCTCCGCAAAGATACGTTTAAAGACAATATATTGAAGCATAATACATTGAATGTACGGAGAACACGAGGTACGACTGGAATCGAGAAACTGATATTATATTCATCGCAAACTACGAAAATACCGAATCATAATTAGTGTTATCGTACACAGAACAAGGATGATACGCACCAAAGTTAAAGTTTAGGGATGACCCTTGAAACAGTAACATAGCGCCAATGGTTCAAAGTCGAGACGGGGGGCTGCTATACGCAAAGAAGCAAGACAGGTCAGCGTGAGAATGGAATAGCTGCATTTGCAGACACGCACTTTGGGCCACAGTCAACGTCGTTGGGACATCAGAGAACAGGACTTTGGCTGCTTGAAGGTTTTGAAGGTGATGGGGAACACGAGGTATAACATTGCGTAGCGCGCGCTGATAAGATAGGATAGAATACAGTAGCGGCTTGAAGGCTTGAGCTTGAATGGTTTTTGCAGTTAAAGCTTGATTTGAAACCAACTCGAAAGCTTTTGGACTTGAGGGATCTTGAGAAGCTTGAGGGTTTGAGCTCGGAGGGCTTAGGGTTCACCTTGTCGTGGCGCGGAATTGCCTGAGTAAGCCCGACTTGAGACAGGCATGTCGTCGCGTTGATATACAAGAGCCGGGAATCACGAAGCAAGGCACGGAGCAAGACAGCGGAGAGTGGTACGGTCCCGGGGCCAAGAGCAGGGTGAGCAGGGGCGGGAGAGAGAGGGAGTGGGGGGGAGAGGTGAGGGGAAAGGACAAGGTGCGAATGATCGACGATCAAACATCCTTCAAACATCACATGGTTACGCACGGGCCATCGGAGTTTGAATGACTTCGCCATATAACTCGCATTTGAAGCTGGTTCCGAGTTGGATTTCTCTTGTGCAGTTCAGACAGTTGCAGTAAGCCTCAAAATGTTGATCATACCTTTCCGGGCCTCCTCCGCACGGTAACAGATGGCCTAGACTCCTAGTCAACAACCCCCCTTCTCTGCCCACTTCTCCTTGCAGATGGTCAATTTCTCTTGCGTACAGGCCAGATCTTGAATTACGTTGTGAAATGACATTTTTCCATTGTTACATAGCACAAGTTTCAAATACTTTTCTCGCTGAGTGGTCAAGATCTAAGATGAGAAGTCAAAGACAAAAGATGTCCAAAGATGCATGTTCCAAGACACAAGATGTTTTTTTCAAGACAAAGATGCTGAAAGATGACCGCCAAAGATGTAAGATGTCAAAGACGAAAGTGTAGTTTTACTGATGTAGCTTGAAAATTGCGGCGCGTAGAGAATATCTCGAAAAATTAACACTTAAATTTGAAACTCCGCCCCAGCCCAATTGACAGATCCGAGAAGTACCTGTCTGCCTACGGCCAACAAGCTCGCCTTGTTAGAATGGCGTAGGCAGACTGGTTACGAGTCTAATACACGGGGCACAGTAACCAAAAACCGCGTAATCTTCGCGTTCAGGCTCCGCAGCACGCTCCCGCCGAAGCGCGAGGGCAGCGCTTTGCCGTCCCACTGGTCCACGAACCGGATGATCTTGTCCGAGTCGTCCAAGTCAACCGTCACCACCGATTCGATCGTCTACAGGCGGTAATTAGCGGATATCTGCGTCAAATGGCAAAAGCGAGTACACACCTTATCCATGAACCGGTTCTTGTACCGCTGCGTCTGCGAAAACACGATCCGGCTCGGCGAGCGCGTCGACGACATGATCCGGATATTTATGGTCTCGGACTTGGCAAATAGCTTTGGCTGCAGAGCTAAATGAGTGTCATGATCCAGGAGGTAGTAAACCTCAGCGAGTGAGGCGACCCACCATGGCATACCACTGCAGTGTCTCGTTAGCTTGCACAGTTCCGAGCACAAAATGATGCTCCTGCCTGCGCCGCATATTCTCGAAAGCCGTTGGCCTTCACGAGAGGGTCCTGCGTTGGAGGCTGTTAGAAGCCATTGAATCAGATGTACTGTTTAAACATGCACCTCGAACATCGCATCAGGATGCCAGGACCTCTGGAAAATTAGAGGCGTCGGCTTCAGTTCATAGAGGGACCGGATATCTGCGAGCACGCGCTTATGGTCTGCCTTGAGCTCCGTGTGGCTGCTCGGTTGGTCGTGACTGCTGTTCCGGTGGTTCAGCAGCTGCTCGACGTTACTGCCGGAGTAGTGTGCGGCGCCTGCAATAGACTCGACGAGGACGGAGGTGGGGACGATGATGGGGAGAATGCAGTGGTGGTGGGTCTGCGAGGGCTCGTTGCTGTTGCCGTTCGACGCCCACGACTCTCGAGAGGCTGCAGACGGGGATGGGTGGTAGCTGGGAGATTGCATTGTATGTACTCATCGTGTCGTCACCAGTCTAGCCTTTTTATTTAGATGATCGACGATCAAAGCCCAAAAAGGCAAGTCGTTGTCTGAAGTCGAGATGAAAATGAAAAATTCACAGTGCTTTCGTGTACCAAAGCGCCTCAACGCGCTAATAGTTCAGTAATTGAAACACTTTGGCCATTACAGTAAAACTTAACACAATAGACAGTTTGCGTTGGATGACCCCCTTTTGCGTTATTTTTTATCTAGATCTCCCGGCGGAATAATGTCCCTGTTCTCGGGCCGACAAATTCCGGAACCTTGCTCCCAAAGGTCGTCATGGCATTTCTTCGTGTGGGCCGCAGCGATGGCCAAGCCAATCACATTCATGGCATCTATGTAGAAGGACCTCGTGCAGACCGGAACGGTCCGAGCCCGGAGGCTCAAATAGTGAATTGTTGGGCCGGGCTCCAAGCCCTAGGCCTACCAGGCCGAGCCTGGGCTTACCAGACCCAGCCGGCCCAGGGCTTGGGCTTGACGAAGCTGAAGCCCAGACTGTGGCTCAAGCCCGGGCTTCAGTACCACCTATCATACAGGTTATCAGTTCGGATTTTGATCGGAGAAGTTCTACATAGGGAGCTGCAACATCCGAAAACGGATTCGCGGGGTGGGATGGTTCAAGATTGAAAAGTGCAACCAGTAAGCATTCTCAGATATATTGATGCATCTTCAGACCATTTGCATCGCTTTTTTGTGCTCCAGCATCCGTTTCTCATCCACCCAGGGCTTGGACTTGGGCCTGGGAAATCTCAAGCCCAGGCCGCCTTGAGCTAGGCCCAAGCCCGGTCCTGAGATTTTCTCCCATAACTCAGCGTGTGGCCAGTATATGACGCAAACTCGTGCTCTCGAGCTTTCTGGGACTGTTTGGACATGGCGATATAAAGGCAGCTCTGTCTTCACCACCCATCCTGAACAATTTCATTCACGCAAACATCCAATTATATCCACCACTTTTACTCCTCCTCGAAATGCCCGCCTTCCACTACGACCCGTTCTACGACGTAGAACGCTTTATCAAAGACATGTTTGATCGCTTCACCACCCACGGCCACAGTTCGACTCTCGAACGTCAGAACGGAAACGATGTTCAACGCTCCATCCGGCCAAGGTAAGCAACACAACCTTTGGCGTTGTTCTCATTCAACACCATCTGACAATTAAATTGTAGGATGGACCTCCATGAAAACGCAGAGTCCAACACCGTCACTGCGAGCTTCGAGCTCCCGGGCATGAAGAAGGAGGACGTGCAGATCGACGCGCAAAACGGCTGGCTGAGCGTCTCTGCGGAGAGCAAGATGCCCGAGACACACGACAAAGACAGATATGCCATCCGTGAGCGGAGATTCGGCAAATTTTCCCGCACGCTCCAGCTGCCTCATGGCGTCAAGGTAAGATTTCTGTTTCCCGCCCTCCGGAAACCAATTATAACTGCTGTTTTATCGTACATAGGAAACTGAAGTCAAGGCTGCCATGGACAACGGTGTTTTAACCGTAACGTTCCCAAAGTCGACTGCCCAGCAGGCGTCTAAGAAAATCATTATTACTTAAATGTCGACCATGGAGTGGAAGGATGATACATACGCTTCCGAATATCGATGCTTTGACAATGTACATTGCTTTTTCAGCGCGTGACATTCTTGCGATTCCCGGCACCAGTGTCTCGGTCGAGCGCCTCTTCTCGAGCGCGCGCCATCTTTCCCACGAGTCTCGTGCGTCGCTGAAGCCGAGGACAAATTCGGAGGCGATGCTGACAAAAATCTGGATCAAGGATCGGCGTCGTTGGATTGCGGCAGAGGCTAGTAGCGATATTTATGAAGCTTTTCCCGTCTTTATGCGCTCAAAAATACGAATTATTAAACATACCGTTTCCCTTCAACTTGCCCGGCTCCGTACATGAAAACCAAATAGTTGGAGTCTTAATCAAGACCTACAACGCGCTCGGCCTAAGTTCACTCTACTGTCGTCACATCACACTCTGGCTCACGCATTTTCCTAGGGTCTTCCCGGTATCGATATGTTGGCGGTACCGGTGACTTTGTTCGAGTTGATAGCTGTAGCTTATAAACGGGGTTTCCCTTGCTCTAATGTTTCTGATGATATGGATTTAAAATTAATTAATCACGGTTTTCGTACAGTTTGGCTTTACTGGCTCGGGACCACGACATCTGCGATGCCGATTTTAAGCCATGGAAACCGATGGTCGTTATCGTCGTTCGGTGAGCATGAGGTGTCCGGCGATGGGGAAACCAGTTCAGGGTAGATAGGAGGCTCCGGCATAGCGATCAAGAATCCGACCGCGTACAGAGCAGGCGCAGGGGCTGATGTGGATGCGCTCATGTCGATTGAGGCATGTTTTGGGGATACGGACAGCATTCGAGCGGTTGGAGGTATATAGGCTGTTTAATTCGACCTGCATAACTATGATCGTGACTAGCAAGCCTCATATTGCGCACCATTATATCGTGCCATAATGGGGGACCACCTTGGGCCCTATCATCCAGAAACGCGTCGTAAACCTTCGGTTCCGTGTCAAGATCATCGAGGCCTCAGCGATTAAATAAAAGCTATCTCGCCCCTGGAGAAAACGCGGTCGCCCCCAGAGAAAGACCGCTCGGATACTGAGGATGACAATCAGGCCTATAATGAAGCACGCCGCTGAGGCGACGGCATACTCTGTGGATTGTCGCTGTTACGAGGGGATATTCTTCAAGGTACACTGGACTCACTGTATATCAAAGGGACGAAAGAGGACATTCGTGTCTGATCTGTGGGAGAGCGAATGATGCCATTGCCGCAAATAGTGGGCTTAAAGACTCGCCGTAGAAAGCCTTTGGTCGAGCCTCGACCCAAACGAGTCGGATGTCAAAGCCATATAACGGAAGTCTAGGCCCATGGAAGCACCCGGTTTTCGACGACTCGGAGCGAGTGAGATATGGGCCGCACGAGGGCACAAAAGTATATAGATGCAGCCAAGTCCAGGTCGACCGAAAGCCCGGAAAGTAGTCCAGTGTGCGGAAAACGACTTGGAGAAGACAACTGAAATGAGTCCAATTTCCACGAGTGCTCCAAGGCGAGGCCCCTGCGATGCGAGGTGACGTCACCATTACAGCTCACGCCTCGCCCAATGACATTTCCTTAAAAGGCATATCTAATCTTATCGTGTCGACCTTGGTGTGATAGCACACTTTTGCGCCCCCCGTCGCCAATGGCATCAACAACGTCGATCAAAAGCTGTCGTCACGACGTGTACAAAAAATGCATTAAAAATCGCGAAAATATTACACAGTATGGCGACGTGAAATACGGTGCATGGGGTCAAAGAACTAAGCTAAAACAAGCATGGTGACCCCACGCGATGGACAGCGTCGCCACAGACATTGCCGCGAAGCGTGCGCGCCCACGACGGCTAGTTGCGGCGCGCAGGCACCGATCGCTGCTTGCGCTGGCCACCGCTCCCGTGGGAACGTGGGTGCTGTGGTCCGAGACGCGAATGGGAACGCGCCACGCCCAGCGCATTGGGATATGGCCGCGGCGCGAGCGCGATCGCGTTATGCATGCCCGAACTGGGGCGTTGAGGTACCGCGCGTGGCGAGGGTCCCGATGTGCCGCGGCGCTGGATGCGGTGATGGATGTGCCTACGGCGTGGGCGTCGGATGCGAAAGCCGTGCGTGCGCGAGTGGCTTTCCTGCTCGTTCTGTTCGATGCACCGGGGTGAAGACAATGACTGGGGGCGAAGGCCGAGCTGATGGCTGGGCGGAGGTGCGGCCGCCAAAGGAGGGCAGCAGCCGCACTGCATGCCCGAGATGGAAGCAGCATTCCTCGCAGTGCGATGGCGCAGCCGGATTCGCCTCGCTTGGCTGCAGCGCGACCTCAGGCTGGGGCCGGTCACAACTTGATCACTCTGTTCATACCCGAGCGTGCGGACGTGGCCTGGGCTGGAGCAGAAGACCTGTTGAGGCGGCGCGCAATATGGGTGACGTGGCAGGTAAACCGGCCTGCACAGTGCGAATGGCGAGGAAATTGCGAAAGGTGAGTATTTGTGCGACCTCATATCACTGAATACACACCAGAAAACGTCGAGACTCATCCCTCGCCAACCCAGCATGTCTTCTGGGCTCAGAATACATTTATACCCGAATTTGCCTTATTCCGTGTCGGACCAACGCCGAGAAGAATGTCGCCTCAGTGTCCCGGAGCACAGATCGAGATTTGGTCATATCAATGAGGATGACGAGGAGTTATGAGCCAGAGATCGGCAGTCGACGAAAGCATCCGCAGCCGGGGATCCATCCAGTGAAAACCAGAAAAAAGGCGGACAAGAATGCCTGATATGGGTTAAAACATGCTTAAGCACCGATCGCGCGCTGAGGATGCTCCAAGAGAGGTCGAGCGAGCGAAGTGATGGTGGAGGAATGCACGAAGGGTCACGAATGTAACGCCGGGTCACGATGCCGATGTAGCCGAACGAGCGTCTCTAGCAGAAAGGACAAACACTCCGGGGAACTTTGAAAGAGATATGAAGAGAGGGATCTCTTCAAAACGACTAGCCAAACCAGTGGGTAGAGGAAATTTCACAAATTACGGGATCGTATTGTAGATAAACCTCTGATAAAATGTAGAATAGCAGAGTTTACAACTGCATTTCAAGGCCATCGTCGATGCTGAGACGGGGAGGGTGCTGCGAATGCACTGGAAAAGAAATAAAAAGGCATATTCGTAATCAAACTATGGTTCGGCCCGAATCGAACGGGCTTGTCCTGTAAATCTCATATGTAGATCAGAACAAGTCACAGGTGTGGACCATCCACCACCGAGCCGATATCCTTCCAAGTTGTGACCTCGAGTATATTTGACAAGATAATCAGTTGAAAAAACCGCGGAGTGGTTCGTGAGTGTTGCAGAAATTTTGAAGAGGAGGAAGGGTCAGTGGTACAGTTGAATCTCGCAGATCAGAATTTTAGGGAGAAAAAAAAAAACACTACACTCCAACACATGGCTCGGCGAGTTGAATGGGCCTACCCTACAGAAACAAAGTCTGACTTCAGCGAGCATGAGGTGCAGGTGTGGACCATCCACCACCAAGCCTTCATCACCTACTCGAGACTGTGAATGCGTGTGTATGGAAAAAAAACTTGCAATTGAGGACGGAACACCGAAAACATCAGGAAAATTCACGACCTGCATGGTTGAAATTATGAAGATGCAGGGGCTACAGTCGCACTCGCTGATCAGAAATGGAGAGAAACAACCAAACCATGCGGCATATAGCTCGAGCCCGAGTCGAACGGGCTCTCCTGCAGACAATCCAAGCCCACGAGGAAGCATACAAGTTGTGGACCATCCACCACCGAGCCGATATTCCTCTACTTTTTTTCTTGATTTTTCTGATAGTATGTTGTCTGAGTCAGTCCCAAAATCCACGACCAAAAAAGTTGCTCCTTGGGTTGAAAATCTTGACAGTTGGATTGCCCATTTCACCGATCAGAAATTCAGAGAGAGAACCAAAAAAAAAATTAGAACTTTCCAATATATGGCTCGAGCCCGATTTGACCGGGCTTGTCCTCAGTTGTCCTTCACCGCATGGAGTGTACATGTGGACCATCGACCACCGAGCCAATGTCTTGTGGCCGCGAATATAAATATTTGAAACATGCCAAATGTGAAACAGTCCCAAATTCCTCGAACTGGTTCGGTAAGAAGTAGAGTTGCTGCCATGGTTGAAATTTTGAAGATACGAGTGGCAGTAATTGAGAGAGGGAAAAATTCAACCCTTTCTGCACATGGCTCGGGCCCGAGTCGAACGGGCTCTCTTACAAACTATTCTGCAAGCCCTCATGTATTGGAGGTGTGGACCATCCACCATCGAGCCGATAACACTCTAACTCGTGCGCTCAAATATGTTTGACAGGTGTGAAATAAGTCCCAAAATTTTCGACCTGGTTCCGTAAGAAGTAGAGTTGCAGCCTGGGTTGAAATTCAAAGGAGATAGTAGTGACACTTGCAATAATTGCTCATCTCACAGACTAGAAATGGAGAGCGAGCTCCCGAAAAAAAACGACTTTCCTCCATATAACTCGGGCCCGAATCGAACGGGCTCTCTTCCAAAATTCTTGGTCTCCCTTACAATGAGTGGAGGTGTGGACCATCCACCACCGAGCCGACATCTTTCAGCTTGTTTCCTCAAATATACTTGGCAAATGCCAATTGTGGAATCAGTCCCAAATCCTCAAACTGGTTGGGTAAGAAGCGAAGTTGCTACCATGGTTGAAATTCTGAGGAGATAGTATTGACAATTGCAATAATTGCTCATCTCGCAGATCAGAATTGAGAGGGACAACAAAAAAAAACGAATTGTTTCCAACTCATGGCTCAGGCCCGAATCGAACGAGCTTTCCTACAAACTATTCTGCAACCAACATATATTGTAGGTGTGGACCATCCACCACCGAGCCTTTTTCATCCTACTTAATGGCTTGAATGTATGCAGAAAATGTCGAGGATTTTTGAGCTCCTTCACAGGGTTCGCTGAAACAACTTACAGTGTTGGTGGCCATGGGTTGCATCATCATTTGTGTGTGAACCAAAAAGTTCTCAAATTGGATTTACATGGCTCGGGCTCGAATCGAACGGGTTCTCCTACACAGCATCATTCAAGTCGCAGCATGGAGTGCAGGTGTGGACCATCCACCACCGAGCTTCCTTCACATGCTTCTGACCTCTGCTTAATTCATCCAAAAATCGCAATTACTCGTGTTCACAGCACACTCAAATCACCATTAGGCTCAAAAATAGCATTCATAGCCGATACGCCGCATGGATTGTTACTTCAATTTGGAGACGGCCAGTTACATACAGTATGATTGCACCCCGGGCAGTAGAGACGAGCAGGGTAATAACCCTGCTCATAAATAAAAAATGAAGGCGCATAGCCATGGCTCAGGCCTGGTTCGAACAGGCGACTCCCGCAAAACACTATGTTTTAGTGAAATGAGAAGCGGACACATTACCACTCTGCCACCGAGCCGCGATGATTCAGAAGTCCAAAAATCGTCATGGGTGTGCATCCCTACGCACATCACAGCACTCCACAAATCACCAATAGGTGTTTAAAAATATTCATAGCCGTACACTGACACCCTGCGTGGATTATTTGTTATTCGAATTTAGGGACACACTGTATCGATCGCACCACGGATAGTATAGACGAGCAGGGTAATAACCTGAAAAAAAATGGTGGTCCATCAGCATGGCTCAGGCCTGGTTCGAACAGGCGACTTCCGCAATGGAGAATAATCAGGTGACAGGTCTCTCGTAAGCGGATGCATTACCACTCTGCCACCGAGCCGTGATGAAGAAGTGGTAGTGACATGGGAATCCGAAGCTCTCGTTCGGGATACCGGCGGGACTGTGCAGTGTAATGCTACTTACCTACCTACTGACCTACTGGGAGAACCAAATAATGAACAGAATAAGGCACCAGTGAAATGGATGGAGCATCGAGGAACAGAGGAAAAGGAGGAAATTTTAATTAAACCCAAGACAAAAAGTCTGGGCAGACCGAAGCCAAAAAAGCAACAACAGAAAATATTCATGGCTCGGGCCTGGTTTGAACAGGCAATCTCCGCAGAAGCAATCTTCGTATACCTCTAAAAGCAGCGGGCGCATTACCACTCTGCCACCGAGCCATGATGGAGACAGTGACATGGGAATATGAAGCAATAGGGAGAGAAGTGTTATTCTGGGAGAGAATGAATTCGATGAAAAGAATAACGCATTAGTGAATGGATGCAGCTGCGGGCATTGAGCGACATGGTGTGGGAGGGAAGGAAATTTAAACCAAACAAAAAGTGTTGGTAGATCGATGCAAAAACATCCACAATTGTGCGAAATGGCCCGAGCCTGGTTGGTTTGTTTTAGGGAATGATTGGGCCAAGCGGACCATACTCTGCTACCGAGCCATTGATAATCTTGCTTGAATGACTGCCAGGTGTCGACCTTCATCACATACCTGAGATGCGTACCGAGTTCTCTCCCCCCTCCCCCTCCGCGTCCCTTCATCTTTCCCATGCTAAAAGCCGAAGCCGAAGCCGAAACCGACAACCCCGAAATGAGACAGGGGCTCTTAAAAAATCACGTCACAAACACAGCCTTTGTGACCTGGCGTGTGCAGGGCGCAGTGTAGGGCCAGGCCAGGCGCGTCCTGACAAATCTCTCCTTTTCTCTTGTTTTCCTGTTTGCCACTTGCTTTTGCTTGCACCGCGACTAAAGACTAGAGTAAAAGACACAAACACTTGGTACTTTAACTTAGAGCTTCGCCACCATGTCAGCCTCCCCCACGTCGCTGGGCGTCGGCACGCGCACACCCTTCGCCTCGTCCGCGTCGTCCTCCCCGATGCCGACCCGCGCGCCTGTGGTCGGATTTCTCGTCTGTGCCTGCGAGCACGGCTGCGAGCTCGCCTGCGCCCGAGTGTGAGGACGATGGAGAGATGAAGGTGTGTCTCCTCATCAGGAAAAGCATCCAATGGTAATAAGGCTGGATTAGACTGAACTTCAGGCTAATTCGGTCGAATATGTTTAGTTTCCTTCATTAGGTATCTAGCAACCTCCCAGGTAAATTACCACTAATTTCAGCCTAAGTTACCCGCAGTTTGCTTGACTTTTCCCTGCTTTCCCGGTCTTCCTAGCTCTCTAGAAACTCAGAATTGATCATTTGGATGTCGTGAATCATATATATATTGAATTCCTAGGTACGATACATGCTGGGATAATATATTCTGGTACATAGTAAGCTCCCAACAGTCAAACTAATGTTACTTGCCCGCAAAAACGGGTTTGCAACACCTCGAGCGCATGAGAGCCAACGACGAGTCCGGGACTGAAACCCCATTAGAGCAGGCAGTGTGCGGATTATACACACTGATTGTGTACGCCGAGGCCTAAAAGCACTAGATAAAATATTGCATCAGGGCGGGAGACACGACTGACAATTCAGAAAATCCCGTAGGAGCCAGTGATAGTTAGGAGGCAAAGACATCACAGTCGATAATGAAGAAATGGTGGCATGGGCCAATAACACCACGGATTTGGGCAAGAACATCTTATATAGAAGAGGAAGAAGAATCAGTCAGTGCGTGTTTGACCGATAATCACGGGTGGGGAGGATACTAACTCTTCGACGACGTCGCAAACGCCACTATCGGCAGCCCGGCGCGATGCCAAGTTCACGTTGACCAGCGGGATGGACTCGACGCGGGCAAGATGTCAATCAGCGAACAGATGTGTAATTTCTAAGAGGAACGGTCATGTACCTCACTGCCCTCAAGCCAGTCAAAACATGCAAATGGAAGTCATGGGACCAAGACAACACACCAGGGGCACCACACACCATGTGAGGGCTAGCAGGTTGCGAAATAAAGCAAGATGGCCAGGTGTGAAACAAGAATGCTCCGCCTTCGAGCTGGATTCGGACAACATTGTCTGTCTGTCAACGATAACGATGGGAAGGATAAACACAACGCACCCGGGTACCAGGGAACAACTACGCGCGCCGCCACGCCACGCGCGCCCATCCAAATGGCCACATCTGCCATTTGCGCCACCGAGCTCCTTCCCCATCATCCCATTCGTCCGCGCTGTTGAGCTGCTAAATTGTCCGGCCAAGGATGGTCACTGTGGTGTGAGAATACACTGCAATGAGTAGAACCTTGACTGTAAGATAAGGAAGGACGCACCTCAAGCAACTAATAAGACGTGGTATGGGCCAGCATGATGTATGAACATACAGCCCTCCGAGGGTGAGCTGGAGTGTATGGATGACTTGTCTGCATGGCCGTGACGAGGCTGGACTTACTTACAGGTAAAGAGACATGGATGAAGAGAGGGAAGATGGGAGAAAAGGAAGAAAGAAGTTTGACGGTGTTATGAATCCATCAAAACCAACCATCCTACGCGCTCACGTGTTGCCTGCCGACACTTTAGGGTAGGCACCTGTCACACGTCGTCTCGCGTCGCGCGACGTGGGATTTAGCTAGGAGTTGTTTATTTCTGGAGTCCCGCGGTGACGACGTAAATCCAGATGGCAGAAAAAGGTCTTGAAATGCTGTTTGGCTCGAGTTGATGGGTTTCTTCTTTTTTCGGCACGCGTATGCGGCATATCACGGTAATTTTGCATATCTGGGTGAAATTACCACCATTGTCCTATATTAGCCCTTCTTCAGCCTCATTTATTATGGAGAATCTAATTAGGGGGAAGTTTCTGGGAAATTAGGAAAGTAGTATTTTCCTGATGAAGCTCCTCACCAAGGCGCAGATCGCCGCGAAGAAGCTCGATAAGGCGCACGACGCGCACTTTGCGGCGTTCCCCGTTGTGATTACGACGTATGATTTGATTATAAAAGATAGGCCGGTGTTGGGCGGGGAATTGCCCTATACGCCTGAATTCAGGTGGCGATACATGCCTACTACAATGGAGAACACCATTGAGACCTATCCCAAGCCTTGAGGATTTTTTTGAATAAGGGGGTTGAAGGGGAATCGGGATCATCTCAGAGCAATCCGCACAGGCATGCCAAACACCGAAGACGCCGGGGCCCTTCCCGGTACTGCATTCAAATGAAAGAGGGAAGCCATTAGACAATTTTTATTTTGAGACCTGACTCAAGTCTACTTAAGTGACTTGAAGTTGACTTGTGCTGACTTCAAAGTCGAGTTGAGTCGCACTTGTGACTTGACTTGACTTAAGTCAACCTCACCAAGTCAACTTGGGATCCTCCGATTCCAAGTCGCGGCAACACTAGACTGTTCAATGTTTGGTATTCAAAAAATAAAAACTAAAAATGAGACAGTCCAAAAGGAGGGCAAGAACCGCAGGCTTTGCGTTGTCATTGTTAAAGGGAAGCTTGGGTTTCGGCACTTTCGCCGCGAGCCGCTTCTGTAAACAAAATATTCATTTATGATTTGTTTCGTTGTTTCGAACTAACCATCGTCAAAAATCATCTGTTCAAGTTCGGGAACTGAAGGTAGGTTTGGCCCTCCCATGAAAGAGCGACGAAACCTGGAGGTGAATGTATCGTCCCAGTCGGCACTGGACTGGATTGTCTTTGCCTGCATAACAGGTTCCATGAGTCGGTCAACAGTTTGGACAGCCGTCGGGCGTTTTTTTGGCAATTCTTCCCAGCAGTCTTGAAGGAGGGTCCAAAGAGCATCCAATAATGGTGTTCCGGAACATGACGAGGGCCGCGAAGGTCGAATACCGTCAAGCACGGCCTTGATTACCGCGCCATCATTGTGCAATTCCGAAAACGGATGTTTTCCTGTCAACAGCTGTCCTCAAAGGATATCAACGATCAGAAAGAGAAAATTGAAAAACATAAAGCGCACCTGATGCGCGACGCAGGCGAATGCATAAATATCCGAGCGTAGATCATTATGGCCTCCTCGGTGCAGTTCGGGTGCTTGATAGCATAATGTACCCCCTTGTGCATGCTGAGAAGTACTCATGAATTGTAGTGAAGACATTGTAGTAATGACAGAAGAGAGGCCGAAATCTGCGATACAGGCCCTGAACGATGGAGTTATGAAGATGTTCTCCTATGCAAATGTTTGAGGGGAGAGAAACAAACAACAGTAGAAAAAATCAACTACATACCGCCTTCAAATCGCCGTGGACAAACTCCTTGTCGTGCAGATATCGAAGTCCGAGAGCCACATCCAAAATCTGATGTGAAGGAACGACGATAGTTAGAATTCAGTCAAACAAAAAAAGAGGCACTTGCCCAAGAAATCAGACGATCGGTGCTATACGAATCTTGGGACTCCCTCAAGAATGTTTGAAGGTTCCCATTTTCCATCCACGGAGAGACTAGGCAAAGCCTGTTCTGCATTTGGTATAAACCAAAAAATGGAAGAAGATTAGGGTGAGAGAGCTGGCGCCAAATGAGTGCTTCTCGGCTAAACTCCTGTGCAAATGTCAGTGGCAAATTAATCCATGCAACTTTTGTTTGTCACCTTCAACACCTGGTCGATGTTTCGTTTTCCGAACACCCTCATCATTTTAATAGCCACGCCGTGACCGCGAAGCGATCCTCTGTAAACATCACTGAATGATCCACCTGCCAAGTTTTCCCCTAGTTCAAGCCCCGGAAGCGTACAGCATCGGGGGTGGAGCCCTGAATCGCCCGAGAGCCTTATTAGAGCCTTGATGAGCCTGCGCTTATTGATCGTCGCGAGATTTGAGTCATAATCTAATAACTGGCAATCCTAAGTTAGCAAGTCATCTGCAAAAGAGACCACCAAATTTAGTTACATCTTGCAGGAGATCCAAAAGCTGTTGAGCAGAAGCACCACGGCAGGCCAAAAACTTGATGTAAGACCCTTTTCTATCCTGAAACACCTCATCCAGCCAATGACCAATGGCGTGCATGTTGCGGTCATTTACACTTTGAGGAGGGATTGACATGAATAAACTGTTGCGCGTCTGCGTAGAAACGGCAGGCGTGGGGTACGGTGGCGGCTGTTGAGAAGAACCGCTTCCAGACCCCCTGCTGCGCATTACGCCCTGCTGCGACCGCTCGCCGACCGCGGGGAAGAGGAGACACTCGCACGGCACCATCCCCTTGTCGCCGCGGCGGTTCGTGCACAGCGCCCACCCGTCGTCGTATTCGGACACCATGTTCACGACCTCGCCGACTGTGATCGACAGCTCGTCGGGCAGCGACGGGACGAACTCGTAGAGCACTGTCGCGGCCAGGTTTCCGAGCATATCGTCGTCCGACGGGTCGCGGAGAGGGAGGAACTCTTCGTTCGAGTTGTTGAGCCCCGCGGGCGTGAGCCTGGGCGGGACGAACTCGTAGAGCACTGTCGCGGCCAGGTTTCCGAGCATATCGTCGTCCGACGGGTCGCGGAGAGGGAGGAACTCTTCGTTCGAGTTGTTGAGCCCCGCGGGCGTGGGCCCGACGGTTAAGGTGCTGGGGTTTGCCTGCGGCGCGGAGGTGAACGACGAGGCGAACGACGGCGGACTCGGAGGAGAGACGCGGTTGTTTTCGGAACCCCGAGCACCCACTTTCTTCAACAGCTTGTTGAACATAGGCAGAGAGGAATGGAGGGTCGGATGGGTCGTAGTCTGGCTGGCTCGTGAAACGGATGGATGCTCGCCGGAGAAGCTGAGGTGCTGTAGACTTTGATGGGCATGCCAGGCTGTGAAAGATGATCCTTCCCACAGTAGTGTACGTCACTCCCTTGGTGAAATTAACCAACGAGTATAATTTGCAAGCGAGACCGGAGTGCATGGACAGATCATGCTTTGAAGTCGAATGTATGGCTCAGGCAGGCGTGCACATCATTCTCGCCTCAATCCGCTATCCACCTAACTGGCTCTCTGCAACCTCGCCTTCCCTCGCAACGCTCCAACAACCCCCCTTGTTGTAGTTGGCCTCGTATCTTGCTCAAATCTTGGCTGATCTCCACAATTCTTGGACTACTAGAAAATATAAACTTTTGAAATTCCAAATGTGAAGCGACTTCAGCAATTGGGCAAGGTATGGCCAAGGTATGAGAAAGTTACTGCAGGGTGGGGTGTAGTATATGTAATGTATCTAGGGAGAGACTTCGGAATGACCGAGATGCACGGCTCAGTGGGGCATCACCATCCCGAGACATCCTTGAGAAAACCGCTGCCCTCGTGGCTGCTCTTCGCAAAATCGGCTGCAGTGCTCACCTGTGCGAAGAGACTATCTTTGACTCCGACGAGGAAGAGATTCAGGATGCGTTGATTTTCCATCGCCAGCGCGGTTACGTGGCCAAGACGGATTCGTGTGAAGGTAGACTGCATCTATCCTACGACTTGGAGGAAAACCATTTATTAAGTGCGTCTTTAAATTAACTTTGGGAACCTTCTTATTACTTAGCTCTAGATGCGAACACTATTCGACCCACAACAACAAGGACCATTATATCAACACGGCCATCTCAGATAGCTCGTACGACATTCACTATCTGGAGGCGCTCTTCTCTGGGGACGAGGAAGATGTCTCCTATATAGAAGAAGCTGAGATTGGGCTCGGATACAGACCACTGGTTGACTGCACCACTGTGTTCAACTTTTCGTCCCAAAAGACTCTTTACCGTATGTCTTCAGCTTCGAGTCGAGCGCAATATCAAAACAATAATCATACAGCTTTTGAGCACCGAGACTCGGCGGGAGATCTCGTCCAGTTCGAGATGGACCGTCTCCCATGCAACTGCAAGGTGAACGCATACGTCCCGCTGGCAAAGTATCGCGCCGAGTGCCCCAAAGTTCTGGTCGCTGTGAAAGGTGCTCATCACCATCCGATTCCTTTGCCTATTAAAACACCTCGGGCGGTCAAAACAGAAATACTTGATCTGCTACCGCGGTTCCAGGAACATCTGCCAGACTTGACACCGCGTCGCTTTCTGCGAAACCCCATCGTCAAATCCTACCTTGCCGTTAAATTTCTTGAAGTTCTTAATCCGACGTTGGGTGATCTTCACATATCCCTTGCCAATTGATCATATCTCAAAGCCTACATTGACCAAATCCGGAAGGCCATCTTCCCTCATGGGACGGACTGGACAGGTCTATATCTTCCCTTTATATTTCCCCCCTGCTAATTCGATTTCCAGGTGTCTTTCACTTGGAAATTAAACATTGTCTAGAGCGTCCGCTTAGGGATCGATATGTACGGTTTGTGGTAGATGTGGATGCCAGCGGGTTTGAAACCCATCTAGAAGATGAGCCTGGCCTTTCCCCCAGTATGGCACATATACTGTATAAAAGTTATTTACTGACAACTGTGAGCGGTTTTTGGATGCAACTTGCAACTGAAACATAAAAATGCTGACATCTGTTCCAGTGAGAGCGCTGGGATAGATCAATAGACGAGAGTGTGGTGGGGCCTATCAAAAGAAGAATCCGTAAGTGAACAGCACTAGAAGCCTGAAGGTTGGGCGGGGTTTTGACTCCAGGCACAGAACTGGAGAAAGGATGATGAAAGTCAAGAGCAGCCATTCCGCTTTTGGTGATGCCAAGATTTGGAAGATAGCAGGGGGCTACGGTTGGACTCACTGATCAGAATTTAGAGAGAGGAAAAATACAACATTCCAACATTTGGCTCGGGCCCGAGTCGAACGGGCTCCCTTACGAACTATCTGCAAGCCCCCAATATCAGGTTTTTTTTTTGTTTTTTTGTTTTTGTTTTTGGTGGTACGATAAATGGTCAACCGCAACTAACAATGGGTTAGCCCAGCGACCCGTAAAGGTTGTGTGTAAAGAAATTAGGGGGTGTGCTTCACCTCCCAGAGAAATGCGCACACGCACGCCCTTTTCGGGCAGTGTGGGGCTACCGAGTCACCCTATGCCGCTGTCTGGCCGGGTTTGCATTGCTCGACCACCCACTAAAACTCTGGGTTCCCTCAACCAGTTTTCGGGCATCATACCCTCTTCGGCCAGTATTCCCGACCAAGTCTCCAGGACTTTCTTCGGCGCCAATGCCGATTTCTTTCCTTCTGGTGGACGGTTTGCCAGGATTTTATCAACTTGGAGTCTGTGATTTATGTGGTAGTGCCAATATCAGGTTTTGAACGATCAGTTTGAAAGCTACAAGCTGGGTCGCTAAAGTTGCGGCCTGGGTGGAAATTCGAAAAAAGAGATTGCAACAATTGGATCGACTGCTCATCTCACAGATCAGGGATTGAGAGAGGGAAAAAAAAAATGAAATACATGGCTCAGAACCCGGTCGAATGGGCTCGCCTACAGACAATCCAAGGCCCTGAAGAATCAATTATTGCGGGTGTGGACCCAGGTGTGGACCATCTACTGCTGAGCCTTTCATCACCTACTCAAGACTGTCAATGTGTGTGTCTGGAAAATTGAGGATTGAACAGACTGAAACATCAAGAGGCTCGTTCGATAATGTGCTAGTGAGTTGCAATCTAGGTTGAAATTTTGAAGATACGAGTGAAGATTACATCGCTCATCTCACAGATCAGGAATTGTAGGCGAAAAAAAAATCCTCCCTAGCACATGGCTCCGGCCTGGGTCGAACAGGTTACTCCTCCAGAAATAGCAGAATCAACGCAATACAAAGTGCCGGTGTGGACCATCTACCACCGAGCCGAGATGTTTCTACTTGTGACCTCGAACATGCTTGAAAAATACCATGTGTTGAATTAGCCCAAAAATCCACAACCTGGTTCGCGAAGAAGTAAAGTTGCACCTTCGGTTGAGATTTTGAAGATAGGAGTGACAGTTGCATCGCTCATCTCACAGATGAGATATAGAGACAAAAAACGGAATCTTTGGAATGCATGGCTCGGGCCCGAGTCGAACGAGCTCTCCTCCAGAATCCCAGGCCTCCCTTACAATGAGTGGAGGTGTGACATCCACCACCGAGCCTTTCTTATCCTCATTCCCCTTGGATGTATGCGAAGAAATTCGAACTCAAAATATGGTTCCATTTGATGTTCAACTCATTCCAAACGATGGTTGTGTTCATGGTTTGTTGCTGGATAAATCAAGAAAAAAGTGTGCTTCGGCCTGTGTGTGTTGCGTCGATTTTACAGACAAAAACGTGGGAATTCCCAGGCATGGTTCGGGCCCGAGTCGAACGGGCTTGTCCTGCATACAGATTTCTCGCCATTGTATGGCGTGCAGGTGTGGACTCCCCACCACCGAGGCTTGCATCACATCGTCAAGACTGTCAATGTGTCCATATAGAAAATCGAGGATGGACCAGACCAAAAACATCTCCAAGCTTGTTCGGTGTACGAAGGTAAAGGTCTGAACCATGGTTGCAATTTTGCAAATGGGAAGGTGGTACAGCCTTTGGATCTCGCAGATCACAAATTTAGAGAGAGAAAAAATCCTACATTCCTTCATATGGCTCGGGCCCCAGTCGAACGGGCTCTCCTCCAGAAACCTGGGCTCTCTTACAATGAGGGGAGGTGTGGACCATCCACTACCGAGCCGATATCCCTCTAACTCGTGCGCTCAAATATATATGCTTGAAAATACCATGGATTGGATCAGTTCCGAAATTGCCAAGCAGGTGCAATGAAGGAAGTTCTATCCTTGGTTAAAATTTCGAAGATACGAGGATGTTATAGTTGGATCGTTTACCCGCAGATCAAACATTTAGAGAGAAAAAACACGAGTTTCTAGCGCATGACTCGGGCCCGAGTCGAACAGGCTTTTCCGGCGTAGATGTCTCAGATAGCGGCATGGAGTGCAAGTGTAGACCATCTACCACCGAGCCGATATCTTTCCGCTTGTTCCTTAAAGATATTTGGCAAATGCCATACGTTGAATCAGTCCAAAACTCCATGTTGAACCTGGTTCCGTAAGAAGTAGAGTGGCAGCCTGGGTTGAAATTCTGAGGAGATAGTAGTGACAGTTGAATGCTCATCTCACACATCAGAAATTGAGAGGGAGAACGAAAAAAACGAAACATGTCCGCACATGGCTCGGGCCCGAGTCGAACGGACTCTTCCCGCAACCAGTTGGAACGGCCAGTTTATTAGGCGCAGGTGTAGACCATCCACCACCGAGCCGATATCCCTGCCTTGATTTATTTTGCTTGGCGCAGTCCAAAAATCCACGACCTGATTGGGTGCAAATTAAGCTGCAGCCATTATTGAAATTTGAAGATGCCAGGGTAACGCGCAGATAAAAAGAAACCTGCGCAGTCCAACTACGGCTCAGGCCCGAATCGAACGGGCTCTCCTACAAATAATAGTCCGAGCCAGATCATGTATTGCAGGTGTGGACCATCCACCACCGAGCCTTCATCCACCTCCTTATCGGCTTGAATGTATGCAGGAAATATCAGATTATTGAGCTAGTTCAAGCCATTCATACGGTTCGTTGAAATAACTTGCCGTGTTGGTGGCCATGGGTTGCATCATCATTTGTGTTTGAACCGAAAAGTTCGCAAATTTGATTTGCATGTACATGGCTCGGGCCCGAGTCGAACGGGTTCTCCCACAAACCATTTGAAATCAATCATAGATTGCAGGTGTGGACCATCCAATCGAGCTCACATCTTTCAGCTTGTGTCCTCAAATATGCTTGGCAAATGCCAATTGTGGAATCAGTCCCAAATCCTCGAACTGGTTCGGTAAGAAGTAGAGTTGGAGAGGGAGAACAAAAAACACAAATGGTTTCCAACTCATGGCTCAGGCCCGAATCGAACGGGCTCTCCCGCAAAGGCTCATTCAAAATCCCATATGCATTGCAGGTGTGGACCATCCACCACCAAGCCGATATCCCTCTAACTTGTGCCCTCAAATATGTTTGAATATGCCAGGGGTTGAATCACGACAAAATTCATAACCTGGTTCGGTAAGAAGTAGAGTTGCAGCCTGGGTTGAAATTCTGAGGAAATAGTAGTGACAGTTGCAATAATTGCTCATCTCACAGACCAGAAATGGAGAAAGAACAGCACAAAAAAAACGTCACACTTTAGGGTACATAGCTCAGGCCCGAATCGAACGGGCTCCCCTGTATACATCCATTCCGACCGTTCATGTTTTACAGATGTGGACCATCCACCATCGAGCCTTCCTACACCTCCGTATCAGCTTGAATATATGCAGAAAATATTGAGGATTTTTGAGCTGGTTCAATTCCTTCACTGGGTTCGTTGAAATCACTTACGGCGTTGGTGGCCACGGCTGCATGAATCATCATTTGTGTTTGAGGACCAAAAAGTTCGCAAATTTGATTTGCATGTATATGGCTCGGGCCCGAATCGAACGGGTTCTCCCACAAACCATTTCGTAAATCAACTATAGATTGTAGGTGTGGACCATCCACCAACGAGCCTTCCTTCGCATGCTTCTAACCTTGAGTTTATTCATCCAAAAATCGCAATTGGTGTTTGTACATACTCGTGCTCACGGCACACTCAAATCACCAATAGATGCTCAAAAATACGATTCATAGCCGATATGCCGCATGGATTGTTACTTCGATTTGGGGACGGGCAGTTACATACAGTATGATTGCGCCACGGGTAGTAGAGACGAGCAGGGTAATAACCCTGCTCATAAATAAAAAATGAAGGTGCATAGGCATGGCTCGGGCCTGGTTCGAACAGGCGACTTCCGCACAGCTGGGATGTTTTGGGAAATAAGAAGCGGACGTATTACCACTCTGCCCCCGAAGAGATAGTGACATGGGAATCCGAAGCTCTCGTTCGGGATACCGGCGGGACTGTGCGGTGTAATGCTACTTACCTACCTACCGACCTACTGGGAGAACCAAATAATGAACAAAATAAGGCACCAGTGAAATGGATGGAGCGTCGAGGAACGGAGGAAAAGGAGGAAAATTTAATTAAACCCAAGACAAAAAGTCTGGGCAGACCGAAGCCAAAAAAGCAACAACAGAAAATATTCATGGCTCGGGCCTGGTTTGAACAGGCAACCTAGGCCTCCCTTACGTTACAATGAGTGCAGCTGTGGACCATCCACCACCGAGCCTTTCTCAACCTACTTATCAGCTTGAATGTACGCAAGAAATTTGAAGTCAAAAAATGGTTCCATCTGGTGTTCAAATCCACACCTTGGCTGTGTCCATGTCCCAGGATCATTACTGCGAAAATCCAAGAAAAAGTGTTCTTCGGCCTGTGTGTGTTGCGTCGATTTTACAGACAAAAACGAGGGAATTCCTAGGCATGGTTCGGGCCCGAGTCGAACGGGCTTGTCCTGCCATACAGATTTTTCGCCATTGTATGGAGTGCAAGTGTGGACTCCCCACCACAGAGCCTTGCATCACCTCGTCAAGACTGTCAATGTGTCCATATAGGTCCATATAGAAAATCGAGGATTGAGCAGACCGAAGGCATCTCCAAACTCGTTCAGTCATGTACGAGGTATAGTTGAAATTTTGCAGATGGAGTGACGGTTGGATTGCTATGGAATCTGGAAGGACCGTCACAGGCGTCTCTAGCACAGAAAACAAGTCTCGATGACCACTTATCTGCCTTTATATTGGTCCTCCAGCTTGATAATGGGGTCAATAAACTTCGCCAAATCCGAGAATATGCGAGGTTGGGAATTGAGGCCAGGGTAAAAAGTTTAAAACCCGTGTCGCATATTGTTCAGTGTTTTAGGCTGCCCAACGGACACTTTCATACAAGTTTTTATTCTGCATCAAGGACCTGCAACCAATGACATTTTCTGGATTGGTGGGCCTCCTACACCTCCTGTATGATGTTATAATGACAGAATTGACTATCCTTGAGCGTTATCGACGCGGTTTTGTCTTGATTGTCCGATCAAAGTGATCATCTGCTCGAAGCCATTATAACTTATTCCCCTACCTGTGTGGGCCAACCGTGCATATTCTCCGAGTTGGTTGACCTTTAGCACAACTTTTTGAAGTCAGAGCACGTCTATAAAATATTCTTTGTCGTGTTCGGCGCGCATCTCCGTCTAGAGACGCTTTTGTTGGTGCCCGAAATCCCGCTTGTTTAGCCCAGTCTTCCCGCTCCAAAGACTTGATCGCCAAAGAACATGGAAATCAAGTAATATTAACATTACTCTGCCTGGGAAAAGTACAGATTCGGTAGTTTAAACGAGCACCCGGAATCAAAACACGCTTCAAGCCTGTATTTTACAGTAGATGAATGTGGCTGCTGTCCGACCTGCTCTGAAAGTGATAAATGAAGTAATTGGAAGCGAAGGACACATAGTATCGAAGTAGAATAAGACAACGGGAGCAGTTGACACGAAGTGCTGGGGCAAGGGCACGACGGCAGAAGAGCGTGCGCGGGACGGCTAGGAGCGGGGGGTCGTAATGGCGTGCGGGGGAGAATAGGCAACGTCCAAGGTCACAGTGGGCTGCGAGGCCAAAAAAAAAAAAAAATTGAAGCGTAGGCGCCAACGGATGCTGGAGAAGGTGATGGCGCGGAATGGGCAGAGGAAGCGCGTGTTGGCGTCCACGTGCGTACAGCCATACAGAATCCGGAGAGCACCACATTGCGACATCCCACTGGGAGTGTCAGATGAGTAACGGGCAGTGGTATTACCTAGACACACATTCTTTTCTCAAAAAACCGTCGCCGCCGATGCCCTGCCGCAGTAGCGCATGCTCTGATGCCTGGAGCATCGCTAAGCCCTTGAGATGAACGATAGGTGGGCCATTGTACGGTTCTGGATAGCCCGGAGGCCCTGAAATGAGGCGAGGAATGGTGAGGACGACAGTGGTCGCAGGAGGCGGTTTTGGGAGCCAAAAAATGAGGAGGACAAAGGAGTATTGATAATCTAGGCTGTGGTAAAATTTAGGGGGAGCAGCAGCAACGGGCGAGGTTTTATAGAGGATGCAATCCGGGGGATGTCGGCCACCGCAGCACCAACACCGCAGTACCGAGAAGGATTGGGGGGCAGAGAAGCGAGAGAATGGTGGACATAATCAAGAAGAGTAGCTGGGAACAGCCCGAGAGCCAGCCGGGGCCCAGAGGCGAAGGCGAGCGCGCGCGGGAGGAGGGAGGAAAGGGTGATGGGGACTGATGAAATCCTAACATGTGTCAACTGATTGCCCAGTTTGGAGGATCCGAGCGCGCCCGTGCACGGACCAGCAATTGTGGGCGCCCAACGTGCGGCGGGGCTGTGAGCCAAAAAGGTGCGTTGATGTATCAGGTCGCATGGTGGCTTCTCTCTCCTGCCGTAGTGGTTACGATGTAGATGCTTTCATTCGCTCATGGAAGCTTTGGTGCCCTGGCTATTCAAATGAGGATCCAGAGCGCTAAGAAGTGTAGCCCCATGATGTGTTCTGGTGTGTAATAGAACACAGTTAGAACACTTGGAGTAAGAGTGGGAACGATGGGCCGGGCAGGCCGATCGGCCTGCTCCACATCATGTCAGCTGGTGAGTTTCAGCCCACATTTTTGCTGGCGCTGCCCTTTCCACTGGCGCGGAGCCTTTTCGGTTGTGCACGGCCTCCATGTCCGAAAAATTCCAATCCAGATTTCAAAATATGGGCTCACTAGTACTACGTGTCCGGTCTTCCGTTGTCCAAGAGTGGTTCCCATTCCCACTCTGGGTGTTCGAGTAAACACTCCTTCGATTGACGTCACACTTCTTGGTGTCTGGATCCTCCGTGCATCATGTTCGGGGCCTGGGCTGAGCCCTTTCGCCTGTTCTGTGTCCAGTATAAAACGACCCAGCATATAACAAAACATCTTAACTTGAACGCATTCCCTGCAGCTGCCCTTCAGAGTTCTGGGCGATTTCGCCGAACCCGCGCTCTCCACGTCCGCATTGCTCCCCTCGTCGCCTACTCTTCGTTCGCCCCAGCTCAAGTACGCGCACCACCGGCTCCGCCCTTGACTTGGATGCTGCTGATGCTTGCTCCTACAGCATCGTATTGTCGTGCGTGTTTTTCTCCACTTCGTATCCGTTGGGTCTCCCTTCCAATCAAATTTCATGCCCTCTAGCAACGCAATCTACCACCGCTTCCGCCTCTAACACATCCTATCCCGAGCACGTTCCCGGCCCGCCGGCTTTTACATCTTACCGCCACCCCTCGGACCCTAGGATTTTACAAAGAGCCTCGTCCAGCACGTCCACGTTGGCATGGTCGGACTCGTCGTGCGGGACTCTGACACCAGGGGCGTCGACGCCGTGGTGGCTTGCGGGGATCGGTGATGGGAATGCGCAGCCAACCGCATCACACACCCAGGCGGCTGGCGAGCACGGTTGGCAGACTGACGCGCTGCTGAGCGTCGCCCCGTTCGCGGTCATGTTCGCTTCCAATACTGCGGGGCGCCCGCTTGTCGACTCGGAAACTGAACGGACCGTCCCTCCGAATCCCACCGCACCTTCTTCCCCCGCATTCTCTTCCTTCGCAGCAGCGAACAAATCAGCTTCCCCCGCGTGGCCGAAACGCACTCCAACTCTCGCACCGCGCTTTAAGTCCCAGCGGCGCGGGGTGAGCGGGGATAACTCGGACTCGGTGTCTGCGCGTGTGGGCTCTCCCTCTCCGTCGCCTTCACCCGCCGCAAAATCCACCATTATTCCTCCCTCAAAATCGACTCCTACTCATTTCTCTGCCTCTCGCCTGCCGGCTGCGACGACTTCCGCCGCCCCGAAATCCTCGCGCAGGCCTTCTCTCCTGCGCACGCTGTGCGGGGAGGTGAAGCTCTTCTCGGGCCGCCTGCGCAGGGATCTGGGAAGCGTGAAGAAGGGAAGGCGGATAAGCGGTGGGGGGTCAGCCCATCTCGAACATCTGGAGGGAAGTGGGGGTGAAAATGAGAACACCGACTCGATCGACTTTGATTCCACTGAAGGTTACGTTCTTTTGTAAGATTGGATTCGTGCACATATTACGTACCACTGCAGAATCGAATACATTGAATGAGGTGAATGTCACAGTGAGATGACTCGCGATCTTTTGGAACTCGAACATTTAGGACGAGAACATGTTGCTGCCGTCGGCCGAGTTCCTTTTCTGCTGTCAGAAATCCTTAAGATTAGATCTTAGGCGCAGTATTTTGAGGAAGACTGGGAATCTCATACTCGTGTGTGTGAAGAGAGGAAGGACGAGAGAAGAAAGAGGAAAAGTTGCGGTGCTTCTATATCAAGGTCAACAACCGGCATCCAGATTCCAAACCTTTCGAGCGATAAACCCTGCTCAAGGTCGCTTAAGCGAAATGGGTCTCAACTAAACCGGTTCTTAAGCCACTTAAGCCGTAGCTTAAGCTGCGCCAATACAATTATTCACGTGTGCTACATACACTACATGAATGGTAATGGCCACTCATGGCTTAAGCGGCTCGAGCTGTTTAAGCAACTCATGCAGCTTGAGCCTGTTTGAGCGGCTTGAACGTAGGCATTGAAAATCAGCTTCCTTGAGCGGCGGCGAGTTCCGAGTTGAACGGACCGTGCGGCTATCGAATTGAATTTCCGCTGAGTCTGGTGTGAGTAATGCGCAGGTGGAGTCGTTGCGGGGTGCAGTACGTTGGTGGCTCGTTCATGAAACCAAATGCCGGCCAGGAACATGTTAGAACTGGAGGTCAGAGGCAACGTGTCAGCCCGCCAGAGCCACATAGGCAAACGACGTGGAATGCGCGTGTCACTGACGCGTCGAGAGCACTGCCATGGAGCTGAAACGCGTTGGGACGCGTAGCAACGCGCAGCAACGCACAACACATTGTTCTTCGAGTCAGGGAGTTTGAACTCCGCATTGTTTGTTATCTATTGTTTGAGTATCTATTGTTCTCTAGAGAGGTATAAATACTGGCATGTATTCTGGTTGAATATACCAGTTTTTCCCCTTCATTCTCCAATAGGTTATGGGCCCCGCCCTAATCCAACTTACTCGCCACTTCTCTCACCAGAACTATGCCAACTACCAACATCGCTGACTATACGCCATCATCATTGTTCCGGATCGAACAATTGGACGATGCGAACTGGAGCCCGTGGAAGCACCGTGCAACCGCTATTCTTCGCGAGCGCGCGCTCTTGGAGATCGTCGAGGGCACCACACCAAAGCCAGTCGCTACCGACCCCGAGAAACCAACGATGGATGAGCGGAAGGAAATGGAGCGATGGGGGGAGTTAGATGGGAAGGTGCAGACACAGATCGAGCACACGTTGAGCGACTCGCAGATGGTTCATATCGCGGGTGCCAAGACAGCAGCCGAGATGTGGTTGCAGCTGAAACAAGTGAAGGAGAGAGGTGGGAAGTTGGGAATTTTGTCGCACCGCCGCCGTTTGTACCGTATGATTGCCGATGACGCGACGGATATCGTAGTTCATGTTATGGAGTTGCGACGCACCCAGGAGGAGCTTGCAATCCTGGGTAGCTTGATTTTGGATGAAGATTTCTTGCTGCTGATAATCAGCTCGCTCCCCGAGTCTTAGGACAACTTCACCTCTGCGTATCTGGGCGCATCGAGCAACACCCCAACCATCTCGTCGCATGAATTTATCTCCCTGGTTCTTGAGGAATTTCGTTGCAGACTTGAAAAAGATGGAGATGGGAACTCTGCGATGTACGGACGAGCGAAGAAGGGCGATGGAGGAAGGAGAACAGGAGTGGAGTGTTACAATTGTCATAAGAAGGGACATGTTGCTGCCAATTGCTGGTCAAAAGGTGGAGGAAAGGAGGGAGAAGGTCCGAGCAGTAGAAAGAGAAAGGAGAAAGTCGAGCAGTAGAAAGGGAGAGGAAAGATTAAGGCCCAATTTATAGTAACATGGGAATATGAAGCAATAGAGGGAGAAGTGTTATTCCGGGAGAGAATGAATTCAATCAAAAGAATAACGCATCAGTAAATAGATGCAGCTGCAGGCATCGAGCGACATGGTATGGGTCCTATGGGAGGGAAGGAAATTAAACCGAACAAAAAGTGTTTGCAGACCGATGCCAAAAATTACGATGATTTGACATGGCTCGAGCCTGATTCGAACAGGCGACCTCCGCAGCAGAAGACAACCCTAGAATCATAGGCGGACGCATTACCGCCATCGAGCCATTGATAACCTTGCTTGAATGAGTGCCGGGTGCCCGCCTTCACAGATACCTGGGATGCGTACGCAGTCCTCCCCCCCCTTCCCTTCCCTCCGCGTCCCTTCGTTTTTCCCATGCTAAAAGCCGGACCGAAGCCGAAACCGACCAACGATTAGGGTTAGTGGTTAGGTAGGTAGGTAGGTAAGCTATGGGTGAACGAGTTGCAAAAGCAGTGCGGGATACTGCGGGATAGCTGTGGAATGAGATGGTAAACATCTGCCAAGAACTCGTACCGTAGTGCGACAAGAGCTGGTGCCGTACCGGAAATCATCGCGTGGCTTTCGCTTTCCGCCGCCAAGCGACAGAACCGGCAAAATCGAGCGTCTCTTGGAACTCTAACTGTGTACCATTCTGCCCAGCGAAGGATTTCGATGCCCACGGTGTGGGATAGTAGCAGGCGAGCTAATGTTGAAAGTTGAAGTCACAAGAAACAGTGAAAACAAGTCTGGATTGAATACAGGATTCAGAGAAGTATAAATACAAAGTCGTGTATCTACAGCTAAGTAACCGAATACGTCGAACAATGGGAGATAGAAATCAGGGATACTAATATGGCCATAAAGGGAGTGCTGTTACGAGTCTTAAAAATTTATTTTTAAACTCGTTTTTACGCCGGTCCGTCAGCGCCAACCGACCTCGATTTTTTAAAGTGACGTATGGTGCATCGTGGTGGAATGCTTTCCTTAAAAGTAAATAAACGTGATATTATTTCCTTTTTTGGTACTTGCTTACCGTGGTGCAACTTGTCATTTACTTGCATTACCGTTTCTTATCGCGGATCCTCGGCCCGCTCACATTTGGGCCTGTAGTTTGGATGTGGTCTTGTATTATTGACCATACACCGCCATCGGGCCGACATATGGCCATCAGGTGTCCAGGATATGCCGACAACATATCCGGTGCAGCTGGCGACCAGCCGCTTTACGGCTGGCTGCCAGCCCACGTCGCAAATGGGGCCAGGGTGGAGCCAGTTCGCCTGGCCTCCAGCTGTGTTGGTGGCTGCTCCACATCTGGGTCACCACAAACCATTCCCACACACTTCATAAATGACAAGGGCACGCCACAGAGACATTGTCAGGAAACATAAATATATTTGGTGCATACTACAAACTGCTCGTACATCCGGACAGCCCCTGTACCCACAAGATAGCGAAGTAAAACTGCATCAAAGAAAATGTATTAGCCAAAAAATACGGTGCGCGGGCAGAGTACTCACAACTGCCTAGGAAATACGAGCAAAAGCCACAACGGGTAACCAACTATGCCGTAGATTATCAATATCGAGTTCGAGACTCCAGAGCAGAAGACGGAAATTTGAGGCGAGCTTGAAGGCAGGCTTGATTAAAATGCTTGAGTGTAAGGGGCTTGAGGCTTAGTTGAGGAGGGTAATGATTTAAGGGTCCAGATTTGAGTTCCTGAAGAAATTAGAGCTTGAGGCCTTGAGAAATTGAGGACTTGAGACCTTGAGATGCTCAGTACCATGATACATACAAGTACTTACAGTAGTGCCTCCACCTGTTGAATAAATCCAGCTGCTATGTGTGTGGTCAGCTGCGGTCAGCTGTAGGATAGCTGGTTACGCGGTGAGCCCTGCAGCTGGAAGCCAGGCGAGTGACAGCTGGCACCTGGCACCAGCTTTACCTACAACTGCCCGCCGGTTGACCCAACCAGGTAGCAGCGACATTCGGGCACTTTGGTGGTGTACATTGATTGTGCTGAGGCTCAACGGCAACACAGTTCTCTGCACACCTTTGAAATACTGTACAACCGGCCACCCTGACTTATGTGGTTTGTCTGAACTCCTACCTGGGCAAAGAAAAATTTGGGCCCTCATCAAAATTAATTAAATCCCTGAACTTGTTTGACCGCTGATTTTAGTGATGAACCTCGTACAGAAATACGATGTGTCCGCTTTTGAAAGTTTTATCCTGACTAGCACCAATCATTTTGTAAATAAAGAGCAAATTTAATAGGGCAGATTGCCATCCTCATTTCTCGCTGAGTTCTCATTTGATTTTCCTGAAACTAGGCGCGTTCAAAAGCGGCCAGCCAGAGCATTCAGGTTGGGAGTAGCAGAGAGGGGAATTTACCCGTGTGTCAGGTATTGCAGGCCGTGAGATGCGTGAATCCAACTCCGCAGTAATCCTTTTCGCCTGAACCACGTAAATGGTACAATAATGGCCATAGCTTGGTAGTTGATTAGTTGAAGTTTGTGATTGGTTATTACAGTGGATTCCGTACTATCATTTCGAGTCGGGTTCGGAGATTTTGTAGAGTGAGGTACGGCCATAGGTATTATTAGGGATCAGAAGTCTCATAATTCATCAGAATGCACAAATCTGACACGAGCCTGAGTGCGTTTCGCGAAATGCTAATCGTATTCTGAGTGATTATTTTGAATTATTTTAAATCCAGTTAAAAAGCCCATGTGATGGCCTCAAACTTTTTAAGCAGGCGCAGCATTCTAAGGGATTGGGACTGGGTCAATTTCGTTCTGAATCCAGGATCCTGAATGAGTGCCTCGAGATGTAGTCAGGCTCAGCGATAGCACACTGAAAGATTGGTGTTTTTTATTGTTGATTGAGAGGAGGCATACACAAGTGCGAGCGAAAGCATGAGATTTTCAAGCAGGTGCCGGAATCCGTGGGATTCGGGATATTTCTGAACGGAAGCATGAAATATCCAAGCAGGCACAGCACTCCGAGGATTGAGTATACTTCTTTTGGATTGAATGAAGGCATGAAATTTTCAAGCAGGCACAGCACTCCGAGGATTGAGTATACTTCTTTTGGATTGAACAAAGGCGTGATATTTTCAAGCAGGCACAGCACTCCGAGGATCGAGTATACTTCTTTTGGATTGAACGAAGGCGTGAAATATTCAAGCAGACGCAGCACTCTGAGGGATTGAGTATACTTCTTTTGGATTGAACAAAGGCGTGATATTTTCAAGCAGGCGCAGCACTCCAAGGATTGAGTACACTTCTTTTGGATTGAACAAAGGCGTGAAATATTCAAGCAGGCGCAGCACTCCGAGGGATTGAGTATACTTCTTTTGGATTGAACGAAGGCGTGAAATTTTCAGGCAGGCGCAGCACTTCGATGGATTGAGGATATTGTTTTTGGGGACAACTCGGTAATTGAAATTGAAGTTGTCCATGTTCAATTATATATAAAAAAGGCCGGAGGCCAGACGAGTTTTGCCATGCGCCAGCAATGGCCCGCAAGCCCAAGTTACAGGATAACCCTTGCGAGCCACATCCTTCTCAAGCGTAAAGTCCTGGAATGCGTGGCTAACCACCAGGTCATAGAGAGTGAAGCCCAGCCACGAATCGATCAGAATTGAGCTGAGAAATGATGAGAATCAAGACACAAAACCACATAATTTTCCAAAAATAAAAGAGAACATCTCCCTATCTGCCTCCTCTGGCATCGAACTCAACGTCGCAGGCGAGCTTCCAGCCGTGCTCGCCGGCACAGACGAGAAATCCGACCACAGGCATGCGGGGGTCGGCATCGGCGAGGATGATGCGGACGATGCGAGCGGGGTGGCGGCCACTGGCTATGCCATGGGGCAAGCGAGGGGACATTTAATTCTTTTACTTTTACTTTAGTCTTGGTTTGTGTCTTTTACTTCGGTCTTAGTCGCGCGGTGCAAAGCAAAAGCAAGTGGCACAGAAAACAAGAGACAAGAGAGGAAACAAGAGAAAAGGAGAGAGGAGAGACTTTTCAGGACGCGCCTACTGCCCTGCACACGCCACGTCACAAAGGCTGTGTCTGTGACGTGACTTTTACTAGAGCCTGTTTCGTTTCGGGGTGACCCCAAATCGCTAACCCCTGATCGTTAACCCCTAACCGCCAACTATAACTATTGCCTACAAGTTGAAACTTGATTATGTGTGGAGACAGGGAATGTTGAACCAAAATTAATACGGTTGCTAACGTGTGGTTTTCTTCAGGGATGGTCCGCCACATAGCAGCAGACACGCAGGTGGCGGCTGAGTGAATTGAATAAGTGGACAGATCAACAGTAAAAACGGGTAGATTATGGATGGAAAGATCGGCGAGTGGCGCTAACGGGAGGGTCGATGAGAGCAGACGGTGGGCGGGTAGGTATTCGATACAGCGTGGGTAGCGTGCGAGGGTCAGCCTCTTTCCGCCAAATAATCTTTCATTGGGGAGGAGGAGGAGGATTGCCTGTGCGGTGCCAAGAGACGTAAATCGGGTCCTTGAACCTGACAGCGGGCTGTGCCGATTTTTATCGTTATACTGATTCTTACCCATTCCTAGTGTTGTTCCCAACGTTGTAGCGCAGTGATAGCAATCGGGCTTTTACTAAATTACCCCAAAATCTCTGTTCGCTTTAGCGCCTGACTGTGGATCGCATAAAAGTAAAGGTCGTCCGATAGCAGGACATCCACCCCGCCCAACAAGACGCCGAAATGAAACTCGCTCTCTCTCTCCTCACTCTCGCCGCGTCGGGGATCCTCGGTGTTCTTGGCTCGCCAGCCCTCCAAACGTCCAACGTAACCACCCATCCCGTGGACGGCTTCACCCCATTCGACGTTCCCGAGTCGGTCGACGCACCGGCCCCCTTGGTCCCGCCCACAAGGACGCCGCGCCCGTGGTCGCTGCAAGCCTTGCTGCAAGCACCCATTATTGGGTCTGCGTCGCAGTATCCACCTCGAGTGGCCACTACGGGTGGTCCCGAGGCGGCTCAGAGTCCTCCGCCCTCCAAAATGCGAAGAAGCAATGCGGGAAGAGCGATTGCAAGTCCTACTCGTGCATAGAGGAGGGCTGTGTTGGCATCGACTTCGGCTCGACGTACGTGGCGCTGTCGTATGCGCGCGGGTATGGGAAAAACGATGGCAGCAAGGCGGCCAGTACAGCGTTGTCGACGTGCAAGAAGAAAAGTAAGGGGTGTGCTAAGGCGGGGTATTTCTGCGCTGCGCGGATATACTAGGTGAGCTCAGTCATTCCTCGTGGGGGAATTTACCGCGATCGCTTACTTTGTTTTGCCGACATCTAGAGAGCGCGCGGGTTGACGGGTCAGATGGGAGGGGGACCATTAAATTTAGTGGATGCTCAGCAAGATGCCTGGAATGGATCGAAGATGACGCATAAATGAGGACCTTCACGCGCCGTGCATTAGTTGAATGTCTTCAGAGTCTGTTGAACTTTGCTTCATTTCGGTGTTTCGTAGTTGTTCTCCAAGCGCATGCTTGGTATTCGAGATTTCCTCCTTCCATTTTTTCCCATGTACTATTGAAATCAATTCGTCAAGGGGTGTGACGCGTGCCCCAAAGTTCCAATTCGTCAACTCGTCAAGGGAGCGCGAGCTGCGAGGACAACAACAACGCGGTGGGCATGGACGTCCGTGAGTCTCATATTGTCCGTTCTGGTATGGGTCTCCCTGCGTTGCGATCGACAGACGTTCGCCTTACAGTTGTTCAATACTATAAATGATAATTCGTTACTGGCGTCGGTCACATCTCATTCAGGCCAACCCAACATCAAAGTCTGCCGCCATGCCTCGTTCCCGTCCGACACCTCGTCTATATTTAGCAAGATAATCAACGGAAAAACCGCGCAGTGGTTCGCTGATGTTGCAGAAATTTTGAAGATAGGAGCGTCAGTGGTACATTTGAATCTCGCAGATCAGAAATTCAGGGAGAGAAAAAAAAAACGCAAATTTTCCTGCACATGGCTCGAGCCCAAGTCGAACGGGCTGCTCCTCCAGAAACCTAGGCCACCCTTACTTTACAATGAGTGCAGCTGTGGACCATCCACCACCGAGCCTTTCTCAGCCCACTTATCAGCTTGAATGTATGCAAGAAATTTGAAGTAAAAAAATGGTTCCATTTAGTGTTCAAGTCATCCACACCTTGGTTGTGTTCCTGTTCCAGGATCATTACTGCGAAAAAGTGTGCTTCGGCCTGTGTGTGTTGCGTCGATTTCACCGACAATAACGTGGGAATTCCCAGGCATGGTTCGGGCCCGAGTCGAACGGGCTTGTCTTGCATACAGATTCCTCGCCATTGCATGGAGTGCAGGTGTGGACTCCCCACCATCGAGCCTTGCATCACCTACTCAACACTGTCAACATGTCCATATGGAAAATCGAGGATGAACCAGACCAAAAACATCTCCAAGCTCGTTCGGTCATGTACGAGAAGATCTGAACCATGGTTGAAAATTTTAATAGGAGGGTGGTACAGCTTCTGAATCTCGCAGATCAGAAATTCAGAGAGAGACAGACTCAGAGAGAGAGAAAATGCAACATTCCTTCATATGGCTCGGTCCCGAGTCGAACGGGCTCTCCTGCAGACAATCCAAGTCCACGAAGAAGCATACAAGTTATTGCGGGTGTGGACAATCCACCACCGAGCCGATATTCCTCTACTTTTTATAAAATCTTGACAGTTGGATGGCCCATCTCGCAGATTAGAAATTGAGAGAGAGAATCAAAAAAAATTAGACCTATGGCTCGGGCCCGAGTCGAACAGGATACTCCTACAGACAGTTCTGCAGCCTGTTATGTATTGTAAGTGTGGACCATCCACCACCGAACCGAGATGTTTCCACTTATGACCTCAATTATGATTGAATATGCCGGGGGTTGAATCAGTCCAAATGTCCATGATCTGGTTTGGTACAAAAGAAGCTGAAATATCGAGGATTTTTGAACTGGTTCAATCCCTTCACTGGGTTGGTTGAAATGAATTACGGTGTTGGTGGCCATGGGTTGCACGAATCATCATTTGTGTTTGAGAACCCAAAAAGTTCGCAAAAGATTTGATTTGCATGTATATGGCTCGGGCCCGAGTCGAACAAGCTACTCCTACAAACAATTTTGTAAACCAACCATAGATTGTAGGTGTGGACCATCCACCACCGAGCCATCCTCCACCTACTTTTAACCTTGAGTTTATTCATCCAAAAATCGCAATTGGTGTTTGTACATACTCGTGCTCACAGCACGCTACAAATCACCAATAAGCGCTTAAAAATATACATACACTGATACCCTGCGTGGATTATTTGTTATTCGAATTTAGAGAGACGCCGTATCGATCGCACCATGGATAGTAGAGACGAGCAGGGTAATAACCGCAAAAAAATGATGGTCCCTCAACATGGCTCGGGCCTGGTTCGAACAGGCGACTTCCGCAACGGAGAATAATCAGCTGACAGCAGTATCGTAAGCGAATGCATTACCACTCTGCCACCGAGCCGTGATGAAGAAGGGTAGTGACATGGGAATCCGAAGCTCTCGTTCGGGATACCGGCGGGACTGTGCGGTGTAATGCTACTTACCTACCTACCCAGAACCAAATAATGAACAGAATAATGCACCAGTGAAATAGATGGAGCGTCGAGGAACGAAGGGAAAGGAGGGAAATCCCCACCGAACACAAAAAGTGCCAAGCCAAAAAGCAACAGAAAATATTCATGGCTCGGGCCTGGTTCGAACAGGCAATCTCCGCAGAAGCAATCTTCGTATATATATCTCTAAAAGCAGCGGACGCATTACCACTCTGCCACCGAGCCGTAATGAACAAAGACAGTGACATGGGAATATGAAGCAATAGGGGAGAAGTGTTATTCCGGGAGAGAATGAATTCAATTAAAAGAATAACGCATTAGTGAATGGATGCAGCTGCAGGCATCGAGCGATATGGTATGAGAGGGAAGGAAATTTAAACGAACAAAAAGTGTTGGCAGATCGATGCAAAACATCCAGAACTGTCAAATGGCTCGAGCCTGGTTCGAACAGGCGACCTCCGCAGGAGCCATAATTGGCTTCTACAAGACGCGGGTGCATTACTCTGCCATCGAGCCTTTGACAAGGAGATTAGCTAAAGGCTAAAGCCGAAGCCGGTTGAACCGACAACCCCGAAGCGAGACACGGCTCCAAAATCACGTCACAGACACCGCCTTTGTGGTGGCGTGCAGTGTAGGGCCGGGCCAGTCGCGTCCTGACAAATCTCTCCTTTTCTCTTGTTTTTCTTTGCCACTTGCACCGCGACTAAAGACTAGAGTCACAAACACTTGGTTGCGAGCGAAGCGAAGCAATCTACCCTAACCACACGTGATGAGGCAGAGGGATAGATTATGCAGTAAACAACAGCAAACTTAAATGGGCGCGGCTGACGGTCCTTCAGAGAAAGAATGGCCTCAAAAACGTTCAAATCTGGGTCGATCTCCATGGGAATAGCACCAAATGATGCGCTTTCATGGCGCGGTTCGATTGGTACCGAAATCAGGCCCAACAACGAGGGGAAAAAATTGTGTCTGAAAAGGGGATATGATCGGCAAGGCGGAACTAATTATGCGCACAGCAATGTCTTCTTCGCGAGCACCAAGCGCTTCAGCGGATCCCTAGTACTTTAACTTAGAGCTTCGCCACCATGTCAGCCTCTCCCACGTCGCTGGGCGTCGGCACGCCCTTCGCCTCGTCCGCGTCGTCCCCGCGCCTGTGGTCGGATTTCTCGTCCGTCCCGGTGAGCACGACTGCGAGCTCGCCTGCGCCTGAAGACGATGGAGAGAACGAGATGAAGGTGTGTCTCTCTTTTGGGAAAGTGTTTGTGGCGTGTACTAAAGGAAGGCGCGCAGGACGTGGACGCGAACACGAATCTCGCGGAAGACGGGGATGAGGAGACTCCGTTTTTACGCGCGGTGTGCTCGTCTCGGACGCGTCCTCCTCACCCCTTGCTGAAAACCAAGACACGTCCTCCTCACCTCCCGATGCACCCTCCCGCCGACCCAGTCTCCATCGGACAAGAAGGAGAACTCACCGCCTCCCAGCTCTCCCGCTCGAGCGCATCTATAGCACTATCCTGAAGTAGCAGATGGACTAACGTGCATTTTAGCGAGATAAAGCCAAGACGTCGGCACTCATATGGTGGATTTCTTTGGCCTCTGCTGGTAAGATGTCACGAACTCCTTTATATTTTATGCTGAGACATTGGCAAAGATATATCTATCGCCGGGCGTTCTCATTTTGAAGTTACATACATCGAAGACGGCTTTCAAAGGAACCCAAAAGTAAGCAACATGTACTACTAGTATGTATGGCCTGACTCTGATTTCCGCAGTCTAATTCAACGACTCATTATTCAGACAATCCAAACTCAGTCCACAACAAGCGTCGTCTCTATCGTCACCTTCATTTCATATATCATCAAGAACGACAGGAATGGTGCGATTCCTAGTTCCTTGACTGTCGGCGTATCGCTCACCGTGCGCAGTACCGACGGTGTGCTGCTACTTTGTTGGGCCCCATACCTTTTGACGCTTTTTTTTACAACCTCAACCGCCGCCAGTACGGTGAGGTCAATGGGTCGCGAATTTCATCGGAGGGTAACGACAATGCGGTGCGAATGTATATCCGTGAGTCTTATTGTCTGTACCGGTATGGGTCTCATTGCATTGGTTGAAGAAGTCCACCGTCCGGCTCTCGTGACGGTGGACCACCCAAATACAAATTTCCCGCGCATGGTCGAGGTGAGCACTGTACGACATTGTTACCGTATTTACCGCGCTGTTCCATTGCATGGACCCACACCTCCAAAGTCCGATATTGGTTGGTCCACCCGTGGAAGTGGATACTGCATTTAGGTCGACGTCGCACGATATTCGGGGGCGTTAATGTGGTTTAATATTTATTATAAATGATAATCCGTTTTTTGGCGTCGATCACATCTCACTTAAGCTAACCCAACATCAAAGTCTGCGCCCACGCCTCGACACGTTAACGACGAGGCGCTATCGAGAAGCCAATTATGGCACCAGCCAGGGCACAGGGCGGTAATTTCGCTGGACCTTCTGTATCAAGCAGTCTACAACTACTCTTAAAAGGACTAACCTGCCACGAGCTCCCGTTCAAGTCATTCGCAACATTGGGTGTGCACTGTGCTCATGTCCCACGGATCATTGCTGCAAAAAATCAAGAAGAAAATGTGTTTTGGCCGGTGGGTGTTGAGTCGATTTTGCTGATGAAAAAGCGATCTCATCACCCCGGTTATGGCTCGGGCCCGAATCGAACGAGCTCTCCGCTGGAAATCTCGGGTTCCATGTCAATGAATGCAGTGTGGACCATTCATCCACCCGCCAAGCACCTATCTGTATAGAAACTTGAGACTGTAAGCATCTTCAAGCTCTTTCAGCAACGTACGGAGTTTACTTGGAGCGATGGTTGAAATTTTCAATGTGAGAGGGCGTGACAGTTGGGTTGCTCAGAAATTTAGCGACAGAAAAAAATGCGACGTTCCAACATATGGGGCGGGCCTGAGTCGAACGGGCTCTCCTACAAACAATTCTCCAACCCATGATGCATTGTGGGTGTGGACCTTCCACCACCGAGCCTTATCCTCATTCCCCTTGAATGTATGCGAAGAAATTCGAACTCAAAAAACTGGTTATTCTCATCCACAATCATCTTGGTTGTGTCCATGTCTCCAAGATCATTGCTGCGAAAATCAAAGAAAAAGTGTGCTTCGGCCAGTGGGTGTTGAGTCGATTTTGGTGATGAAAAAGTGAATCCCCCTCCCCGGTCATGGCCTCGGGCCCGAGTCGAACGAGCTTGTCCTGCTCACAGTTTGCCCTTCACCGCATGGAGTGCACGTGTGGACCATCCACCACCGAGCCGATGTCTTGTGGCCGCGAATATAAGTATTTGAAACATCCCAAGTGTGAAATCAGTCCCAAATTCCTCGAACTGGTTCGGTAAGAAGTAAAGTTGCTGCCATGGTTGAAATTTTGAAGATACGAGTGACAGTAATTGAGAGAGGAAAAAATTCAACCCTTTCTGCACATGGCTCGGGCCCGAGTCGAACGGGCTATTCCTACAGACAATCATTCAAATTCCCTTATGTGTTGCAGGTGTAGACCATCCACCACCGAGCGGATATCTGTCCACTTGTGTCCTCAAATATATCTGTTGTACTAGTCCCAAAATCCACGACCTGGTTCGGCAACAACCAAAGTAAGGTGTAACCATGGTTGAAATTTTGAAGATACGAGTGACAGTTGCATTGCTCATCTCATACATTAGAAATTGAGGGAGAACGAATGAAATGGATGCCAGGCAGCCAGTGGGGCATCGAGGACTCAACCGAAGAAAGGGAGGAAATCCCCACCGAACACAAAAGTGCCAAGCCAAAAAGCAACAGAAAATATTCATGGCTCGGACCTGGTTCGAACAGGCAATCTCCGCAGAAGCAATCTTCATTTACACCTAAAAACAGCGGACGCATTACCACTCTGCCACCGAGCCGCGATGAAGAAGACAGTGACATGGGAATATGAAGCAATAGAGGGAGAAGTGTTATTCCGGGAGAGAATGAATTCAGTCAAAAGAATAACGTATTAGTGAATGGATGCAGCTGCTAGTCTAGTTGTTACCGCGGGGGTCTGATCGTGTAGCTGCGTTATTATGTAATATCATGTAAGCAGAATCCGAGTCGCGCAAAGGGGGCTTCAGGCACGCGTTATTTGTCGAAATTCTTGGATAATATCGGCGTAGCTTGCCGCAGCTACATTTCTGTCAACTCAGATTTGTGATTTAGGTCCTTGAAATCTTGTTTCAGAATTGACGCCATCAATCGGCCGAAGTCCGAATAATGCCAGATTCCCGGATTTGGCCCCAAAGTCATGGAAAATTGGGGTATATGGCTGTAGGATATTATTGCATACTACAGGGGTTCTCTATGACCCGATTAGCATTGAGGGATTAAAAAATGGCGAAAAAATAAATAATGTTCGCGCCCGGGCTCGAACCACGGCCACTGCGGCTTACATGAGATCACGTAATAACGCAGCTACACGATCAGACCCCCGCGGTAAGAAACAGACTCTATATAGCGAGGTACGAGCTGGAGTATATAGAGCGTCTGTCTACGAGAGACTATGCAGCTGCAGGCATCGAGCGACGTGGTATGGGAGGGAAGGAAATTTAAACCGAACAAAAAGTGTTGTCCGAAATGGCTCGAGCCTGGTTCGAACAGGCGAACTCCGCAGAAACCACAAGGAGCCTCAAGATCAAAGGATATGGACGCATTACCACTCTGCCATCGAGCCGTTGACAGCTAAAAGCTAAACCCGAAACCCGAAACCGACAACCCCGAAACGAGACAGGGGCTCTTATAAATCACGTCACAGACACCGCCTTTGTGACGTGGCGTGTGCAGTGTAGGGCCGGGCCAGGCGCGTCCTGACAAATCTCTCCTTTTCTCTTGTTTTCTTGTTTCCTCACTTGCTTTTACTTGCGCCGCGACTAAAGACTAGAGTCAAAGACACAAATACTTAGAGTGTAAAGCTTCGCCATGTCAGCCTCCCCCACGTCGCTGGGCGTCGGAACGCCCTTTGCGTCGTCCGCGTCGTCCTCGCCGATGCCCGTGCGCCTGTGGTCGGATTTCTCGTCCGTGCCTGCGAGCACGGCTGCGAGCTCGCCTGCGCCTGAAGACGACGGAGAGAACGAGATGAAGGTGTGTCTCCTTTTTTTTTTAAAAAAAAAAAAACTGTGGCGCGTACTGAAGGACGACGCGCAGGACGTGGACGCGAACGCGAACGCGAATGTAGAAGGAGAGACCCCGTTCTTACGCGGCGTCCCCGTCTCTGTCTCTCCCGCCAAATTCAAATCCGAGGAGGAAGACGCGTCCTCCTCCCCCTCACCTCTCGACGACCCCGCCCAAATCGAAATCGAACAAGAACAAGAAGCCGAAATCGAACAAGAAGGCGAACTCACCGCAACCCAGCTCTCCCGCCTCGAGCACGTGCTCGAGCGCAGCGCGCTCTACAGCACGATCCTGAAGCAGCAGATGGACGACGCGCGCGCGAGGCATGCGGAGGAGCGGCGGGTTGCGTCTCAAAAACAAATTTCTAAAAAACAATCCCCGAAGAAACGCGGGAAGGGCCGTCCGGCGAAACGCCGGCGGACTGTGGAGGACTCGGATGACGAGGAGTCTTTGCCCCTACAAAGTGCAAGTAACGAAGCCGGAGAAGACGCAAAGGAAGAGCCCGCCTTCCCCCAACCCGCGCTCGTCTCCGGCGCCACGCTGAAAGACTACCAGCTCGAGGGCCTGCAGTGGATGGTGGGGCTGCATGAGCAGGGGATTAGTGGGATTTTGGGTGCGTTTCTGGTTTCTTCGGTCTTCCAATTTTTTCGATGTGTTATACGTGTTTTTTGTTTGGGGGGAGTGGGGAAAGTCGGTGGCGGTCGAGGCGTTTTTGGGGGGTTTAATACGCGTGCGCGTTTTGAGCCGTGGCGCGAGCTTTTATTTTTGGCCGTTTATTTCATTTTTCTCTTCACCCTTCACCCTTCCCTCTCCTTCTCGCTTCCCTCCCTCCCTCCTTCCCTCCTACTCAAGCTAATACTCTCGCAGCCGACGAGATGGGCCTCGGCAAAACCCTCCAAACCATCGCCTTCGCCGCGCACCTCCGCGCCACCGGCACCCGCCCCTTCCTCGTCGTGTGCCCGCTCAGCGTGCTGCATAATTGGGTGGAGGAGTTTCGGAGGTTTGCGCCGGGGGTGAGTCGTTTCTCTTGCATTACTCGCGTCTCCCCACTCCTCGTATCATATCGTATTATTACGACCCCGCACCCCACCTTCCCCACCTCCCTCCCTCTTCCTCTTCCGACCCGACCCGTGTCCCCCCGTCTCCCCAACCTCTTCCCCCATCCTCTAAAACGATCACACTGACACTCCGCCTACAGATCCCCGTCCTGATGTACCACGGCACCCCCGCCGAGCGCGCCGAGATGCGGCGCACGGCGCTCCCCCTGCCCGAGGGGTGGCCTCCTGCTTCCTCTTCTTCCTCTACTTCAGCCTCTCACTCTAAATCTACTTCCGCCAAAAACACGTCTGGAAGCGGAAACGGAAACGGAAAAGGAAGGGGCAGGCCGAAAGGCGCAAAAGGAAAAGGAGGGAAGGACACCTCAAGCAGTAAGGCGGGGAGCAGCAAAGCGTCGACCTCCAAACCCGTCCCCGCCGCCGCGGCGGCGCCAGCCTCGCCCGCGAGACGGAGCGGGCGCACGAGTTCTGTGCGTGCTGTGCCGCCGTCTCCGGCTTCGCCCGCGCGTGGGTCGACTAGAGGGCGTGGCGGCAATCAAAGAGGGAGAGGAGGACGCGGAGGAGGAGGGAGAGGGGGAGGGGGAACCGTGCGCGCGGGACTCAAGCGGAAGCGCGTGGAGGATGAAGACGAGGATGAGGATGAGGAGGGTGGGTACCGCTGCCGCCTTCGTCGTCGACGCGATGCTGATATTTTTTATTGTAGACGGCGAGGACGAGGAGCAAGACCATGACGAAGGCGAGTCCCTCCCCCTCCTCCTCTTTACTTGCCCTAACGCTCCCTTATACAGAGGCTGACGAAGACGACGACGGGAAGCCCCTCACCAAGGCGCAGATCGCCGCGAAGAAGCTCGAAAAGGCGCACGACGCGCACTTTGCGGCGTTCCCTGTCGTGATTACGACGTATGATTTGATTATTAGGGATAGGCCGGTGTTGGGCGGGGTGCCGTGGGGGTGAGTGTTAGAACTAGCTGCTCAGTTTCGTTGCCCGCTCCTCGACTCGGGCTCTTCCTACCGTTCTCCCCAACTCCAGACCATCCCTGCTCTTCCCCACCTTATCTTTCCTGCGCCTTCCTTCCCTTCCCTCTACTCCCTCCTCTCCTTTCCCTCCCCCTCCCCCCATCTGTCCCCCCTTCTCTCCCATTCCTTTACTCATACACCCTCACAGATACATCGTCGTCGACGAGGGCCACCGCCTCAAGAACATGCACTGCGCGCTGATGCGCGAGGTGAAGCGCTACACGAGCGCGGGGCGCATGGTGCTGACCGGGACGCCGTTGCATGTAGGTTTTTTATTGCCCTTTCTTTCGTTTTTGGGCGGCGTTTTTGGCTCGAGTTCGTTGTTTGGTCTACATCCTTGCGTGTCTGTGCTTGGGCTTGGGCTTGTACCTCCCGGTGTGCCCTGGCGGGGTGGCGGCGGCAGGGGCGTCTTTGACTCTCGGCCCACGTTAATGATGGTACTGCTCAGTGCCAGCGCGCCCGTGTAGGATCTGCATGACGTGGACGGCCTCATCATGATTTCTTCTCCTCTGCCGCTTCCCGCTTAAATAAACGCTGACATCCTCCCACAGAACAACCTCGCGGAGCTCTGGTCGCTGCTCAATTTCATCCTGCCGGACATCTTCGACGACGTGGATGCGTTTCAGGAGTGGTACGTCTATGTTTTTTTCTCCGCCCGTTCTTCCTCTGCGTACGCCGAGTTCCGACCTACACCGTTCTCCCGCGCACATCGACTCGTCGTTCCTGCCCCTCTTTCGTACTCCTCCGTGCACGCGTCGAGTCATTCCTGCGTCCCTCCCTCACTCCCACCCCATCCCCTTCTCCAGCTCACCTCCCTCTTTCACTTACACTCCCACGCCCAATGCTCACATCGTCCTCAGGTTCTCCCTCCCCCGCATGTCCGCGCTTCTCCCCTCCGCGCGCATGGGCACGTTCATCAGCACGCTGCACACGATCCTCAAGCCGTTTTTGCTGAGACGGATGAAGGCGGATGTGTTGGGTGCGTTCTTTGTCTGCTTCGCTTTCTGTCTTTGTCGATCTTTTGGGGTGGCGTGGCTTTTCTACTTTCATGTTCTTTTGGCGCGATCTCCGTCTCTTTGACGGGGTTTTGGAGGGTTTGGGGCTTCGCAGGCTTTTAGGGGAAACGAGCCTGATTTCCTTTTTGGGACGCGCCGTTTTCAAGAGCCCACTCAATCCCCATTTTCGAGAGCGAGATACTTCCTCTCCAGCCGGCGCGGGCGGATGTGCGGAGCCATGTGCAGACTCGGGTGCGCATACACCCCATGGCTAGTCACGGCTGCAGGATGTGCAGGAGGACGTGTCAACTCACGGCGCCCTCTTTCCTGCTTAGGGTGTATTGTTCTCCCGCCTCCGCCGACGGGCCTTCGGCTCGGTTGCGATTGGGCTGGTGTCAAGGCGAAGGCAGACGTGTCTCGCTGCAAAAACGTCGCGGCGACGTGGGTCCGATGATACCCCGCCGCTCTGCTTCTTGTCTATATATCCGTCTACTTCATCCACCGTCCACCTCCCCCTCTCTCTTTTCCACTTTATCTTAACTGTCCTCCTATCTCTGGAATACGATGAGCTGACAGCGATGTTACGACAGGCTCCGCGCTCCCGCCGAAGAAGAGCTACGTGCTGTATGCGCGGCTGAGCACGCGGCAGCGGGAGGCGTACGAGGCGGTGCTGGCGGGCGACGTAAGGGCGTGGGTGGCGGGCGGGGCGGGGGCGGCGTCTTCCTCTGCCTTCACCTCCACGACAGCCTCGAGCTCAGCGGCGGCTTCGGCATCTGCAAGCGCGCCAGTCTCCGACCGGGCTGCGGCAGATGGCATGAAGGACGAAGACAATGAGGAAGACGCAGGGCGCACCCTGCGCGCACGGAGGCGGCGCGGAAAGGGGAAGGACAAGGAGCAGGACGCGGAGGAGGAGGAGGAAGAACGAAGGAAGGCGGCGGAGGCGTTTGCGAGGCGGGGGGCTGGTGAGTTTTTTGTTGATTCTTTTTATCGCACCATCTCCCATACTGGCCTCTATGCACGCGCACCCCGACCGTCGTCTCTACTTCTGCTATGCCTTCCTCCTCATCGTCGTGCTAGTACTCTTCCCCTTTACTCCCCTTCCGCTCCGCGCTCTACACGTCGCCCGCCTTCCTTCTTCCTTCTGCTCTTTCTCGCTCCCTTCTCTCTGTGTGCTAACACCCGCCCCAGCGAAGCACGTCAACAACATGAAGCTGCAGAACACGGTCATGCAGCTGCGCAAGGTGTGCTCGCATCCGTTCCTCTTTGCGCGTCCGGACGACGACAAGTGGGCTCTTGGTACGTCTTTCCTTTCATTATCTGGGCCTTCGCGAGTGCTAACGGATACTCGTCTTTCCCTCCCTTCTTATGACACCTTGCTTGCTTTGACGAATTCGCCTACTCTCGACAATGACCGTCGCTCTTCGCCGGCCTGGTGATGCTCGCACCTGACGACGCTCGCTCACTGGACGGCCATGCTCTTGCGTCCGCCAGGCCGCGCACCCCTAACCCCCGCGCTCCTCGCCGCACGCGAGGCGGAGCTGCTGGGCGCCAGCGGGAAGATGCTCCTACTCGACCGGCTGCTGGGCGAGCTGTTCCGCCGCGGGCACAAGGTACTGCTGTTTAGCCAGTTTACGACGATGCTGGACATTATTGAGGTGTGTCTGTCGTGCTTGTCCTTCCCCAACCTCCTGTACTGACTGCCTCTGCCCCCAGGACTGGGCCGTCGACATGAAGGGCTGGAAGATCTGCCGCATTGACGGCACCACCCCACCGCTGGAGCGGCGCGACCAGATGAACGTCTTCCAGAGCGCGGGCAACGCCCCCGACGCGCCACGGCTATTCCTTCTCAGCACCCGTTCTGGCGGCCTGGGTGTCAATCTCACTGCGGCAGACACGGTGATCTTCTATGATCAGGATTGGGTGCGTTGTTTTCCTTCCCGCTGTTCCCCCTTTCCCCGCGTGGTCTCTCAGGGTCTCCGATAGACGGATGCTGATGGATTCTCTTTCGCGTGCAGAACCCGCAAATGGACGCACAGGCCCAGGACCGCGCGCACCGGATTGGGCAGACAAAGCCGGTGCTAATCTTCCGGCTTGTGAGCGCACATACGATTGAGGAGAAGATTATGCAACGGGCGACGGAGAAACGGAAGCTCGAGGCGCTGGTTATCGCGAAGGGTGTGTGTCTTTCGGTCTACATGTCTATCAATTCACTCGTCCTGTCCTTGTTCTCCCTCTACCTCCGCCTCCTCCCTTTTCGTCCTTCCCTTTCCTTCCGTACACCCCCGTCTCCCACCCCGTCCTTCTCCCTTGCCCTCTCAATAACCCGCTCCCTTTCCCGCCTTGTTTGTCCTTACTCCATTCTTATACTTCCCACAGGCAAATTCAAGATGCCTGCCGCAGAAGCCGGCATGGGGAAGCGCACGACGATGGCAGAGATGGCCGCGGACCTCCTGCGGCTTGAGGGCGAGCAGATCGACGTCCTGCCCGCGACAACGCACGCTGGCGACACCGACATCCTGAGCGATGCGGACCTTGAGGCGCTACTCGACCGCTCGCCGGAGGTGTTTGCGGATCGCGGGACTGGATGGCGCTCGTCGGCCAAGGGACAGGCGGCGTTTGCGGTGTTTGAGCCTCCGCCGGACGCGGGGAACGATGCGCTCGCGGGGATGATGGGCGAGGAGGTGGCGGAGGAGTGAGGGCAGTGGTTTTGAGCAGCATCTACGGCGGGCGGGCGGCTGCTCCGTAATGCTGGTGAGCGATTTGGGGTGTCCAATGTACATGCGACATAAAGCGAGGAGGGTGTACTTAGAGATAGCTTAATGGGCTTTTTCTTCTCCTAAATGTTACATAGATTATCTGTATTATATGTATTATTTCATAAATATTCTTGTTTGTGCCCAGCTGTGCCTTGGCTCAAGCAAGGAAGGACGAGATGCAGGTTTCCTCGGTTCTGAGGGTTCTATGTCCAAATGCGGTAATTTCAATGTGGATTTTGTCTGACTACCATCTCGCGCTGCAGCCAACCGAAATTCTGCGCTCTGGATACTCAACGGGTCCCCTGATCCTGCGGCAACCTCAGTAAATTGCTTCAAGTTGTATGGACGATCCTTTAACTCGGTGCTCACTGCTCTTGGCACCGGGATATGCCTCGACGTCATTTTTAGAATAAGATAGGTGTTTCTTGGCGCTGGAATGACCCTTTGACTCGGTGCGTTTGATGCTTGATATTTTTGCCGTGAATGGTCGCATAAAACCACCACGCTACCCCGGTACCGGGATATTGCCCAGCCTCGACGTCGTCATTTAGAATCCAGAGTATTATCATGGGAAAATCATTTGTCGGTAGTCGGCATAAGGGCCAGCATAGTGGCTCTCTTGGCGATAACGCTCAGTAACCTCAACCAACGGAATGATGAACCAACAGTATGGAGAAAGGTGGATTCTGATCCTTTTGCACGGCAGCGGCGGAAACTAATGCCTCCGCAGAACAAAAGTCTACAAAAGTAGCACGGCGACAGTCCTCGTAAGGACAATGGCAACAGCGCCGTGTGGTTCAACGAAAACCCCTCGGTCCAACAGAACGGAGAAAACCACGAGTTCCTGCTGGTAGTTCCTGATATGTCTGATCCTTTTACATGGCCGGCAAACGGCAGCTATCGAAACTATCGCTTCTACTGAACCAAAAGCCAGTCCTCGGGACGGGAATATATCCGGTTGGTCGGTGGTTTTCCGATATAAATACCACAAAACGAGACTTCGACGGAGGTGGGACAGTACGAAACTCTTGGCATTCGCACAATAAAGGCTTGACTTGCCTTTTTCGTTCATTCTCTACTCTCAGGGGCTACAAATTCTACTTCGAAATACTTTCGAGCTTTGTTGGGCAGACGTTCTTGAAGGCGTATAGCTTGTTTCTGACAGCCGTCTTCCCAGCATTCGTATACCCGATACCGGTCCGGTCCTCGGTAAAAACTTGCCCTACCCCAGAAGATTGAGTATTTTGTGTCGTGACAGTTGTGGATGGTGCGTATGACTTTCGTCAATCTGAACAATAGACGCCAGGTAAAAAATGAAGATAGATCGTGCCGAGTGCGTGCAACATCTCCAGTGTCTCGGTCACCGTTCAACGCACCAAAGCCATGATGTTAATTTTCTTCTAGTTATTTGCGCCTGAAGCTCGAAAGTCGGTATCTCTTCTCACGAGTGGACCCTCGAACTTGTTTCTTACCACTATTTTCCCAGGAGACTCATACAGTTGCCGCATCACAAGATAGAGCCCGCTTTCTCGTCTCGTCTCTTTCTCACAGAATCATCAATCGCACCAATATTTGCACCATCACAAGATAGAGCCCGCTCTCTCGTCTCGCCTCTTTCTCACCAAACCGTTGCTAGCGCATACAGAGTTACGCATTCAAGTCAATTACCGGTGCCGGACCCGGTGCCCACCACTCTAAGAGCTAGTGCTCTTCAATACCGATTCGCCCATTGGCCTGAGAGCGGTTCATTAGTTCGGGTTGCGCAAAAAAGTATAAAGGTCGTCGCAGAATGGTCATCCAATTCAGCGAGCTACTCAGTCTCAGCCCTGCCCCCTCTCCACCGAGTCTGCGCCATGAAGTTCTCTGCTGCTCTCCTGGCTCTCGCCGCCGCCGTGTCGCAAGCGGTAAAATCGTGCTCTTCTTTGAGATGTGCTGGTACTTACTCGTCCGCCAACTGTTAGGTGCGGTCACCAAGCGTGTTACTTGCTCCACAGGCCAGACGACGGCCAACGCGGCCTGCTGTGTGCTCTTCCCCATCCTTGCCGATCTCCAGGAGAACCTCTTCGACGGTGGAGAGTGTGGCGAAGAGGTTGGTTCACTCTATTACCGACAAGACGCTACATTTAACTCGCCAACCAGGTACACGAATCTCTACGGCTCACGTTCCACGATGCCATTGGGTTTTCTCCGTCTAAAGGTAATATATTCTCCGCCGTCGATATTACACTAACAGTCCTTTCATTCCAGGGTCTGTCGATGAACACTTCAGATGTGTTACGCTGACCATGTTACAGAGGAGGTGGTGCCGATGGTTCTATCATCACCTTCGATCCAATCGTAGGCATATATATTTCGCTTTGCGGGACCTGTCTCACACATCCTGCAGGAAACGGCCTTCCCCGCGAACAACGGTATCGACGACATTATCGACGCTCAGACGTCCCTCGCTTCATTCGGCAACATCTCCGCTGGAGACTTGTGCGTCCGAACCATTCTTCCACCTCCCAACTCTGATATTATCTGGTCAAAAGCATCCAATTCGCGGGCGCTGTTGCTGTTAGCAACTGCCCCGGTGCTCCGCGTCTTCAGTTCTTGCTTGGTCGCCCACCTGCAGTTGCGGCATCGCCCATAGGGTTGGTCCCTGAGCCGTTCGGTAGGCAATGCATCACGCATAATCCTGACCAAGAGCGTTCAACTTATTTTATACCAGATTCCATCACCTCCGTCCTGGCCCGCTTCGCTGAGGTTGGCTTCTCGCCCGCAGAGGTCGGTTGTCTCCGTGTATCACTTTGATTAGGCACTCATCTCCTTGTAGGTGGTGGCATTGCTTGCCTCGTATGTTCTCCTTGCCTTCAACTCGGCCTTGAATTTTGATCCTAAATTCCTCAAAGCCACACGATCGCTGCTGCTGATCATGTCGACCCTACGGTGCGGTTAATGCTCTGTCGATGTTCAATTTGATCTGATTGTGCCTCAGATTCCCGGGTAATCATCAGGTCCCCATTATCCTGATGCATACTCATTGACATTTAGCACACCGTTCGACTCCACTCCTGGAATCTTCGACACTCAGTTCGTCTGTACTTTCTACCACTATTTCCCAGCTGACATCACTCATCCCAGGGTCTTCATCGAGATGCAGCTCCGCGGAGTTCTCTTCCCTGGGTTTGTTTTTCTGACCTCGTGCGGGGACGGTATAGGCTAATCGTAATTTCCTCACATTAGTGCCGGCAGCAATCCCGGTCAGGTTGAGTCGCCTCTGGAGGGAGTCATCCGTCTGAACACCGATGCCACCGTGAGTACCATTCTGCAAACCATGTTCAATTGATTCACATCATTTTGCAGCTCGCCCGCGGTCCGTATCTCAGAGTCTGATCTTCGTTCGTCGTTTAATCCCTCATTATTAGACTCCCGCACCGCATGTGTATGGCAGTCCTTCGCCAGTGCGTCTGTTTTTATTATTCGCCAGATGGCACGACTGACAATTTATGCTCCAGATGACCAGGCAAAGATGGCGTCCGCATTCCGAGCAGCGATGGCGAAAATGGCGGTCATTGGTCAGAACACGGCTAAGCTGATAGACTGTTCGGACGTCATCCCTGTCCCGAAGCCCGTCGTCGGCAAACCCCATCTTCCCGCTGGCAAATCCATGAAGGATATCGAGCAAGCTGTGAGTCCGACCTTCCTAGAACCAAAGGCCTACATACTTATGTCTTCGAATCGCAGTGCGCAACTTCGCCTTTCCCCACCATCGCCGCGGATCCGGGTGGGCTTCCCTTTCTCTTGTACAGGCATTCAGTATCTGATCTGATCTTCTCCTGCAGGTCCTCAGACCTCCGTCCCCGCTGTGTAAGCGGCTTTTAACCACCCCGCACGGATCCAACTGATTTCATTTCTCAGCCCCCCGTCGTAAACAACCGATTTCAACATTATTATGCGCATTTTTCGTTGGTTTCTTGTGGTTGCCTCGTCACCTTGAACCGTCGTGCCTCTGTAACCACTGCTTGTCTACTGTTGAATCTAGATCGAATTCCATTTGGTGTTTTTACTTGTGAAATGCTTAGAAGGCATCTACATACTTGGATTTTCTCTCTTTCGTTCGACGCCTCAATAAGCGCCCAATAAGCGCCAGCACCTAAAGCGGACACAGGCGGCTAACTCAGTTCAAATTGAACCACATCTCACTTGGTTGGACAGTGCAAACAGAAATGCATATTATCTGACACTCCTACATTTATTCAATCGCTTTGGTCAAATTCTCAACGCATCAGCCGGCGAATTTTCCCTCTCCGGCACAATCAGCAAGGACTTGGGGCGTTGGGACTTAACACCGGGTGTTAGCATAGACTTGGGTCGTGAAGCACTGTGGGCCAAATTAATTAGTAATGCGGACAAAAATATAGAGAGAACCAGGAACGAGGAGAGGAAGAGGTTATTTGCGCCACAAAAGAAAAGAAAAGATAACAGAAGCAAACACACTCACATTAAAGTTATCCGCATTCCGGATGGCGTTCGCGTCCGAGAGCGCCTGGTCCGACGCACAGCCGTAAATAACGTCGTCCGTGTTCCCGACTGCGTGCGTCAACTGATAAAATAGCAAAGTACACGGATTTTCCGTCAGGCCTGAAGAAAAATATGCCATGAGCCGCGCACCTCGTGCAGAGTTGTGCCGCCGCGGACGCTACGCGACGCGACGGAGGTGCCGGAACACAGGTTGGTGCTGGCTACCTCGTTGAAGAAGATGCTGCAGAAGTAGATCTGGGGCGGGATCAGTACTTTTCGAATTGATTACGGGTACGGGAACTCACGTTGGTCGTGGAGATCACCGTGTAGGCAATGACGCCGGAACTGCACGCGCCGAAGCTGTCGACGCAGCTGAGTCTGAAAGAAAAAGAAAAAAGAGCGGTGAGCTCAGTGATGCCAAGAGAACGAGGGACAGCTCGAAACACACGTGCGGGACGTACTACTCTCGCTCGCGACGGCGTTGAGCACGGAGGTGACGCGCGAGGTCGCAGTCGCACCCCAGTACGCGGCGTACAGTGAGTCGGATGCTCCGCGCGAGGAGACGTAGCTGGAGCTTATCGAAGCAAGCGATTTCGCTTCTGTGTAGCTATGATGTATCCCTCGATCAGCATTGATACCATAAAACTTATGCAGCTAACCTAGCATCGATGAAGGACTTGCGACTCGCTGTGGTGCAGATGTCTCTCGCGCGGCGCGTGAGCGCGTGGGTGGCAACATCGCCCGTGACGGCGATGGTGAGCGGGCTTGATAGGGCCTCGACAGTCGTCAACTCCGAGCGGGACGCGATCTTATCCGCGATCGGCGCTCTGGAATGTCGTGACCGGTGCAAAAGTGAATGAGCCCGTGCCGACGGAGGCGAAGTCGTACAACGCAGACACTAGTACAATTCGATGAGTTGAATAATCAATGAAATGGAATTAAACTTGTTGCGTACCATCGTGGATGACGGTAACCGTCTCGCCAGCGGGGATGGTCGTGTATGCACTGTCGTCCGCCTCGGTCAGGGAGATGGAAATCTGTATCCATGCACGTATAAGTCTATGCAGCCGTTGCAAGTTATGTGGAGCCGACCTTGATGCCCGTGAAGGGCACGACGGTACCGTTGCGTGTGACGGTGAAAGAGCGCGTCGGCAGGTCGGCGTCGAGGATGGTGCCATACTTGAGCACTTTGATATCCTCCGTACCAGTGTTGATTACGGTGGCAGTGAGCGTGAGGTCCGCGACGGAATTGACACTGGTGGCGGGGCCGGATAGGGCGACGGACAGTGTGTTGGCCCGTTTGTGCGGGCTCGCGAGCACAGCAGCAGCAAAGCAGAGAGCAGCAAGCGGGGTAAAAATCATCGTGGACAGGCCTTTGAGGGTCAGTGTAGGTCAGTGTCTGGGGCACCCCTTTTTATGCGTCTTTCTTATCGTGAGGGCCAAGGATCCTCGACTTGTCGGCCACCGACATCATGTGGGGAAAAGACGACCAAGGAAAACAGAAGTCTCCAGAAGTTCGAGTTACATTGAGGTGAGCGCGTGAGCCGTGACTCGAAGTTCGCGAAACCAACAAGAATCGGTTCCGATTAGATATTGAGTCGTGTGATTGACTCTGATTGAACAACCCCAAGGCGCAGAATGTACCGCCATTACTCCGCCGTGCAGATCTTTCATTGCCAAGAAAGTAGTTCTTCCGAGACCTTGCATAAATTTTGTAGGCGACAAATGTTTTCGGATGCCAAGAAAAAATTCGCAGCTTGACACAACATGCGGGTCCGAGCGGCCGCCCAGCGGCATTGGTGGATACATGTGCAACGATTACGAACCAAGAAAGCCAAGTACATCGAACGGTGGTGCAACATTGATTAATACAAATAGATTCGAGTGTTGACAAGCCTAAGCCAAGCCTAAGCCCAAACCAAACTGGTGTTCAACATTTGCGACAAGTTTGCGGCGCATCGAAACATTGCTTGAGGTAGGATAGAGGATCAACTACAGGTTGGATGTCGTGGATACGTAGGTTGCCGGTGCGGTTGACGAGGTTCAACTCTGCGGCGACTGAGTCTGGCCATGGACGTTAGAGATAAGTGAAAGGTGTCGCTTCCGAAGTTCTGAACACAGCCTCCGGATTACTCCGGAATTGATCATATGATGCGTTATTTCGTCACTGTGCTGCAGGCAGTGTGCAAACGGTCACTTTGCAGTCCCCACATCCCGGAACGGTGACTTTTCTTTTTATGCCAATAATTTCAGGAGGGACCAAGTCCATGCCCGCATCTCTGCCCGGCAACTCCTTTCGGGCAATTCCCTAGAATCTATTGAACCACGGGCAGTTTCAACTTTCAAGTTTGCCTTTGACTTCTTGAACCTGACCCTTGGGATTGGCAGACGATTCAATTTCGTCTGTTGGACTCTTGCTTCGACTCCTCAGGCCAGGCGCCCTCAGGCTTCGTCCGTTTATCGCGGCCGGATTCAGAATCACCGGCCTGGTCCGGATTCCGCCGTTCAACTAGGAGTTCTGCTATCTCTACACCATTACTATGGTATTCCTGATATGAAAGCTGATAGCAATTCCTAACTGTTTGGGAGAAGGACGGCGTTCGGCACCTCGGCAGTATCGATGTCGGAGTCCGATCATGCCGTCAATGCCGTCCAGTGTTCAATTGACAACCGTGTACCATAGCGCCGTCTTCCCGTTGGCAGTAACTGGGCGATGACCTACGGTGACCGGTCGACCAGGTTACGTGTTGTCCGTCCAACATTATATAAGAGCCCTTTCCTCTGCCATTAAAAGTCAATTCCACGGCTGGCCCGTTTCATCCTCCACAACTTTCTGTGACGACTTTTACGACCTTTACGAGCTTCACGACTTTACGTGCTTCCACTCAACTAAGAACCTGTTCTCTCCTACATCTCTCTCCCAGCTTTACTATCCACAACACATTATCATCCCGCAATGCCTTACATCCACTCAGGCTCTTCCGCCCTCTACCCCGGCATGGGCATGGGCAGCGTCGTTATGCCCTCGTACGGATATCCATCCAGCCACGGCCATGGGTACCACTCGCACCGCCGACACAGCTCCTCCGGTGGCTATTACGGGATGCCCTCGCAACACTACTATCCCAACTATGCGTACGGGGGGGATACTACGGCGGCGGCTACGGGGGCTATTCAAGCGGCCATTCGCGCGCCCCGGTAATTGTGACACACACGGGCCACGGACACGGACACCGCCGGTCGCGGAGCCGCCATCGGTCGGGGTTCCTGGGATATTTGTGATCCTGTGTGGTTGCGGACGAGGAACACAGCCATAGTTGTTCTGGTTGCCGTTGTACAAAATATAAATAGAATAGTGTAGATATAAACCAGATAATGCGACTCGGGGACATATGGGGCTGCTCTCCTGTATACTACAGCTTGGTATCCAATGGCATTCACCGTTTGATTCACGACGTTATATAACTCGTTGTCCTTTGTTTCCTCGGCGCTTCATCATCAATTGCTCAATTTTGGCTGAAATATATTATTATGGCTGATGCGTTTGGTCTCGAAAATCGAACCGGCACATCAAGAGGCATCGAAGGCTCCCCCAGATTAATGACCAGGCGGTACCCAAATTCCATCGGCTTCTTCAATCCAGCAACGCGTGCCTAGAAAGTACGATATAAACCAACTAAATAAAGCATGAATTGGAGAACACAAACTGGGAGTAATCTCCCCGCGGCGCTTCTTCGCAATGAACGCATCTGCACGGGCCCAAAAATCCATCCCACCGCGCGTACCCATGACCCAGGCATTCGCATATTCTTTGGCATGGCATTCGTGAGACACCTCCATTGACACAAATCGCGGATCCTCGATGGGGATCTGAGCCCACTGAGGTAGAGGGGGATGCATATCGATGAGAGCCTCGAGTTTTGGGCATCGTTCAAGTACGGCGAACACATTGTAGCCACTGTAAAATCCCGCCAAATGTGTGAGGGCGGGGAACAATGCCAGATGGCCAACGATGTTGCCAGCACCTTCTTGGATGGAGGTATACAAATCGAGATGCGTAACGAAAGTGAATATTGGAGGGACTGAAAGGGGGGAGTCATGTCTTTGAGCACGTACTTCACATTCAGGGTCAGCCGACGCGGCCGCATAGCGCCGAGTGCAGGGGTTAATGGTCCAGGGCGCTGGAAGAGCGCCAAGGATTTAACTCCACTGCACACGGAGAGAATTTCCTCTAGCTGATTCACAGGGAGTTCTTTGACGAGCAGGTGCTGGACGCAGTCGTAGAAGAAAGACGCAGGCTTGAGTTGGACCAGATCGCCCGCTGGAGAACCGAGACCTTACAGGTCGAAGGTCTCCATTCTGGGTCACGGTTTTGTATTGACTCTATCAACCCTGCCAGACCTATAATACTCTGTGTGGCGCACTGAGCCAAAAAAAGCTCACCAGTCGTGGACGCGGTGGGAAACGAGAAGAAGATTGGGAATGGTTTTGGGATACAGCTCTGCAGCTGTTTCGAAAGTCTCCCGTTCCAGTTCTGGCGGTAGAAGGGTGACGAGGGAGAGTCCATGCTGGTGGTGTGGTGGCAAATGCCAAGTTTGATGCTCCATTGGCAATTTGGCACCTGCATGACAAGGCACCGCAACTGATAGGTACACCTTTTGTTGGTTGATCCCACGCAAAAAATGAACACGTCCGATATGACTGATCCGACTGATCCGAACCGTTCTCTGCCCCAAACGACGTATTTCAACTGGGTACTCGCCAGCCTAGTACTGGCCTAGTCCACTTTCGAGCCTGTACAACATGCGCCAAAAAAAATCACGTCATCTCATTAGTTTCGAGAACAGCTGTAACGTTAGAGACGCGCATTCTCTGGCGTCATAAGCCTTGAGGAGTTATAAATTGAGTAGATACAGGAGGCAAATTTTCATGGTCTCACGTACGCACCGAGAGAACCCGTAATTACGAAGGCGTCGATGATTGTAGCGGAGTGATAAGCGCTGTCCTTCCATTACCTTAACTCTGGACAGGCGCCCTACGAATCGTTTGCAACCATCGTTTTCATGTCGAGTCAAGGTTGAATTGCTTGGGCGTCGGGGAAATCGTGCAAATTATAGGAACCGAGCCGCGCATTAATTTGCTTGATTCGCTTGATTGAATTGTCATCCAAGTGACCAGATGCCGGCACACAGATACCAGTCTATTTGTGTTCGGATTTTATGAATGCAGTTAAATTATACTATACACAGCTGTACAAGCCATATGGTTAAACTATCCACAGAAAATATAAGCAAGTAAAGTAACGGTAAGTATAAAGTATGAATGTACGTGAATAGACCCAAACGGGAGGAATATATATTCCATGGATTTAGTATGGTTATACGTGTAGTCCATGCGGAAAGATTACATGCAACAAGAATGGATTCGGTTGAGATCGACATCCGTGTCGTGCATGTCCTAGGGACGTTATAAAATATGCGGGTGTCCATTGCAAGTCGCTGAAAGAAGGTCGCAATAATGGCGTTGGTGGCGGGATAAAAGGACAGGAGGATTTTTTTACACAGTCGATGGGAAAGGATGAGGCCTGAGCTGAGCCGGCTGAGATTGCAGCCTAGCCGAGGTCTTTTGCGGCGATATGCCGCATGATCCAGAGGGATGCGAGCATTTCTAGCCGGGGAAAGTAAGAGTCAGTTGACTGACTGGTGGACGGTTCGCTGGACGCGCACCGGGGGCCAAGCTACCGAATTGCTCCGCGATTTCCAAAACACATCCAGAAGAGTTGTTGTATTCGGGCTCCCCCGGCGACTTCAGGCTGTAGCACGCAATCACGTACCCGTTCGCGTTGGTGCACTGCGTGGTTCAATGAAAGATCGATGTGAGTTAATTTGACAAATATACGCAATAAAAGTGCTAACGCACCGTCCACTCCTGATTCGTCTGCATGCGCCGCGCCCACTGGTATGTCTGTCCGTCGGAGGCGACAAATCGACGGACCTTTGAGCTGAGAGAAGAATAGGCAAAGAACCTACAAAGAGAGGGCGGAAACGTACTTCCTCGTCGCTTGCTTCGTGAGGTACTGGCGCATGGGCATCGCGACCGAAGCAAAGCTGATCGTCCCCAGTGCATTTTTCGCACCGAAGTCGAGGACGACGAGCGGCCTGCGCAGCGCACTCCGAATGACGCCGGGATTGGTGTTATAGATCATGTAGGATGTGTGGCAGGTGTCATGCGCCGTGCGGCGGATGGTGAAGTGTAATCGCTCGTGAATGTCGATGAACTCGGAGCCGGTGAGTCGGCCAGTCGTGTCCTCCAAGATGAAGGGCATACCATAGCGGGTCATTCGTATCGCGGAGTGGGTAGCGCCTAGTAAAGGATCCGGGGATGGAGGAAGCCCGCTGCCGACAGGAGGGAGATGTGGGCGCTGGAAGACATCAATACAGCCTTTTATTGCGTGGTTGAGGAGATCATGGATTGAAGCGGCGCCCTGCTAAATCGGAAAGTGTTTGAGTAGAGCGTGGGATGCAAGGGATGCATCACGCAGATTTACGCGATAAAGTCGGATACGTCCCTCGATCTCGGTACCGGTGACGTAGTTCCGTCAGAGCGCCCAGTTCAATGTCCAGGCACGAGGGGCGGTTAGGGTTCACCTCAAAAACCTGCACGTTCCAGCCGCCCGCAGCCCTGCCACAAGCACACGGATTGAGATACATTCCCGCATCAAGAAATGTCAATGACATGCTCGCGATTTCCCGGTCTTGACAGGCAAGTCCTGGGAAATAGTAGCCCACAACCGGATGTGGGAGTTTGAACGCAGTTTGTGGGAGAAGGCTATGCAATTTTTGGAATGAGAGGCCGACCCTGCGGAACAGTCATGGATATCGTGCGGAATGGAGCAAAACTGTGTGATTATTTTTCGAGCCAAACAATACAAATGTCGGGAATTACCGTCGCAAACCGGCCATCACGGCTGAGTTATCCCCAATTCCTCGCGTGAAAAAAAAAATCGCCGCCCGATTCCTCGGGTACAAAAGGGATGTAACGCTAGATTTCGGAGAACATGAGCAGAACTGGACCGACGAAGAAATGTGGTGGGGATACGTATAACGTTAAATGGAGTGAATTCCAAGTTTTGTCCCTGTATATTGCGAAGTTTAGCTTCTTGAAGAATGAGTTGCGTTAGTGTAGGTCCTCGCAGGTCCAAGCCTGGCCAATTTTGGTCCTTCGGAGCATCGCAACTCAAATGCGGGAAAGTTCAGGGCCTCCGGCATCTACTCGAGTACCGCTGGACTGCAATTCAATGAGTCATAGCATGATGAGCCTCGGCGTAATCCGCTGCGTTTTCGGTCCCGCGCCGCGGTGAGAAAAGGCGCCAATAAATTACGGCCGATGTCAGCACTGAAAGCGCAAATCCCTTTTGGGAATTTTCTGATCCGCGACTGAGTAGCCCTTGATTCTGCATGGATTCAGATGGGAAGCAGCTAAATAATCTGGGCTAATTTATGCACAATTATTGAAAGAAAGAAAGTTGCAAAATTATTTTATAGCCAGTGAGATGGGTCTGGGGGTGATTTTGGGGGTCGATTTGGTCTACCGGCATCTAGGCAGGTTGAAATGACCTAGTCTTTTGTGAGCGAGGACTTCTATGAATTCTAAAATTTATGATAGATTCAATATCTTAGTTTATTGTGCATGCAATGACATCAGAACGATGGCAATACCCTGCTATCAGGAAGTATCGTGGTATTTGAATCCATCCCTAAACTCCCGACAAATATGATTCAATCTCAACTTTTAGAATGGATAAAAGTCCTCCTTCACAAAAAGCTAGGTCATTTCAACCTGCCTAGATGCCGTTAGACCAAATTGACCCCCAAAATCACCCCCAGACCCATCTCACTGGCTATAAAATATTTTTGCAACTTTCTTTCTGTCAATAATTGTGCATGAATTAGCCCAGATTATTTAGCTGCCTCCCATCTGAATCCATGCAGAATTAAGGGCTACTCAGTCGCGGGGATCAGAAAATGCCCAAAACGGATTTGCGCCTTCGAGACTGACATCGGCTGTAAATGGTTTACTCACGCCTGCACCTTGAGCCGATTTGTACAAGATATGCCGTCGCTTCACTCCAGCGCGCGCGCTCTGAAATACTGTGGTTCCTGAATTTTGATGGAACGCACTCTGAAGACATGAAACTTGCATCAATTCGGGATGAGGGAGGAACTCCTTTCATTATAGGGGCCATTTGAGGCGTTAAATCTCGATAATTGGGGTGGTCAAATAAGATGGGGCCTGATACTGACCGTTGATTATACAGGTGGTGGGTGAAAGACGGTAAGCCTCAAATTTGTACACTACGATCCATGTTCGAACATCAGACTGGGAAACGATAAATTGATGATGGTTTCGCCACCGCAAACTTAGGTCCGGTCCTCGACCGTCCGTTCAGGCTCTGAAGGCACGGGCATCAGTTTTCGGATGATATGCACAGGAACGCACACCAGCCGCAGAATGCCAAATGTTTAATTAAGTACTAACCATACGGGTACGCACCTCGGCATTTTCTCAATTCTGCGGGATGAAATGAATATTGGTTTACTCACAGTGCACTGGTTCCACATACCTGAGACGCTACACATGGAGCAGTGTGTTTTGCGCTAGTTCCGGGGTTCAATTAACCTCCATATTAAACGCACCATACGCACGTCGGTGTGAAACTACTGGAGCGGATCAAAATAGCGCTGGGAGAACATGTCCCCGTCGCACAGCCTGATGATATTAGCCGAGCTGTGCCGATCACGGGAAACAAAGTGTGTGGACGTGGATTGGCACAGCTGTACCTCCCCTCATCCGCAGAGGTCGTCCTGTATAGACTGTGTTCCTCGGGCTGCTCTCAAAGCTCTCAATATCCTTGCTCATGTTGACCCTTATAAATGTTATAAATAGTTTGTGTATCAGCCTGACATGTGTGTGAACCTGAGCGGCAACTCACTTATACCAAGGGGGTGGGTCGAAAACTTTTTTTTTTCGACCTCAAGCTGCCCCGTTCCCCTACCATAAAGGGAACGAGTTTCCCACGCTTAACGACGGGCCGTGCTTTCCGACTCACCGCATAGGATGGTCGAGGTTGATTTTGACATTTCGACTTCGGCAATCTGGTCCGTTGATCCCCAACTGATGAACATTTGGAAGCCCCTATCTGCTCTGCACTGCTCAATCCATTGTCGCGGATGGAGCAAAATGCCTCAAAAGGATAATTCATCAAAATATTCCGTTCATTCAATTTATTTCAATGGGGAGGTTCTAAAGCATGGGGAACTTTGACCTTGTTGACAGTGTACAGGTAGCTTTACTGAAAACGAGGGAGCATCTGACAAAATACTGTCCACCCCTCAGTCAAAACGAACTTCGGTGCCCCAATGCGCTCGTATACCTCCCATGCCTGTGCGTCAAACTCATCAGAAACCCATCTGTGACATTCCTCGCGTGATTTTGGAATGTTTTGCCTAAGAGCTTCCACAAGATCCTGGGGAGCCTGCACTGCAAAATTAGTGCGACCAAACCTCTGTGGGAAGTCACAGATGTAGTTGGGAGAGACTCCCGATGGCAGGAGTTTGTTGCGCTGTGTTCGGATCTTGTGATTGTTCCAGTAATCAACGAAGTCATCAAGGCTACGTTGAACAATCTTGGGTCACAGCCAATTAAATAGATCGCTACGAAGAATGGTTTAGAATGAGACAATTCCATATAAATTGACCTGACATGTAAAATGGGGTAGCAGGGTTGAAATAATTCATGCCCTTTCCCATGAGTATAACTTGCCTGATGTCGAGACCAACGTAATTTGTAAAGAGGTGCCATGATGACTCAATTGGAATGTTATCCGTGCTCTTAAGGGCCTCAAAGCCTGGGGCATCCTCCAAGGAAATATCCAGCATCGAATGTTGACTGCCGAATATATAAGGGCAACTCGAAAGGTAAAAATATTGGGCTGTACACACCGTAACGCCATGTGCGCAGTGTATAATTCCCCAGTCTCTGACCCTCCATCTACAGTGCCTTGAACAAAGACTGAGAAAAAAGTAGGGACAAGATCAGATGCATAAATAGAGGCAGAACCGAACTCACCGCCATTTTCCTCAACTAAGTCAAGATAAAAATGCCCTACTGTTGACGAGCAACGGCCGTTGGGAACCACCAAAAATTTTACCATCTTGCTGCTAGAGTGACAACGTGAACCATATATGTCAATGCCAACAGACCCCATCCGCAAAGCTTTGAAATTCAGTTTCTCGTGGCCATCAAAATGAACCTCGTAATATATGCTAGTATCAGTCAGATGTCCTCGGACTTTTGGCTGACGTCTGCGCCCAGGAAATCTTGCCTCTGCCCCATCCAGGTCGATGATTGCCATATGATGGCGAACCGAATCCCTAATGTGACGGGAATACCATGTTTATTTTGCAAGTTATTATACGGGAAACTCACCGTGGAATTTTGGTGCCATCTTGAAGAGAAATCTGGCTTTGAATCGTTCGGGGTCCATTTCGAGAGGATACATTGTTCGCCATTACTTCTGCGATCAAAGTTGCAGCGATGTGATCGGGCGGCGGCTTTTTGACAGTCGGAACTTCAAACTGTTGATTGAGACCTTTCAGCGTCGTGTAACTGACAGTGGCGGGGGGGTCAGAATCATTCAAATTGGCCAGAATCCTTCAGAAACCTAAGGTTCCTACTGGTTCTCCAGCTCTCCATGCCGCGGTTGCGAAGGGCGCTCCGAGACAGATCACGGTCTTCCTTTCACCTGTGACTTCTAATGGCTCTTGCACCGAAGCATCTCGGATCCTTGCCAATACGACTCGTTCTTTCCCTGAAGGCATTCTCGTGGCTGGTGAGCCCACTTATTATGTTTCTCACTTCGCTTCAATAACTCGGTTATGCAAGATGCTTTGGCCGATCTTTTGCGTCATTGGAATCTGGACTGGGAGAAAGACTGCTCTGAAAGTCTCGCCATGGATGGCTGCAATTTACTTTCATTCTGCTGATTTACGAAATGTTCTAGGGAGCATATTTCACTCCGTCTCCTCGGCAATGTTGCGATTCAGCCGCACAGCAACATCAGGACCTTGGGGAATGTTTTCGACGTTCATGACCGTGTACATGGGACTCACCCGAAGAAGATCCTCCAAGGACCTAGTACACTTAGACTTCCAACTCCGGCAATTTACCTAGAAAGCCTCATTGCAGTCAAAGATGTAAGTCTCGCATCCTTGTATTCATTCTGGTCTTGACTTCATTTTTCTAGTTTGAGCAAGAAACAGGCACCCTTGCACCGTACTTTGTTCACACAGAAAGAGAGAATCGGAAGCGCAAGGCCAGCCTACGGCACAAATTGGATCCTCAAAGCGCACTCGAAGTAAGTAATTCTATCTAATTTGAGCATATTAATATTTTTATCTGACTGCTTACCAGGCCAGAGTTCCGTACCTCTTCCGCTGCGTTCGGAATTTGGTGACCTGCCTAGGTTCTCGAAAATCTCTTTTGTTTTTGCATCTATATCTGTGGCCAATGACGGCACAACGACAGTTGAATGGCCAAACCTCAAGGATCCTGATAATCTGTCGCCCATGACTTGTCTGCTCCAGGATACGCCATTTGATCAAGGCCAGATGAAGTTGGTTTATAAGGTATCTTCGAGCTCTTGGCACCATTTTTCTTTGATTCAAAGCTTGACAGGCAATTTATGATGGTTTCCAATGGGTTGCGACGCGGTTCTTGAATGTCGGCACTGGTGCAGGCCACGTTGAGATTGCAGAGAACACTGCGGCGATCAAATAATATTACCCCAGGAAAGTGGCCCTAGAACTATTATGTACGATTTACGGGCTGAATATTACCTTAGATAATATAAAAGCAACAGCTTGAATTTTATCTGTCAAATTTTCCCAGGTAATAGGCTGGATTTTACCATGAGATAAAGACGGGTAACAGCCAAGCTTTGTCCGTGAGAATGTCTGGCGGAAACAGCCCGGCTCTTTCCCGCGGTAAAAGTCAGGCTTTTACCAAACAAAGGAAGAACAAAGAAAAAGTAACAGCCAGACTTTTACCTGAGGAAAAAACCTGGCTATTTCCGCTAGACATTCTCACGGAAAAAGCTTGGCTGTTACCCGTCTTTATCTCATGGTAAAATCCAGCCTATTACGTGGGAAATTTTGACAGATAAAATTCGGGCTATCCCTGTTATCTTATCTAGGGTAATATTTGGCCCGTAAATCGTACATAACAGTTCTAGGGCCATTTTTCCCAGGTAATATTTTTTGATCGCCGCCGTGGAACCGTAACGAGCTCGTGAAGGAGGCCTCTCAGCTGAGCAGGACCGGATATTTGCTTAAAAAATTCATTGACAAAGCAAAGACAGGGTGTGGATATTGAGCAGGGTAAGATCTTGGCACTCACTGCGTTTAAGCCCAATCTAGCTTGGCCTGTCGAGGTCTGTTGGGGTCTTCTGGAAGACCTGGACTGAGGGTCTGTCGAGGTTTGCTGGCTGCCGTTGTCACAGGTCTGTTCAGGGGACCTCTGCCGAGCTTGACCGACGTAGGTTAGATTTCTTAGACTGAGTGTCGGCCGAGGTCTGCCGAGACGTTCTGATCCGACTTAGACTGACGTCCGTTTGACGCACGTACAAACAACGCGACGCGCCTACTTCCTGCCACCATCCATGGCCTTCTACGGCTCCTTCCCGTCCAATGGCGGCCCAAACGACCCAGTACCACCTCAATTCTCACCACAACAGCTCTTCCTTGCTCTCCAACAGTTCGGTGTTGTCCCTCAAACGGCTGCTGCTGCACCTCGCGTGCCTTCGTCTAGTCATCCGAATTCGACCGCTGTCATAGATCCTGTCCTGCAAAATGCCTCATCTCTTGATACTGAAGAACGGATACGTACTTTAGAACACGAAGTCCGCGACTTGAAAGCTGCAAAACGGGCCAATCCCGACAATAGCGAATCATCCCCAAAACGCCGCAAAAAGTCAAAAAAAATATCGCCATACATCCTCAAGGAAGCGAAAAACTTGTCTGGAGAGCAGAAAGAAGTTCGGAAGTATCTAATGGTGCGTTCTCGTCTGTCCAGTGCTCGAACGAAGAATTTCACGCGGCGCAGAGAAAGATCAAAACAGAAATCGTGAACCTGACTGGCATGAAAGAGCAAGCAGACTCCGAAAATGATTCCGATGTCGAACAGAACACTAGCTCATCCTCATCCACCATTCCAGTTCTCTCGTTCGACTTCTCGTCCAATGTTGACCACGTTACCAACATGAAAGTAATTGAGCGCGCAGCGGATCTTGTGTGGAAGGAACAAAGTGTAACGGACCCCGTGGCGCGGACACATCTATATTTCTGACCCCTCATTTATGTCCACAGGACTCAACAGCAGCAACATTCTCGCTCCCGCACAAAAACGTCCCATTCACACGCGCGGATTTGGCCGAGTTTGGGAAGACTAACTTTCGGAGCTGGAAGAAAACATGGAAAGGCGAGAACGACCCCGTAGTCGCTGCGAGACAAGCGCGCCAGGCCTCCAAGGATCGTCAGGCAATGCGCAGACGAGACGTGAGTGCTTGGTTTGGGTATAAACGTCGCTGATATTCCCTCGTAGCTGAAAAACCACCGGATTAAAGCTGTTAAAGATTATCGTAAGAAGCACAACAAGAATCCTGCCTGCGTACTCGAGACGGATTGGATGTCCGATGAGATCTCAGCGCCGGATACGGACGACGAGCAGAAGAAAACGGCTCACCGGCAACGTCTTGTCCAAGCTGCTCGTCTGAGTCGCACGCGACAGGGCGAGGCGATCTGGGAGGTTGTACGGCCCGCATTTCAGTCGAATGAGGTATTCTCAGTTTCTGGTCCGGGAGAACCGCTCACCAATTACCGCAGTGCTCTAACTTGAAGGATGAATTGGATGCCATTCTCAAGGAGCGAAAGACTACCGGCAAGAAGCCCCCGCGTGCATCTGTTCAACGTGTAAATCTCGGTCACACACACAACCGCATCCCGACGGGAACTCTCTGGCCATTCATGGTCTCTCAAGACTGGTACGATACGAATATTGACGGAGACAAAGAGCTTGAAGCCTCTTTCAAACTGTATACCCAAAATCCGGAGGGATTCGGCGATGATGGCGATGGCTATGCTGGTGATGACGAAGGGAAGGGGTCCGGGTAATAACACTGTTGCGCTTTTTTTTTTTTTTTTGCTGTCTGTATAGATTCGCTATCGTTCTTGCACTTGTACTGTTCTTATTCACACGGAATGCATCGTACATCACCCATGTAAACTTGAATGCATGCAAGAATACTCTGCTACCCAAAGTACATCTAGAACAAGAAATTCAAACAACAGCCACATCCTATCCACGCGATGAGTGTCGAAGATGAATCAAGGGTTTGATAACATACCCGCGTAAGGCCAGCGGTGAACCAGATCTTGCGCGTAGGTCCCTTTGAGGTTTCAATCTCCTCATCTGAGTCGTCGGAGTCGCTGTCTCGTATTTGTTCTTGGAGGTCGACCGTCAGGCGACATGCCTGCGAGAGAATGGAATCGATTGGGATGATTCTTCCGGGCCCCGAGTCTCCCCGCCGAAGGAACTTGCCGTGGTCCCAGGCAAAAATCTCGAGTTCAGGACTATGTATCCCGAGAAAATGAATGAGAAAATGGTCTTCACCCGCCGGCAAGACTTACTATGGATCCCACGGGGACATATCAAAGTCCATGTTGCGTCTCATCCAGCGAATGTCCAGCAGGCACTGCGGCCGCTCCAAACCGGGCTGTCGGTGAGTGATAATATTATATATCTGACCAACATGGCGGACACCGTCAGCATCTAGCTGCACCAAGGCACTTGCAGCGTTGGTTTGCGACACAGAGCTTGTTATCCGACGACCATCCAAGATGAAGTATGGGTGGACATGTGCGGAGCCATGGATGAAGATGTCATTATTGCCGGCGGTCTCGGCAGCGCGTGCCACGATAGGTATAGTCGGATATGTGAGGTTGTAGTAGTCGAGAAGTTCGAGCTGGAAAGTGTTTGGAAGGTCTTTCATGACGGCAGGACCCATTGAGAATTTGGTTCCGACTGGAAATGAAGTGTGTATAAGATTAGATAGACAATCAAAATGCCTACGATCTGCAGAGAGGTTCTCAATCTCGCTTGTGAGAGATGCAACGGTCCCGCGTCGGTCGCTGTCTGTTGCGAGGATTGTACGTGCGTTTTCAGCCACACACTGCTCCTCAGGAGTCAGCTCGTCCTTCTTCTGAGCAAGTTTTCGGAGCTGTGGAAATTCATGTCAGCACCGAGTCGTGTCCACGAAATAGAGACTGGCCACTTCACGCAAATTTGCGTCCCGATGAAATTCCCGAAAGAAGGTTACTTCAAGCTCCCCGTCGCCGTGATTATTAGTGTCGTAGCTTTTGAGTAGCTTATTTAGCCGTTCAAACAAGAATGTCCAAAACCCGTAGACAGGCCCAAAGTCCCGAATGATACTAAATATGTGAGTAATATAATGGAAGTTTGGCTTGACGAGGTCGGGATGGTTCTGCGGGGAAAATCAGCCAAGAAATTATTCGGTACCCTAATGAAGAATACCTTGAAGAAACCGGCGAGATAGTCTTCGAGTAATTTCTGTGCTCGGGGCAAAGCCGCACGATCGATAGTCCCAGCAAGTAAAATTTTACAGCACGCTGCAAGCTTCAACAAAAGGTCGGGATCGTTCTCAAACATTCGTATGGGTTTGGGCTCGGCGGCCGGCCCTTTACGATCAGTGGCGGTTTCTGTACCATTCGCTATTCGGTTTAGGCGCGCCGTCTCCTTTTTTTTCCAAGACTTTTTTGCTTTTTCGTGATCCTGAACGGCGGTGGGGAACCACTCCGTCCATATGTGAGGTAACTGCGAATAGATGAGTGTGATTTAAAACGGCGCGGATAACTTGCAATTAAAGGACAAAACACAAGCAACATTCCCTTCCATTCATCCGACGTTAGATTACCGCCTGCAGGTAGTCCGACTTTATTTGGCAGCCGCGCGACCCATGAGGGCATTTCCATCTGGAGGTAGAGTTAGTAATGGGTATGCACAGATACGAAGGACAGAATAGCTCACAGCTTTTAGGTAGTCGTGAATCTGATCAATTTCGCGCGGTGTTTTTTCTGTGCTTTTGCGCAATGTGGCGGGTTCCCTGATCCATGCGTCGAGCCATTGAGTCTTGACAACTCCTGCATAGGGTTCGTTTCGTCTCAGAGAAAAGATACATTGCCAACATACCAAGAAAAATGCAGTGCATGGGGTCGATGATGATTTGTCGGACAGGGTCGAAATAAGGGAGTGTTGAAAATCCAAAGAAGCGAGCCCCATGGGCACTCGCAAACTCATCTCGTGCTTTCTTATTACTTTCCGGGATCTTGGCGTATTCGGCGGCCTCGGCTTTATGCCGTTTGCCATCTCGAGCTGGGAAAGCTTCAGGGTCAAGTGAGATTTTGAAGGAGGGAACATTGAAGAACAGCTAATTACCGTCAACTTTCAGACCAGCTGCTGTCTGGATGTCCTTGTGCTTGATCGTGCACCGCGTGCATGGGAACTCTTTCGATTTGTGGTCTGAAAACCCACCGGCCTTACACATGGCCGGGTGATCACAGCACACAGCAACTAGGATAACACGAACACGGCGTCCTGAGAATCAATCAGAGCCAGTAAATGATCTTGCGCAAAGACAGTACCATCAGGATACTTCGGTGTGCGCACAGAAATTCCGTGGTCATATAACATCAGGAGATCCGCCACTGTCGCCGCCATCGCACGTTGATATTCGTCGCATGTCAAGTCGTGGGGGCCAGGGAATAAACTCGTTAAGAGAAGGTTACGAGGGCGGTAGCTAGACCATTTATCAATGAGCGGCCACGAAAAATGAATTTGATTCACCGTTTGTGATGAGGCAGGCCAGTAACGCAGAATGACGCGGCTCCCGTTGTATGTGTTGCAGCGTCCTTGGTTCGCGTAAACGAAAATCTATCACTGTGTCAATCGTATGAAGCATGCTCAAGCCTGTAATTTACCCGTCCTCGCCAAAACAAAGCCCAATGCGAAGCTCGTCAGGATCCGGACGGTCTGATCCTGTCTCGAAGAATTTACGGCCATCCGGCCCTTTCAAAGTTTGGCAAATTTCGCCGTCCTGGATGTCCTGCATCTTTCCGGGGATAGGGACACGCGTGAGATATGATTCACAGTCAATTTCGTTATCATCGCGGTTGAGAAACTCCACGATCTGTGTGGAGGGAAGGAGGAATGGGGTTTGGAGAACTGGTCGAGGTTTCGGGGGAGGTTTTTTGTGACTCGATGCCGATAATGATGGAATGGTGGACATTGAAACCGGGGGTGTATTGAAGAGGGGAACGTGGCAGTGTGCACACATGAGATCAGCCGGTGACGTATCGGGATATGTGCGACGACATTGAGGGCACATGGCACGAATTTCAAAGTCTTCGTTCAGGCCCAGCCGTTTGAATGTTGTAGTGAGAGTAACGGGAACTTTATCTTCCGGTTTTACGATCGCGAGACACAAAAAGATGCTACGTAACACTTTCAAAAGGAGATCGCAAGCTCGGTAAGGGGTATGAAAATGGAGATGTAACCACGCCGTGGTGAGCAGAATGATTTGCCAGAACCAATATGGGGATTCTTCTGCAAGACCATCGCGAGGTGCGAGCGGCGGCGGTGGAATTTCGGATCGGAGGGAGTCAGAACTGACGGCGGGATCAATGGCAGCAGAAGGCGCAGGAAGAGCATCGCGCTGAGAAACGGCGGCGGGAATAGGTTTGTCGGGCATGGGAACATCTGTTGAACAGTCTGGCAAAAGCTGTGGCTCACTCGGCTCGAGCTCCATGTCAATATCTTCATTTGTCGGTGTCGCAAGATTCTGAGCCGTGCCTTGCCCCAAGAAATTATAAATATTCCCGGGGATAGTTAGATGATCTGTGTCGACGGTATAGGCGCCGGGAGCTGTAGATGGACCAGCCTGGGGGATGCTAGAATTCGCCGTCTGACGCCTCTGGCGGCGGGCAGCCATATAAGCGCCCGCAGAGACAGCTTGGCTTTGTGGGAGATTCTGCTTGAGTTTTTGCTCCTGGTCACGCTGCAGATGCAGCTTCTCAGTCGCTGGTAAAATCTTCTCGGAGCCAGGGCCACACTGAGTACATCTACATTCCACCATGTCTTGACCGTGACGAGGCCGCTTTGCCTGGGTATTCAAATGAATTCAGGGAGGGTATGCCGTGAAGCACCAAGTACGCACGGGACGGCTCGGCGGCGCGGCAGAAGTCTGAGAAGACATGGGAAAAGCTAGTGGTCGAGGATTAGGCGAAAATTTCTCATGAATGCCGCGAGACAGGCTGATGTGAGCATAGCCTTGCAAAGCTAACCTGGACAAACCTGGACAGACGTAAGCAAGCTTACCTCAGCAGACCCTCAACCAGGTCTGTCGATCTCACCTATCCGGGCTCAACTGACCTCAAAGCAGGTGAAATAGACCAGGCTCAGTTGAGGTCTGTCTAGGTTGAATCGACAGACCTCGACAGAGGCAGTTTAGATTGGGCTTAAACGCAGTGACTATTTGGTGATCTGCACTGTTTCTCATTACAGGCACAGGCATTGAAGTCACAGAATTTAAACTTGGTATTGAGGTGGTTCCGGATGGTGCTCGCCAGCGTCGGGTGTCTCTCTCGAGCAATACCAAGTAGCTTGCGAAGCCCAAGTAGATTCCGATTCTGATTCAGGCCTCGTCATTTGGCTGTTCGAACCAAGGCGCCTCTCTAAGGTCAAGCATTGGAGCAGAACTAATGAATATTTCAACAGTATCTGGGGAAATGATATATCACCAATTCTCGCGAGAGATAGGCGGTGATATATCCAGAACTCTCGCCCAGAAATACTATAAATAACTCAGAATAAGCCGTGTTGTGAAGGAGACACCTAAAAATCAGTTCCCAGGCCCCACGCAGTGGGCGCGGCGAGCGGCACCACGCAGTGGGCCTAGCGGCGAGCGTCAAGGGGGGTCCGCGGGGGTCTCCCCCGCGCTAGATGATTTCTGAAATAGAGAATAAGCTTTAAAAATGAAAAAGGTAGGACGTGCCGTCAGGCCAAAGGAGGGGGGTCTGGGTGGAACACCGTTCCCCTCAAAAACCAAGGAAGTCGTGCCGAGAAAGAAGATTGATGGGAGCTGTCAGATACCTCGCTTATTAGCCGAGCTGCTTCGATTCCGCCGTTCTTTCCCTACTAGAAAGTAGTAGAAACCCAAGCTTGACTATCCAAATTGTGAATAAGACGGGATAATCATGAGGGGAAGGGCTTGAACTACTAGAGCAGGAAGAGGGAACAAGTATGAAGGTATGGGAAAAAAGTGTTCCAAAAACGTCGAGATTTATGAGGTGATATATCACCTGCATCTCTCGCGAGAGCTCTGGATATATCACGGCCCATCTCTCGCGAGAATACCATGATATATCAAATCCCCACTGGGGCCTGCATATTTGCCATGGTACCAGAATAAACTCGGGAGTACATTAAACACATTCACTCATTATGCGTACCTCTTGAGTCAAGAAACAACAGTTCTTGCGGATCTGCAAAGTATGTTCTCAGTTTCATTTGTTGTACTCTTTTCTGACCAAAATTCTCAGCTGCCACAGCTGTCAAAGAGAATGGCGAAAGAGTCCAGGTCTTGTTTGGTGTAATGACCCACACACTGAATGGGTATGTCACCCCTGTCAGCGGCTCGAGCAGTGTCGGTGATCATGGGCAACCGGGCATCGACACTTTCCTCAAGAAATACGAATGTGGGAACCGGTGCCGTAGCCTGCGCCTCAGTTCCCACGATCCCATTCCATCTTCCTCATGCCATCTTTTGCAACCACTTCACCAGGATCTGCTCAACAAATGGTTCAATCCATCAACACGTCGGTTTAGTCAGCTGAATTGGTTTAACTGGTTTAATTGGCTTTTGGCGGCTTAAACAAACTGAACTGGCTTAAATGGTTTAATCGGTTAAACTGCCTTTATCGGCTTAATCGGATTAATTCCTGGGGGGCGTAGTACTCTACATAGCTCGCTGTAATACTACAGTTAAATTGGCTTAAAAGGCTTAAACGGTTTAAGCAAACCTCCTGAAAAAACATGCTTGGTTTAAACTTTTCTAAGCTGGTGACAGCTGGGAATTGAGACATCAGGCCCAAGGATGAATGCTCCAGCAGAGGTGAGGGAGGACAACACATCTTGATACCTGACTGTTTATCTGTTGTCATGGGGGTGAGGGGATATATTATAGACAGGAAAGTTCTCGGCCTCCACCCCGTATTGAGGGGGTCGTTATCTTGCGCCCCTTGCGTTCTGCATGGAAGCGGGAGGGTCTTGAGCAACAGGAGCGATCTTGTGATTCTTGGAATGAGTGGCTGGTCAAGCTGGAGGTCTTGAAAAACGTTTTGGACATTCTTGGATCCTCCAGCGTCGACTTGATCGTGAAGAACCGTTGCTGGGGAAGCCCGAGAAACCATCCCATTCATGTGAACAAAAGCAAGTCTTGGAACTCCAGTCAGCACTGAGTCAGAGACGAAGGTCGCCGCACGGTACAACAGAAAATTCTTTCGAATGATCAGTTCATGATGCTTCGGGTCTTGCTGGACTTGATTCTTGTAAAGACTGACTTGGGAAACCATCATGAGACGAGAGAAGTGCACTGTGGAGAGGCAGGATAATGGGGGAAAGAATGAAGCTGGATCTAACAGGTCTTCCTTTTGAGCGGGTCTTGAGCGCCAAGTTGAGTGTTTGACCGGAGATCATGGATGGAGCAGCATGGAATATGTCAGAGTTCTTCAGAGCTAAATGGCGATCGGCCTTTCGTTTTCTAATTTCATTTGGCAAAAACATCATAATCTTGTGAGGTCGGATCTAAGGCACTGGGGCCGGGAACATGGTTGAGAGGTACCACACGAGTGGTCCAGTGCAGTCTTAGTTCCATCGAAAGTAAAAGCCATGTCAGAAACCTTGACAGAAGAGGAATCAGTATCCACAAACAAGAAGAAGCTGTAAAGCCCTGACACTGGGGGCAAAGACTAAGGCATCTAGTTTGACATGCCTTAAAGGCATATAAAACACAGCTGCTGAAACATGTCACGCCGGTGAATGCCAAGTTTCGGCACGCCAGATGTTCATCTTTAAATGCCAATTCTCGAGTGGCACAAAAATTGGACTGAAAGTAAATCCGATACCAGTAATTTAAATACACCTGAAACAGTAACCGCAACTAAGGGAATAAGATTGAGTTTCAGCTGGCCTGAAACTCAATCTTATTTCCTTAGTTAGTGTCTGTGTATCATATGCAGATGTCTTCTGCAGACAAGCAGCGGATCATCTGCAGATGAGCGGCGGACCATCGGCGGATCAGTGGCAGATCATCTGCCGAGCTGAAATCAATTGTTTCAGTTCACGTATCAGTCCAGGCCGAAATGCAATCCAATATGTCTCATTTCAGTGTAACTGAAATAAGCTATGAAAGTTGGGGTTTCGGTTCGCATTTCAGTGCAGCTGAAATGCTGGGTTTCATACGCACCTTTTCTTGTATCGATCCACTAAGCTTCAGTCTACCATTTTGGCCCGGTTGTTTTGCAATCCGACTCCCGACCTCTCAGCTACATTTCAGTTTGTCCGAATTCATATAGTTTAGATTAGAATTTCAGGGTATTTAAACCACCAGTATCAAATTGAGTTTCAGGGCAATTTTCATGTGGATGCACTGAATGCGTTTGAGAAGCAGTTTCAGAATCCCTGTACCGATTACTCGCACCAGTTAATCGGACCGGAGCGCATTCAGACCTGATCCGCCGAGTTTGATTAACCCGCGGAGAAAGAAGTGAGTGCTTGGCCTTGTCTGGATTGAGTGTGCGGTTGATTAACACGATGAAAACCATCTCCAGGAAAATGGAATGTACTGTAGTATTTCGTTCAAATCGACACTGGGTGTGATGCGTGACCCAAAAAACCAATTCGACATTTCGACAACAGCCAAAATTTGGCGTGACACCAGCGAAATTTTCGACATTGAATCGAAAATTTTGGCTTTTTTGGGTCTTACAAGCAATTTTGAGCCCTGTGTGATGCCCGGGAGGTTCGACAAACGGCCGCGTGACGCGTGGCCCTTGCCAAATTTCGATATCGACAGGGGGGTGCGTGACGCGTGACTGTCGATTTGAACGAAATACTACAGTATAAGTTACTATGACCATGATGCCGGGGATGGGTCCTGTTTGTGAGGAGTACGCTTGAATGTCGAGAGCTCGACACAGCCTGTTGTGTACCGTAAGTACTGACAGTTATATTTTTGAACATGGCACGTGTAGGTAACCATCTTCAGTGCGTCGCCGACCATGTCGTCCAGCTACACTTTCTTCAGTAGGCCGTGGTCTTTGTTAATCTCTCTTTGACTTATAATCTCGTTCTCTAGTCGAAAGGGCTCACGGAATCCAATGGAATCCTGGCCCCCTTCATAGCAAGACGCCGAATCCCTACGTGGTGATATACCAGGATAGGCGCCAGATACACCGGACTCGAACAATGAAGAGAACAATTGCACCCCAGTGGGATGAACGATTGACTATGTGAGTCCGCCCCTCTGTGTCGGCTCAGCCGGGTGCCAGCTCCGCGTATATTATAAGGCCTGCATCGCGGATCAGCGGGCTGCGCCACTTGACAACTGAATTGCTTTTCGTCTGGCACATAGTTGCATCCAAGGTCGAATCTTCTCCGGCATCGATGGAATTCTGGCTGTCAGAATGTCTCGGCCGCAAAATCCTCGAGCAAGTTGCAGCGCAATAAGGCGACTCCAAAGTATGATCCCACGCTCTCATCATTTTCATGCCTTCCTTTCGCCATCCAAGAGTACGGGTCGTTGTTTCCAGAAAAACCACCTGTAGATGGGGATTCAACGGATCCCGGCCGTTGCATATTTACATATATCTACCCGCTTTAGGAAGTTAAATCCATGCCGGCCGAGGATGCCACTTATGCGAAGAGAAAATGGAGACTTAAAGATTGGATACAACAAGAATGCAATGGGCTGAGTCACCTTTTCTCCTCGGCCCGTATAGCGAGGATACACAGGTTGGATGTACTGAATGCGATTGAGAAACAGTGTCAGAATCTCTGTGCCGATTATTCTGATACTCGCATAATCGGACAGGAGCGCATTCAGAACTTGATCCGCCGAGAGATTTTAACTAGTTAACCCGCGGAGCAAGAAGTGAGTGCTTGGCCTTGTCTGGACTGAGTGTGTGATCGATTAACACGATGAAACCATCGCCAGGAAAACGGAATGTGTAAATTACTACGACCATGATGCCGGAGATGGCTCCTGTTTGTAGGAGCACGCTTGAATGTCGAGAGCTCGGCACAGCCTGGTGTACCGTAAGTACCGTAAGTAATGACAGTTATGCACGTGTAGGTAACCATCTTCAGTCTTCCTTCGACCATGTCGCCCAGCTACACTTTCTTCAGTAAGCCGTGGTCTTTGTTAATCTCTCTTTGACTTATAATCTCGTTCTCTAGTCGAAAGGGCTCACGGAATCCAATGGAATCCTGGCCCCCTTCATAGCAAGACGCCGAATCTCTACGTGGTGATATACCAGGATAGGCGCCAGATACACCGGACTCGAACGATGAAGAGAACAATTGCACCCCAGTGGGATGAACGATTGACTATGTGAGTCCGCCCCTCTGTTTCAGCTCGTAGCTCTCGAATGGCACCTGTGACAGATCAGAAAAAACAACAGCCGAGATATCGCTGAAGTTGTTCCACGACACATCCGTGCCCGTGCGCGGCGACCTCTGCCTCGGCGCTTTAACTCTTCAGCTGGATGCTCTGTTGAACTTGTGTAGTGCAGACCCGAAATCGAGAGGTGAGATCCAGCCAATTTCGTGGCTATCAGACTAATCCTTCGTTTAGTCGCAAGTCTTCAGCTTGTTGCCATCGAAGGGACGTCAAAAGGAAAGCCTTCAGGGACCCTAATGTTACGCATGGAAGATTTGACACCGGCTCTGGCCAAGCGCGAGATTGATAAGGCCGTGGCGGCGAGCAAGTTAGCATCAGCGAATGGTGGAAATCTTGCATCCCGATTGAAAGTTGTCATGACGAGACTGGCTTCGTTCTCAACATTGGGGATGGTGTTACCCAGGTGCGAATACCGATGACGGGTGCAGTGTATACTTGGATTGATATGGGGCTAAGATTAATCCCTACGCCAATGCGGCATGGAAGATACTCACCTCTGTATGCCAGGTATGTGATCTCATTCCGGCTTTCCGCTCTTTACTGAAAGCATGCAGGCTGTAAAGAAAGGGCAGCAGATAGAAGACAATGTCATTCAACTTGTGGAGACGATGATTGAGGTGTATGATTTTGTGGAAGATGTTGAAAACCTGCCCCAAAAAATCAAGAGGCTGGAGAATGTTGTTGTGGAGATCGCCAAGCAGACACTGGAATGTGCCATATTCATTTGTGAATATACCGGACATGGGTTCGCAGGTACGAAAAGATGTTCAATTTTTCTCCAGTTATAACCACGAGTCCAGGACGTCTCATTCGAAGTACTTGGTCCGACACAAGCCAAAAGATCGATGGCCTTTCTGCAGCACTACTCAAGGTCAAGGAGTCTTTCGACCGTGGCCTAGCAGTGCAATCTGTATTTTTCTCTGCTAAAATAAGGGGTGATGTGGAAAGTCTAGGTATGCGGAATTGTCTTGGGAATTTCAATATCCTAATTGTGTGCATGTAGTACAATCAGAAAAGTTGAAGACCCTTAACCCACTCAATGTCGATGCATCCTCGCGCACCGAGTGTTTGCTCGGTACCCGTCAAGATGTCCTAACAGCAATCACCGAATGGCTCACTATGCCATCAGAGAATGGCAATATTCTTTGGCTCTACGGTGTAGCAGGTGCTGGAAAGAGCACAATATCAACAAGCATCTCCCAGTACTTCCGTAGCCTCCACCGCCTCGGGGCATTCTTATTTTTTGACCGGAATAATCCCGCGGGCAGTAGCCCCGGTGCTGTCGTCCGTACGATCGCGTACTGGATGGCTGTGTCCAATTCGTATATCAGGACAGCCATCTACGACGCTATTTCGGACGACGCAACACTCGTCACCGCACCAATTCAGACACAGTTCCGCAGGCTCATACTCGACCCTCTTCTTGGGGCTCAGGATCAGATTCGGGGCCCGGTTATTGTTATTCTAGATGCGCTAGATGAATGCGGGGATCCGGGTTCACGCCGGAGTCTGCTGTCTTTGATTGTAGACGAGTTCCCCAAACTCCCCGCTGTTTTTCGCTTCCTCATCACGAGCCGGCCAGATTCGGATATTGCAGGTCCATTTCGTACACAAACCCTTATCACTGCCAGGGAACTTGACATTAAAACGCAAGCCACTAGGGATGATATTCTTGTTTATCTCCACCAATGCATGAATGACATTCGAAAGAATCATCGCCTGGATGCAACATGGCCAGAGGAGTCAATTGTATCAAGGTTGGCAACCTACGCTGCTGGTCTCTTCATCTGGGCATCGACCGCAGCCAAATTTATCGATCAATATAAACCCACCGACAGGCTCGAGAAGCTTCTTAAAATGGGTCAGAAAGGACCACCGGACCTCACTGCCCTGTACACCACAGCCCTCGAACAGTCTGGGCCTTGGAATGATGCGACCTTCTCTCAAGAAGCTCGCGCTGTCTTGAGCGCTGTTATATTCAGTCGAATTCCACTGACGGATGCAGTAATCGATTGCTTAGTGGGTTTGGGCACAGGAACATGCTCCCAGGTGCTGGACTATCTTGGTTGTTTTGTACACCGGGGTCACGGGAAAACCGTTCAGCTGCTTCATGCATCCTTTTCCGATTACCTCACCGATCCCGACATGAGCGGTAGTGAACCGTGGTTTATCAACTCCGAACTTCATAGCCGACGTCTTGCCTTGGGATGCTTGCAAATTCTCAGCAAGGAGCTTCGGTTCAACATATGCAGCCTGAAAGATTCTCGTCTTCTAAATGTTGAAATACAGGACCTTTCAGTTCGTGTAGAAACCCATATTTCCCCCCAATTGTCTTATGCCAGCCAATATTGGGCCAATCACCTGCATGACGCGGGTCCTGATCCGGAAATCCTCGAAGAACTAAAGAAATTTATCCATCAAAAGTTTCTGTATTGGCTGGAAGTCCTCAGTCTTCTACAGGAAGTCAGAATTGCAACGGACAGCCTCAACATTGCCCTAGCATACGTGGTCAGTAAGCTATAGTGTCCGGGGAATGATTTCCTGTAGTTCTAATTTCCTCCCCTAGTCACCGCATGAGGTTCTCGTGAATATCTTCCAGGATGCGCTCAAATTTGTTGCAGTTTTTGCACCACTGATTGCACAAAGTGCACCGCACATCTATGTCTCGGCCATACCATTGACACCGAAGAAATCCATTATCCGGAACCAGTTTTTACCGTCCTTTCCGCGAACAGTACGATTTCATGGACCCGTTGGGGAGGGGTGGTCGGATTCTCAAAAGGTACTACATGGCCACACTAGTCTGAACGGTTCGACCGGGGTCAATTCAGTCGTGTTCTCACCAGATGGCAAGCGGATTGCGTCTGGAGCTGTAGACCAGACCATACTGGTCTGGGATGCGGAAACTGGCGGGACTATTGCTGGGCCCTTCACAGGCCACACTGGTGCTGTCAAGTCCGTCGCATTCTCACCAGATGGTACCCGGATTGTGTCTGGATCTGAGGACGGGACATTGTTAGTCTGGGATTCTGTGATCGGTGACATTCTTGTTGCGACACTTGCAGGGCGCGGCGGTGAATCCCCATCTGATCATGGGCCGCCCACAGGACACACCGAAACCATCCAATCTGTCACATTCTCGCCAGACGGCAAGCTAGTCGCTTCTGGGTCTTCGGACGGAACACTGCGTGTTTGGGATTCAAATACAGGTGCGATCGTTTCAGGACCATATGTGCACCCCGAGGGGGTTTCATCTGTCGCTTTCTCACCTACTAATGACTCACGAATTGTGTCTGGATGCCACGACGGGAAAGTTCGACTCTGGGACATGAAACTGGTGTTGTCGTTATTGGGCCATTAGACCACAAGCGTCTGGTCATATCTGTTGCCTTCTCGCCAGATGGTTCCCAGATTGCTGCTGGTGATATAACCAGGAATAGAGCCGTCAAAATCTGGGATTCTGAAACTGGAGCCATAGTTGCTGAACTATTCTGCCAAGATTCCAGATCCCTTGTGTTCTCGCCAGATGGAAAGACCCTCGCATGCGGTGTTGGCCAAATGCTACAGGTAATAGATTCCCAAACTGGTGCCATAGTGGCAGGGCCTTTTGAAGGGCACGCTGAGGAGGTCACTTCTGTCGCATTTTCCCCAAATGCTAAGAAGATTGTGTCTGGCTCCATTGATAACACAGTCCGTGTTTGGGATTTGGAGGCTGGGGATGAGGATGGGGTGCCAGAGCCATCGGAGGGCCACCTCGGACGTATCAACTCCATCGCGTTTTCAGCAGATGGCGGGCGGTTTGCGTCTGGGTCATCGGATAAGACAGTGCGCGTTTGGGAGTCCACAAATGGCTCTCCAACTGCTCTGCCTTTTGACGGGCACAATGGGGATGTTGGGTCTGTGGCGTTCTCTCCTGACCGCAAACGGATCGTTTCTGGTGACGGCCAAATGTTTCCCCGTTTAGGGGACGCTACGGTGCGGGTCTGGGACTCGGAAACTGGTGCTCTACTTGCAGGTCCTTTGGAGGGGCACCGCTCCAACGTTTTTTTCGTCGAATTCTTGCCAGGTGGAACACGGATTGTGTCGAGCTGCTCGTATGAATTACGGATATGGGATTCCAACACTGGTGCGATGCTTGCTGGGCCATTCAACACCGAAGGATTTGGCTGTGTCGCTATCGGCCTCCCTGGCAAACATATTATGCCTGGCTCAGAACAAGACGGGCTACACAGTCGAGTTTGGGACTCCGAGACTAGGACCGTCCGGAAAGTTTGGGACTCCGAGACTGCGGCCACAATCTTGGCTGGGCGAATAAGGTTCAGAAAGCCCGACCTCACAGCCTTCTCTCCAGACTGCGGGCGGATTGCTTCTTCACACGGTGGAACAGTGTGGATTTGGGACTCGAGGACAGAGGCCGTGGTCCGCCAACCGCTGAGAGCCGCGGGCCACCCTGTGTTGGTCAAATCCAGCAATCTGGAGAAGTTTCAAAGAGTGTTCACCGGCTTTAATTCGAGTTCCCTTTGGATGCATAAAGACATTACCAGGGAGCTACCCGGCAGTCTTACCGCGATCGGTCTCTCTCGGGACGGAAAGCACATTATCTCTGCGTCCGACGATCGAACAATCCGAGTCTGGAGTTGGGAGGATTGCGTTCACATTGCTGGGCCATTCGAAGGGCATACAGACCGGGTGACATCTGTAGCCATGTCGGCAGACGAAAAGCAAATCTGCGCGGGGTCCTCCGAGGGGGTTATCATGGTTTGGGATCGAGCTACTGGTGCACAGGTTGCTGTACTCAGAGGACATGGGCATGAAATCAGCTTTGTTGCATTCTCGCCTGATGGAACGCGGATCGTGTCTGGGTCGCATGACTCGACTCTGAGAATATGGGATTCCGTCAGCGGTGCTATTGTCGCTATCTTGGGGGGCCACACTGACTCAATCATCTCTGTCGATTTTTCACCCGATGGCAAGCGTTTTCTTTCTTGGTCCAAGGACTACACCGTACGCGTCTGGGATTCTGAAAATGGGCTGATGCTTTTGGGACCACTTCAGGCGGATCGAAAATTAAAATCGAGGGATTCGGATTTTCTCCGGATGACAAACTCATCATTTCTTGGAAAGGCCTCGAGATATATCACGTAGTAAGGCAAATATGGGACTCCAGAACTGGGGTTGCAATCAACCACCGCACCGACGAGCATATCGAGCCGGTCACCGCGGTTGCCTGGTCGCCAAATGGGAAACAGATCTTGACTGCCTCCCAAGACAAAACAGTTTGTGTCTGGGATTCAGATACAGGAGATCTAGTAGCCGGTCCGTTCGTGGAACACGCATCGGTGACCTGCGTCATTTTCTCGCCGGACAACACGTATATTATCTCCTGCGCAACACCAGGTTTTGGAGACCACATCAATGTCAACACGATACGCGCTTGGAAGGTATGTGGTTGTGTAAATTTATTGGTCTGCTCTCATCCTTCACAGATTGAAAATTCCGGTCTGTGGGGAAATCATCCTCGTTTCTACGATGGCTGGATCATTAACTCTGCAGGAGAACACATCATTTGGGTTCCCCCTTGGCTCCGGCGAGATTTATGTCTTCCATGGAATTTGTTCGTCATCTCGCGGCGGGGGACCACGAAGCTGGACCTCACTGACTTCGTGCACGGTACCGAGTGGGAGCAGTGCATTGACCCAAAATTCAGGGATGCGCAATAGTTTGTGAGTATTTCCCTCACAGCTGAACGTACTGAATAATTATTCGCTCAAGATGAGGCCGACAGCTTCTTTTATGAATCTACGATTGTTTCCCTTGCAACATTAATGGTTCAACCCTATCAGCTATATACCATGTTGTCTCCTGCCGTATGATGAGTATCGAACCCATATCCACTAGTGTCGCGTTTGTCATACCTATTGGATTACGCAGAAGAGGCTTCGGATTCTCATCGAGTTTGTTGTTTAAATTTGTCATCTTTGAAGTGCCCGATATGAGAAACGCAACCCCCTATCATAAATACGGAAGCTCAGTGGCGGTGGTGATGCATTGATACGCCTCTCAAGTCCGTTAATCGAAAGACTTGGAGAATAAAAGAAAGAAGTGAATACCAAGAGAAGGATCTCTGCAAAGACGTCAAACCCATCGGTGCCCAGGCCTCCTATTCCAAGCCTCGCATCTCACCAGGAAGTTCGCGATTGATGACCGCTCGAAATCCCAAGGATACGGCCAGGAATACATTATAAGGGAGTTTACCCGTTCAGGCTGCCAATTTGAGACACCTCGGATAAGACTCAGGATAAGTGAGTATTTCCTCCCATGAGCAGGGAGCAACTTTAAGTTCGGGGTGACATCAATTAAATCTAAAAAATAATAGACTGATCTTCTCAGAGAGTTCCCTGTGGAATCGATACGTGATTCCTTGAATCTGGTGCAGCCAATGAACGTAAAGTTGGGATGCAACGCACAACTGTTGAACCGCGAGGAGGAGGAGTTTAATTTCTTCAAGCGTTAAAGTCCACGGACTGACAGAATTTTGGCCGGCGTCACGCAGGGAGGCGGCTGCGCGCCTTTTCAGAGGTGCGCATACTGGACAAAATCACTCGGCGCGACGTCGGACTCGGAGATCATCGGTCATCCCCGAGCCACATAAATAGAGCCGCGAGATGGCGTACTATTCAGAGATGGCATGCTGCAGCGTGCCAAGATCTAGAGTAAATCGGATACGTGTCTCGCGCACAAACGTTGAGCACGTCGAAGAGTATCAGCAGGAGAATGTAATCGGAAAACGAAGGAAGAATGAAAGAAGAGCCCAACGCATGCACCGCCACACAAAATGAATCCCTTCGAAATCGACGCCATTCCGGATACCAGGTCTGGAGAAAAAACCAAAGCTGATTGGCCATCCTGGGACCTGGGAAGCATGATTATTGATACGCACCAAGGCGCGCTACACACGGAAATGGAGTTCACACGCAGTCAGCGGAGTTCCCACAACACAGCTATTCTGGCTTCTTACAGTTCATTCCGTCAACTCCGCCTCCTCCTCTCTCCTCCGCCACCTTCTCGTCTTCTCCGCCTTTCCTCCTACTCTCCTATTTAACTCCTGTGGATCTCATACGCTACCTCTAGCTCTCCATCCATATTCCGCATACTCCTCAGCCGTTATTCCCAATTCCGCGATGTCTGCGTGCCTCCATCTTCCTCCGGGTTTTCCCCACCTCTCCTATATCATTCATATTTCCCTCCTTTGTTCTCCTCTTCCATTTCCATCCTTATTCCGTGTACTCCCTGGTCTCTGCCACCATTTCCGCCTTCTCCTCTGCCAGTCGAGGAACTCCGCATGTAACCATATGGTACAGCACAGCCTCAACTGGACTCCTTTATTTACCGCGTTCCATGCGGTCTTATACACCGGTTCCCTATAAATACTCGACCTATTTACCCTGTACTCCATCTTCCCACACCCCACTGCAATAGACTTCATCTTTCCTTCTTGGATTCTTGTCGTCCTCTGCAGCCCATCTGCACTAGCTCTCGTACTCGTATTGTTTAGCCTTCGTCCTCGATCACTGTCACTTACCGCCGTCGTCCTCGTGTTAGCCCAGACTTAGCCCTCGTCCTCGAACCCCATCGTATAGCTCATCGTCATCGCTCAAGCCTCGCATTATATTCGCCAGTTAGCCCTCTGCACGTACCTGTTGGATTTGGGACATCTTGGACCACACACATTTCACTCCGTGCTTAGACTCGGAGTTGGTGTATCATTGTGCTACTTCCGGATTTTTCTCGAGCTGGTGGATCGCCCTCCCTTCGCTGATTCCGCATGAGGCCGCGAGACGAGGCTTAAGGTAAAGGTGTCGGCCGGTGCAGGGCATAGGTGAGAGCCAGTCTGGAAGCGCGTTTTCCCTTATCCCGAGCTCTGCTGTAACCGACACAGGATATTAACGGGACGGGGACAAGCGATATAGTGTCGAGGTTTCCGCCGTCAGCTTGGAAACCCAGATCAGGGTGCAGAGAGGAACACAATCCGTGGACCTATCGTTGTCTCAAATTTCTTTCCATTAGCACAGGAGTCCTGGTCAGAGATCTCTTCTCTGACCAAAGGAGGCACATGGGGAGTCTCACTTAGTATTTTCATCTCAAATCGAAGTGATTACAGGTCATGCTGAGACTGGAAGGGAGCGAGTTGGTGCGGATGTAAAATATCCAAAGAAAGCCCCAAGTGAGACACCAACCGCTCCTCACGGGCAGCGGGAACTGGCCCGAAGAAGAAGAAGAAGCTGCCCTTACACTTCGTGAAGATGAACTGCGAGAGCTTTCGGGCCAGGGCCTCCACGAAGAACGAAGAGGACTCTGAGAGACTCTGAGAGCATTTGAGGTTTTTTTCCTGTTCTTTTGAAGAAATGTTACGGGGTAGGATTTAGATATGGAGGCATGCCGGTTGGGATAGAATTGCCACTTTTATATAAAGCGCTGATGAGACTAAAGACAACCCAGTAAGAAAGTCACCACAAAGAATATAGTTCGAGCATTCCTTACCTGATGTATTGCAGCATTCTTAAGCTTTAACTGGACACTGATACACCTACTCCGAGTCTAAGCGCGGAGTGAGAAGTGTGGGTGTGCGAGGTGGTCCAATATGTCCCAAATCCAACGGGTAGGTGCAAGGGCTAAACGGTCTGAGACTTGGGCGATAAGATGCTATTCTTGGGCGATGACGAGGGATAACTTGTACTGGTGTCCACTGCGGACCTAAGGCTAATCTGGGCTAATACGTGGACTTGTGGTGAGTGACCGTGATCGAGGACGAGAGCTAAAACAATACGAGGACTTGTGCAGGGAGACTGCGGAGGGCGACTTGAATCCAAGCAGGAAATGAAGTCTATTGAGGTGGGGTAAGGGAAGATGGAGTACAGGGTAAATAGGTCCAGTATTTATAGGAGCCTTCGAGGCTGTGTTGGTAGCATGCGGTACCGTAGGGTGGAAGCAATAGGATTCCAAAAGGAGCAGCGGAATTTAGCCGAGCGGAGGAGGAGGCGGAATTGAATATAGGGACAAAGGAGCAGGCGGAAAAGGCGGTAGAGACCAAGGAGTACACGGAATAAGGATGGAGAAGGAAGAGGAGAACATAAGAGGGAAATATGAGTGATATAGGAGAGGTGGGGAAACCACGGAGGAAGATAGAGGCACGTAGACATCGCGGAATTGGGAATAACGGCTGAGGAGTATGCGGAATAAGGATGGAGAGCTTCAAGGAGAGCTAGAGGTAGCATAGGAGATCCATAGGAGTTAAATAGGGAGAATAGGAGGAAAGGCGGAGAAGACGAGAAGGTGGTGGAGGAGAGAGGAGGAGGCGGAGTTGACGAAATGAACTGTGAGAAGCCGGAATAGCTGTGCTGTGAGAACTCCGCTGACTAGTGCTGGCCAAAAATACAATACGGAAAAATATATTTTGAATATATTCAAATACATATGAATACGATACGGTGCCAGGACCTCTGGTTGAATATGAATACGGCAGAATATGAATACGATATGATATGAATACAATACGATATGGGCCCAACCATATTCAAATATATTTGAATACAGTCAAGCATGGGTTTGGCTGCCTGGGGACCTTGACAGCGCCAGTTGGATCATCAAATCCATCCCCAGCACACCTGAAATTGCCTTCCAGCCCATCACTACGGTTCGGAACCGCAAGCTCCCGAACATTGAACCATTCGGCCATCAAAGCCGGCTTGATGCGGAAGTTGAAACTCGCCAACCTGTGCGATTCTGCCTCTGGAGGTTGCTGGAGGCAATCTTGAGGTTCAATCATACATTGTGCAGAAACCCAGCCACTGTTTCAGCACAATTCAACACATTTTTTCTGTGCAAGGTGTGGCCAGAATATATTTGAATATATCCAAAATATATTCATATTCAGTTGCAAAAATATGAATACGATACACTACAAATACGATATGCACCCGGATCACTGAATACGATATGGATATGAATACGATATGCCATTTGCCGTATCGTATTCGTATTTGGCCAGCACTACCGCTGACTGCGTGTGAACCCCGTTTCCGTGTGTAGCGCGCCTTGGTGCGTATCAACACCTTGGATAAATCGGGTCACAACCTGCACAGGAATGCACCAGTGGTGTCTGGGACACCCCGCCGTATCAATGACAAAGCTATTTGATGCTCAGGTTCGACTCCTGGCTGGTGCATATTGCTGTCGTCCCGTTACCTTTTTTTTTCGTGTTTTTTTTCCACAAAAAAAAACGATGAGTCCATTTCGGGGAATCTCATTTCAGCCTGGAGTGCTCTTGATATGAAACGCTGGTACGACAACCGAACAGTTAATATTACTTACCATGCCTCATGTCACGCTGGCAACTTGATCCCATAGACCTCACCATCCCTTACCTATGTGGATAGCCACGGTTGAAGCAAAGAGAAGTGTGCACCAGTGGTGTCTAGGACACGCTGCCTCACAGTACGACTTTATGCTCAAATTCTCAGGCGGAGACGGGTTCGATTCCCGGCTCGTGTATCACGCATTCATTTAAGTGCTGAATTTTCTTTCTCTGTTTTTCTTCAAGTTTTTGGCCCGCCGCAGGCAAATAACCCCACATAAATCTTGTGTTTGTGTGGACAACTTTAGTTAGATCATATTCACGCGTAGATGCGACTTTATCTGATAGATTCGAGTATCCTGCACGTACTTGGTGGGATAGCTACGAGTTTGTGGTGGAGACGGGTTCAATTCCCGACTGGTGCATGTATTTTCTCTCTCTTTATTTTATTCTGACACTTTTTAGTTCGTTTGTTTTTCTTTTGAAAGAATTGGTTTTGGAAATTGGAGGAGTTGAATGAGAGGATGATGGAATGGTATTGACGTTCAGCAGCTATGGAGACCAGAGGCAGAGATCACTACTATAAGCAAGTTCAACTGAACCGTAGGTCCTAGAAACGTAGATAGGCAGCATTGCAGCCCAGGAACTACGCACCAGTGTTGTCCGGGACATTCCACCTCACGACCAAAAATGAGCTGCTTTATGTCAGGGAAGATGGGTTTGATTCCCAGCTGGTGTATGCATTTGCTTTGCGTTTGAACTTTTTTCTCTCTTTCTTTGAATTTTTTTCTTTGGCTTTTGAATGGAAGGAGATTTTGGGAGGTTGGGCCGGGGCCGGAAAAACACTAGAGGCAGCCTAGAGCCCAATCACTACCATGCTCTGAGCAAGCAGCTGAACTGTAGATCGACTAAGGTAGCAACGTGCCAGTGGTGTCCGGGACACGCCACCTTACAATTGCCACGGGCTGTCCAGGTTTCAGGTGGAGACGGGTTCCACTCCCGGCAGGTGCATTAAGTGCCCGAGCGTTTTTCTATTCTTTTCTTAAGATTGTTCGGCGGCTCGAGACAAACAAACTTACCTTACAGAATCCTGGGTGGATAAATTAGATTTTACTCAAGCGCCGATGAGCTGTGCACAGATCTAGGTGTAAGCGGCTTGTATCTTGTCCAAATCAACCACTTCCCTCAGGCTGCTAATGACCTTTATACATAGCCAAGGCAGCAGCTCAGAGAGAAACGCACCATAGTGTCTGGGACACGCCGCCCTACAGTAGGTGAAGGTTGTAGATCTCTGGCGGAAACGGGTTCGACTCCCGGCTGATCCATGGGATAGCAACACCTGGTTTTCTCTTCTTTTTTTTTTGGAAAGGAACTCCGGATCATTTTGATGCAAGGCAAGAGCAGGGAGGCTGTTCTGCTCTAGAATAGAGCTTGGACGGATTCGAGAGGACCGAGAGAAATAATTACTTGCCGCACTAAAGGGACAAGTGATAGATTCGATATCCCGTACCTCGATGGATAGCTAGGTATGGGGGAAGCGCGGAAATGAACGCACCGGTGATATCTGGGACATACCGCAATCTCGATATGAAGGCGTGCCGGTTGGGATGGAATTGACACTTTTATATAAAGCGCTGATGAGACTAAAGACAACCCAGTAAGCACCACAAGGAATATAGTTCGAGCATTCCTTACCTGATGCATTGCAGCATTCTTAAGCTTTAACTGGACACCTTGGATAACTCGGGTCACAGACTAGACAGGAATGCACCAGTGGTGTCTGGGACACTCCACCTTACGAATGAAAAGGCTATTTGAAAGTCAGGTGGAGACGGGTTCGACTCCTGGCTGGTGCATGTTGCTGTCGTCCCGTGACCTTCGTTTTTTTTCCTGTCTCTTTTTTTTTCAACCAAAAAAAAATGTCTGGGACACTCCACCTTATGAATGACAAAGCTATTTGAAGCTACGGGTTCGACTCCTAGCTGGTGCATGTTGCTGTCGTCCCGTGACCATTTTCTTTTCCTGTTTCTGTTTTTTTTTCAACCAAAAGAAAAACGATGAGTTCATTTCGGGGAATCTCATTCCGGCCTGGAGTGCACTTGATAGGAAACGCTGGTAGGACAACAGAACAGGATATTACTCACCATGCCTTCCAGGCTCTTCCGCCGAGGCCGACCACCTCATGTCACGCTGGCAACTTGATGACCTCAGCATCCCTTACCTATATGGATAGCCACGGCTGAAGCAAAGAGAAATATGCACCAGTGGTGTCTAGGCGCTGCCTCACAGTACGAGGTCTCAGGCGGAGACGGGTTCGATTCCCGGCTGGTGTATCACGCATTCATTTGAGTGCTGAATTCTTTTCTCTTTTTTTCTTCAGGTTTTTGGCCCGCCGCAGGCAAATAACCCCACATAAATCTTGTGTTTGTGTGGACGACTTTAGTTAGATCATATTCACGCGCAGATGCGACTTGGTCTGATAGATTCGAGTATCCTGCACTTGGTGGGATAGCTACGAGTTTGTGGTGGAGACGGGTTCAATTCCCGGCTGGTGCATGCTTTATTTTATTCTGACACTTTTTAGTTCGTTTGTTTTCCTTTTGAAAGAATTGGTTTTGGAAACTGGAGGAGTTGAATGAGAGGATGATGGAGTGGTATTGACGTTCAGCAGCTATGGAGACCAGAGGCAGAGATCACCACTATAAGCAAGTTCAACTGAACCGTAGGTCCTACAAGTAGCATTGCAGCCTGGGAACTATGCACCAGTGTTGTCCGGGACATTCCACCTCACGACCAAAAATGAGCTGCTTTATGTCAGGGAAGATGGGTTCGATTCCCAGCTGGTGTATGCATTTGCTTTGCGTTTGAATTTTTTCCCTTCTTTCATTGAATTCTTTTTTTCTTTTGGGTTTTTGAATGGAAGGAGATTTTGGTAGGTTGGGTGCGAGGTATAGCCTGGGATCGAGGCTTGAACAGACCATACCGCATTGAACTCACTTCTGTTTGGTTCTGGTTCCAAGGCCAAAGCCAAGCCAAAATTGTGGCCTGGGTTGGCTTTTGGCCTGGAAATTCCTCGGGCCAAAGCCAGAAATCACCCTAAATCCCCTGGTAAAAGCCATGGCTTGGTGAGATTTTATGAAGCCAAAGCCAGACAAAGCTGGCTTGCAGGCCGGGCCGGGGCCGGAAAAACACTAGAGCCTAATCAATACCATGCTCTGAGCAAGCAACTGAAGTGTAGATCTCTGTAGATCTCAGCATCCCTCACGCATGTGAATAGCCACGGCTGAGGCTGACGTAGCAATGCGCCAGTGGTGTCCGGGACACGCCACCTTACAATCATTATGGGCCCTCCAGGTTTCAGGTGGAGAGGGGTTCGACTCCCGGCTGGTGCATAAATAATGGGTCTGTTCAATTGTTTTCTTTTTTTTTTTTTTTGTCGAGCATGCACCTACAGGATCTTGTGTTTCCGCGGGTGAGTTTAAATAGATCGTATTCACACGCAGATGTAACTCGATCTGAGTATCTTATACTTACTTAGTAGGATATACACGATTGAAGAATAAGTGGAAGCAACTGAACCATAGATCTCAGCATCCCTCACGCATGTGGATAGCCACGGTGGAGGTAGAGCATGGAATGCACGGTGGTGTCTGGGACACACTGCCCTACAGCCTGTCTTTTCATGACTCCGGTGGAGACGGGTTCGATTCACGGCTAGTGCATTATTGGGGATGTTTACGGTTTCTTTTTAAAATGAATCAGTGGCCACTAACTCACCCCGCCTGAAATCAACGTTTGGTCTGGTTATGACAGAGGCTGCCTGTAGATACGGGGAGAAAGAACTTACGTAAATTGAGCATTGCCTGTCGAGAGAAGAGATCAGATACAAAAAGAAACCGAGAGGAAGAGGAACGCACCGGTGGTTTCTGGGACACGCCGCCTTACAGTGTCCTGTAGTCTTGTGAATTCTGGCAAGAATGGGTTCGACTCCCGGCTGGTACATAGTCTTTCAGTATCTTCGATTTTTCTTTTTTGAAAAAACCGGGTTTTGCAGGGTGCTGAATGAAATCATCGACAGAGGGATTCAAGCTCAAGAGCTGAGCAGAGCAGACTATGTCATCTGGGAGGAATGAACGAAATAATCGACGTTCAGATTCAGAGGGATTCAAGCACTGAGGAGCCTAGAGCCAGAGATCAATAGAAGCATCTTGAACTGAGCCGTAGTAGATCCTAGAAATATTAATGTAGATAGGCAGATAGGCAGATAGGCAGCGTTGCAGTGCAGGCACTAATGCACTGGTGGTGTCTGGGACACGCCGCCCTACCATACCCTGACAAGACAGATTTCAGGTGGAGACGGGTTCGATTCCTGGCTGGTGCATACGGTTTGGTTGTCCTTTTTTTTCCCCCCGGGGTTCCCCCCCCTCTTCTGACTTTTGGCTTTTTCATTCGTGGTTAGGCATGCCCGGTGCAGACTCGGACAGGGTTCTTCTCAACCGTCGAGCCGTGAGAGTAAGCACTACGTGAGTGATGCCATCATGGTCGTGGCAACTTCCTTCCCTTCCTTTCATCCTCCCCGCACCGCACTCAATAAAAAGGCACGCCACCCTCCCGCGTTTCCGTCCATATCCAGGAGAAATCCAGTTCACCGCCCCACCGGCACAACGCCGCCCCGGACCGCGTACTGCGGGCGGGGGCACATCTGATCAAATTTTAGGAGCGGTGCCTGGATAATGGGATATGGGACGCAGGGTACTCGCGGACAAAGAATAAATACATGAGTCCTAAAAGGCTTCTGATTGCAGCTACTTCCGCGCCAGTTTTGCACGCAATTAAATTACTAAGAATCCGCAAGCTTAATTTCTCTTCGAGTTTATCTACTCTCCGCTAACACATTGACATAGGTCAAGATATTCCTTTTGCCAGTGTGCTACGACGTGGATCACTCGTCGATTCGAAAACAGCGGTCTCTGGTTTACAGCACAGAATACGGCGCAAAGCGGCGAATGCAACGTGGTTCCGGCCTCCTCCACCGCTCATCTTTATGCTCTGGATCGTTCTCGTTGTCCCAGAAGAAAGGCCATGTCGGAAGGTAACACATTTCCTGTGTAGGTCATTCAGTTTTTTATCGCATTATGCAGAGAAAATAGAACCTCCGATGGACACGCCGGCCGACATTTCACCCACACGCTCCAATCAAGCCACGCTATCAGGGCATGAGCGTCTGTGCGCCAACTTTCTGCGGTGCGTGAAAGTTTCGAGCTCGTCCGGTCCTCTTCTCGTGGAAGCAGGGGATCTAGACCGGCGTGCACACCCGCGGCCCACATCCGCACCAAGACACGGCAAATTTCGCGGTTCGTCCCGTCGAGCGCGCGCAGGAGCAAATGCTCGGAGGTAGTAAGTCGCGAATGAAGTGCTAGACTTGAGTGAATGTGCGCAGTCTGTTTCGTCGCGCAGGCGCGCCACACTGGACCAGCCCAAGCGTCATCTATAACCCCGTCAACACTAGGTATTGAATCGGCAGTCGAACGCGGGATCGGGCGGGTGTTGTACGGGATATATGGCGTCAGCATTATGCGCAGATGCATCTGGATCGTCCGGGCGCGCTCATGAAGGTTCGAAGAGCTCGTTATGCTCATGATATATTCCAGCGTCTCCAGACGATCGGCATACCGGTCCACCACTACCCGGTACAGCGTCTGCCAGTCGATGCCGCTCGCATTACTAATATCGTTGTCAATGGCGAGAACCCCGCGTAAGCGCGTCTTCACCGCGGCCAGATCTACCGCCGAGATCCCCTGCAGGCGGTATTCCCAGCGCTCCGCGCTAGCGCGATAGGCGACGAGCGACGGCGCGAGGGCGGCATCATAAAATGAGACAAGGCGCGTGAGATCGAGTCTTATGCGTGTTTCACCCGGATAGTGGTTGTGCCATGACCCTGCGAAAATTGTTTCGAACGCCAAGAAGTCATCGGCAGGAAACGGTGGATCTGGGTTCCTTGCAGAATGGACGGGGGAAATAGATACAGATGCAGGATGGGTATCGCGCATGGAATGCGCGGTGCGGCGGAGCAAAGGGGCCGCCACGTAGCCCTTCTTCCATGCGGCGAGATAGTCTGCAGAAACCAATTCAACGCCTGCGGAGAAGTCGCAGAGCATGATTTCACTTATTTGCAATGAGCGGCTTTACCACAGAATATTTATAGACACTTACAAGTCCATCTCCATTCTAAGTCACAGATGAAACAAGGATAGTGCAGAAAATAAGAATAACGAACCGCACGTAACCCTCGATACCGAACTCCTTGCCCCAAGCACAGAGATCGTTGATCCTCGCCCTCTCATCAAAGAAGCGCGAGGAATCGACCTTTTCCCAGATCAGCAGATCCTGCGCGTCCAATGGCCCATCTTCCATTTTCGCCCCGCTGGAACCATCAAAGTAAAGCACCTTCAAGGGCCGCGTCGTGACCAACGTCAATTGCCAGCACCCAGTCACCGCAACCGATCCGTTGCCCGGCGGTCCCCCGCACCATGGGAAGGCGTGCTCGGGGTCGGTGGCAGTCCATTCGGGTATGGTTGGGACGGTACTGTCCGCTCGGCCGTGGTAGAGGAGCGTCCCGACGGCAACAGTGCCTGGGACAATGTTGTGGCCTGCACACGAGGGTGAACACTGAATAATCGCGGTAATATTGGGAAGACGGGAGGGCGGGAGTACTTACCATTTCTGTACCGCGTGTTGGGCCAATGCTGCAACAAAGAGTTGACGGAGTCGAAGATGAGGTGACCCGTCCAGTTGGTGTCCGGCCGAGCGCTCAGATCATCCCAAAGAGAATCAGGCGCTGACACCATGAAGTCAGCAGCGTTGTTTGGAATGGAGTCTGGATAGCCTGAGTCACTGCGTTCCGGCCCCCACTGGACAGACCTCTGTCCCCCCTCGTCCAGCTGTGGCTACATCTGTCTACCCCCTGCCAAACTCTGTCTATGGGGCTAGACAGAGGATTGTGGACACATGTCTGTCCCCGCTCGTCCAGCTGTGGCTATATGTGTCTATGTCATGTGGACACAGTCCCGCTAGCTGTGGCTATGTCTGTCTACGCCCGTAGACGCATCTTGCCGCCGCCAATACCTGTCAAATGAGAATTTTTTTGAAAAAAAGAAAGTTTGTCGGTCTGCCTCTGGCCACCTCTGTTGGCCCTCTGTCCAGGTCGGTCTATATTGGTCAACTCAGATAGACAGATGTAACTGCTCAGTTACTGAGGTAGATGTACCATGTCCATGTAGTGTAGCCATACATAGCCACATGTAGCCAGACTGCCTTGTCTAGGGCTCTGTCTATGCGCATAGCCAGACCCTCTGTCCATTGGGGGTCCGAACGCCGTGAGTGGCTTGATGCAACAAAGCGAGCCCAAGAGCGAGGGCGAGGGGCCTCATGTCGGCGGCTCTCTTTGGTTGTCGCGGGGGATAAGATTGCGATATCGTCCGACCCCAAGTATGTACTACAGTACGCTACCATACAGAAGCCCGATGACCGGACAATGATGGCACTAATGCTAAATTACCGCCTTCGAGCAACGTAAGCCTGATCGGCAGCTGGAGGAAGATTATATTTGAATTTGTTGGATTTCCGTCGCAAAAATCGTGAATAAATTGAATGTTGGTAGGAGCACTGAGTGATAGGTTGTTAAGTACTCTTGACATGAGGCCTATACCTGTGTCTCTACATACTCAATACTGGTGCGGAAGATCATCACCATGAGGATTGGTGGCCAGTGTATATATTATGCAAGCGAAGAGCGTCTTTTAGTACAAGAGGTACGCATCGAGGAGCTGGGTCCGAAGTAAATTTCATGATGCACGTATGAATGACTCCGGTTGACCACAATGTACCGTAGTCATTACAGTTAATTCTCAGGATGTCTCATCGCTGAACACCAACGCATCCATCGTAGGACGACGGTGGACTGACGAGAGTCTGGGCTTCCTCGGTGGGCACCACATCCGGAATTTCCGCGGTAGGCTGCTTCGGGCCTCGTTTATCGGAAAGCACGGATAACCTGTCGAGATGTTCTGTGGCCAACTGGGAACCGGCCGAAGATCTCAGCAGATTATTCGGGCCTATATCGAGAATGTGGGTCGGCCACCACGACGGCCTGTTGACTTAGACTCGTAACCAGTCTGCCTACGCCATTCTAACAAGGCGGGCTTGCTACGGCAACAGTCTACTGTTGACTCTGGATCTGATGTTTACCTGTTCGAGAACTTTGGGGGTGATAAGGTGGTTGAACCGTAAACGGAAACGATTGAGCCGAAAAGCCGTCGAGAGGCGTTGCCACCGCAGAAATACGACGAGTCCCCCAAGACTCATCAAGACTCCCATAATGATGACAGCAGGGATTATGAAGTCCGTATTTTTCCCGGTTCCGGTTCAGAGTCAGCTAGTGTTTTTCTGACCTCGGCCTCAGGCCAAAAAGCTGTGGCTTTTTGGATTTGGTACCAAGGCCAAACAAAGCCAAGCCAAAATTGTGGCCTGCGTTGTCTTTTGGCCTGGAAATTCCTCAGGCCAAAGCTAGAAATCACCCTCAATCCCCTGGTAAATGCCATGGCTTGGTGAGGTTTCATGAAACCAAAGTCATGCAAAGCTGGGCCAAAGCCATGGCTTGCAGGCCGGGCCGGGGCCGGAAAAAACAGCCTAGAGCCCAATCACTCTCTGAGCAAGCAACTGAGCTGTAGATCTCAGAATCCCTCATACATGCGGATAGTCACGGCTGAGACTGAGGTAACAACGCGCCAGTGGTGTCTGGGACACTCCACCTTGCCATTACAGGCGATCAAGCCTTCAGGTGGAGACGAGGTTCGACTCCCGACTGGTGCATAAACAATCCGTTGTGTCGTTTTTTTTTGCCACGCTTTTGGCCTATGCACTTACAGAGATCTTGTGTTTCCGTGGGCGAACTTAATTAGATCGTATTCACACGCAGATATAACTTGATCTGATAGATTCTGGTATCCCATACTTACTTGGTAGGATAAACGCGGTTGATGAATATGTGGAAGCAACTGAACCGTAGATCTCAGCATCCCTCACCTATGTGGATAGTCACGGTGGAGGTAGAGCATGGAATGCACCAGTGGTGTCTGGGACACACTGCCCTACAGTAGTCCTGTCTTGTCGTAACTCCGGCGGAGACGGGTTCGATTCCCGGCTAGTGCATTATTGGTAATGTTTAATGTTTCTTTTTAAAATGAATCAGTGGCCACTAACTCACACCCACCTGAAATCAACGTTTCTGGTTATGAGAGAGGCTGCCTGTAGATACGGGGAGAAAGAACTTGCTTAAATTGAGCATTGCCTGTTGAGAGAAGAGATCAGATAAAAAGGAACAGAGAGGAAGAGGAACGCACCGGTGGTGTCTGGGACACGCCGCCCTATAGTAGCTTGTCGGTCTTTTGAACTCTGGCGGAGATGGGTTCGACTCCCGGCTGGTGCATGGTCTATCAGTATCTGCCATTTTTCTTTTTTGAAAGAACCGGGTTTTGCAGGGTGCCGAATGAAATCATCGACGTTCAGATTCAGAGGGATTCAAGCACACGAGCCGCGCAGACTAGAGACTAGAGAGTAGAGGCAGATACCACTGACCAGAGGCTGTCAATGCCGAGATCAATACCACACTTCGAGCAAGCAACTTGAACAAATACTTCCGAGCATCGCATTCACTTGGTAGGGTAGATAATAAGGTCAAGGTTGAAGTAGGAACGCACCGGTGGTGTCTGGGACACGCCACTTTACAAGTGTAGGATCATCAATGTTTGTGATGGATGCGGGTTCAATTCCCGGTTGGTGCATTCATGTTAAGAATACCATTTTGGCCATGTTTCCGCGGTGTTTGAGGGACTATTCGGCAGATCCAGGGGTCCATCATAGCCAGATTCAAGCACGAGATAGAAATCAATGCCTCATTGAACACTAGCAAGCAGCAACTTGGTCAAAACCAAGCATCCTTTACCTTCCTTTGATAGATGAACAAACATGGTTGAGGTTGAAGTAAAGAAAAATACGCATCGGTGGTGTCTGGGACACGCTGCCTTACAGTACTTCGGAATCTTCTGAATTCTGGCGAGAATGGGTTCGACTCCCGGCTGGCGCATTGGGGAGCTGAGATGATTTTTTTTTGGACGTGTTTCCGCGGTGTTGCTTAGATAGGCAGATTCAGGGGTTTATCATAGGCAGATTTCAGCACGAGATAGAAATTAATGCCTCATTGAACACAAGCAAGCAGCAACTTGGTCAAATCCAAGTATCCTTTACCTTCATTTGATAGATGAACAAACATGGTTGAGGTTGAAGCAGAGAGAGGAGCGCACCGGTGGTGTCTGGGACACGCTGCCTTACAGTACTTCGTAGTCTTCCGGATTCCGGTGGGGATGGGTTCGATTCCCGCCTGGTGCATATGATTTCGGTATGTTTGAATATTTTTTTTTGAAAGAACCGGGTTTTGCAGGGTGCTGAATGAAATAATTGATGTCACTCAGCGGGATTCAAGCCCACGAGCCGCGCAGACTAGAGAGATCAATACAAGCACCTTGAACTGAACCGTAGATCCTGGAAATATTAGTGTATATAGGCAGATAGGCAGCGTTGCAGTACAGGCGCTAAAGCACCGGTAGTGTCTGGGACACACTGCCTTGCAGTTATGATCAAATATGTGACTTCAGGTGGAAACGGGTTCGATTCCCGGCCGGTGCATCTGTGAGTTTAGCTTTTTTTTTTTGGCAAGTCTTTTGAAAGGACGGTTTTGGGAGAGTGGTGTCATCTGGGAGGAATAAAATTCAGATTCAGAGGGATTCAATCACTGAGGAGCCCAGAGCCACAGATCAATACAAGAACCTTGGACTGAGCCGTAGCAGATGCTAGAAATATCAATGTAGATAGGCGGATAGGCAGCGCTGAAATCCAGGAACTAATGCACTGGTGGTGTCTGGGACACACTGCCTAACAATGCAATTGGTGCACGTATTTTAGGTGGAGACGGGTTCGATTCCCGGCTGATGCATATGCTTTACTTGTCTTTTTTTTTTTTTTTTTTCTTTTTTCTTTTTTCTTTTTCTTTTTCTTTTTCTTTTTCTTTTTCTTTTTCTTTTTCTTTTTCTTTTTTCTCTCTGACTTTTGGCATCTTCATTTGTGGTTAGGCACGCCCGATGCAGACTCGGACAGGGTTCTGCCCAACCGTCGAGCCGTGAGAGTAAGCGCTGTAGTGAGTGATGCCATCATTGTCGTGGCAACTTCCTTCCCTTCCTTTCATCCTCCCCGTACCGCACTCAATGAAAAGGCACGACGGTCCGTCGACGGACCACCGCGCCACCCTCCCGCTTTTCCGTCCCTAGCCAAGAGAAATCCAATTCATCGTCCCGCCGGCACAACGCTGCCCCGGACCGCTTACTGCGGGCGGGGGCACATCTGATCAAATTTTAGGAGTGGTGCCTGGACAATGGGATATGGGACGCGGGGATATACATCCAGGCGACCGAGTTTCCCCGGAACACAAAGGCGAAGGAAGATCTTGAAGACGCGACATGACCAGACAAGAGCACGAAGGAAGATAAAATGGACCCCGGAAAAGCCGTCGACACTGGCAGGCTGCAGAACATCCGCGTGTACTGGCTCGCGTTTGTCATCTATTGGATCCGTCCTTCTCTTCTCTCCTCTGTATGCAAGTGACATGGCACAGGGAGCGATACAATACGTGTGTTACCAACTCGGACTAACGAGACACAAGCGGAATAGCAGGCAGCGTAGTCTCGCAGCCGTTCTTCCGCAAACACTTCGGGCTACTCGACGCGAACGGCAAGGCGATCACGTCTAAGACTAACGCCGTCCTCCAACGTCGTGTCCTTCCTCTAAGCCGGCGCCCTCTGCGGCCCCCATGTCCGCAAAAACCCACACCCTCGTGCTCTTCACGCTCATCTTTGCCCTCGGCGCCGCACTCACCACCGCGGTTGACCGGCCTCGCGTTCATCTACACCGGCCGCGTCTCAGCGGCATCGTCGGCGGTGTTGCCCGCGTTCGTGTCGGAGTGCAGTCCCAAGGAGGTGAGTGGATGACTAACGGGGTTGTTTCAGATTACGGTCGCGGTGGGGTAATGATTAATTATTGTATTAATTGTAAGTCCTTCCATCTGGCGGAGTTCCGTTCCTCCACTTTATCGTCGTCCCTTTCCTCCATCGCAGAAGCTAACGGTACAACGCGCGCACGACAGACGGCATCAGCCTCAACGCGAAACTTGCGGGCTTCGAAGCCGTACGCGTGTGGCAGATCCCGTTTGGGTTCCAGCTCGTCATGCTGCTCGGGCTGTTCACTGCTAAGGTGCGGTTGTGTTCTCTTTTGTGTTGTGGGTCTGCGTTCCTCCCTGCTTTCCCCTTCGTTCCGAGTCATTCTCGTTCTCGTGCTTCTCGCCTCCGCTTGGTTATGCAAGCACCGGCGAACCGGCATTCCACTTGCCAGTGAGTCCGGCACGCCGCCTGAACTGTGCCGTCCCCGTCCGTACTCCCTTCTCGCATCTCCTCGCCCCTTTCCCTTCTTTTCATCCCTTTCTGCGCCCTCCCTCCGTCGCTTTCTCGTTCCTCTCTCTCCACCTCCACCCCTCTCCTCTCCCTTCCAATTCCTCTCAAAAATGATGGTGATCCGGTGGAAACCAAGCACTGGCCTGGAGTCGAATCTGTTTCTGCCAAAGGTTCACTTGGTCCAGTGAACACTTGGTCGGATTACTACAGTATAAGGCTATTTTTATTCTTCCGACAAGACACGCGGGACAGATCGCAGGCTCCTCTATCCGGAATCAACTAAGCCACGCGTGGGCTGGCTAGTAACACTATGTCCTCACGCAGAAATGAACTGTAGTGGAGCGACCGTAGGAAACTCTTACACCGCGGGCGGGGGGCTGACCAGCAGAGCGTAAGCAAGAAGGATGAATTGGTAGATACAAGAGGTGCTAGATATGATATTCGGCTAATGAATGAGTTCGAAGTCCGGGTCGCGCTTGATCTCCTTAACCAAAGATGTTACAATACTCTTAACGTGCTCAAGGGCTTCCTCCCTTGTGCTGCCCGGCGGTATCTCCTGTGTAGCACCCACGAGGCGATCGTGTAATGTCGCGGTCGACGTGCGCATGGGGAAGAGAATTGGCCCCTCACCAGTGATCATGAGATGCAAATCCATCCGCCCGTCGCTCCGCGCTGCGCGAGGAATTTGAACCAGCATCTCGGAAGCCGAGTCGCACGATTCGAGGTGGCTGCTGGGTGCGACATGAATCCCGGGGCGACCGGGGAGTAGTAATCGAATATCACAAGTGTTTGTTCACCTGGGTGCTCATACATGAAGAAGACCTTTCGTATGCATATGACGGTCATCTGACGCCGATATTCATGAGTTAGAAGTGCACGTATGAAGGACTTTCCACGGGTGGTTAAGGCCTCGGGTTTGCCTGAGCTAATGGCAGTTATGAGGGGTGAGAACATACTGAATTTAGCATGGGCTAATCTCTGACACACGTCTTTGTGCCCCCCATGCCAATCCGCAGACTGGCACTCCTCGGAACAATAGTCCGCGGTGCGACAAGCGGCACAGCACTTGAAGTTGTGCCTTGGGGCAATTTTCCCGCACTGGCAGACATGACGACGGAACACAGCATACTTTTAAGGGGACTCACTGTCAGATTATCGCATGCCTTGAATGATGGCCGCGACTGTGCTTCCCAAGAGTTAAAAAAATCGACGCGCGACTCGATCAACGCCCACAGATTTCCCCATGCCGTCGCAAATGGTGACTTTCCATTGGTAAATCTGGCTGAGACGGCGGCAGCTTCGGGAAAACATTTCTGTAGCTGTGCGACCACGGCGTAATGCACAAGGGATGGGAGTAACACCTTATCGAACAACCGCTGAATGATCGCGTGTTTACTGTCTGCATCGTCTTTAATGGACCCGGCGATCGTAACCACCACCTGTAGCAGCCCGGATTCGATTGCCAGCGCAATATCAGGTGGGGTTCTCAGCATAATTGAGAGGCATCGGAGCAGTTGGCGATGACGCTTTGCGCGGCGGTGTCTTGGAGGGCTGGTATAGTCGTTATAAGCTTCGCAACGAACCCCATTGACCGAAGCGCCACCCCCAAGCTATGAGCGGCGTCGGAACTTCCGTACAAAAGCTGGAAGCAAGACAGCAGGAATATGACAGTCTCCTTGGATTTTGGGGTGGACTGCGCCAGGAAAAATGTTGGATCACCAGCGACGCCAGACCTTTGACAGTGCCTCCAGCGGCTTCCACGAGTTCGTCAAAGTTGCTTCCCTGGTCTGCGTCTTCGATGGCAATGCCAACTGCCTCCGATATGGCGAGGAGTGCTCCCGGCCGTGCGAATAGCTCATCTTCACCAAGCATGCCTCGCCAAGCCATGGCTAGGACAAAGGAACACCGGGGGTCGAGCGAATCACTTTGGAGGCCTGTGCGTCTTTGTCCAAAGCGAGAATGATTGGGGCATGGACTATGCATAGCATTATTTGGGTCAACGCCTTCGCAGTGGGCAAGAAATTCCAGTAGGTATGGAAAAAATCCATCCATTTCCAGATGTATGGCCACAGATCAGCGGAGGCGTGGACGGGAATGCGCGAAGGGGAGGAAAGGCGGCTAATTGCCTGCAGAGAGTGAAATGCGAGGTCAATATATGGAATCCGCGCGCGATCGGACAACAATGTGTCCAATTTGCTGGGATTTGGAATGCGATTGATATCGATATTCAAGAAGAGAGCGGGGAGGACGAGGATGGTCTCTGAAGGCTGAAATGCTGGAAGCGAATCACAAAAAGAGATGAGGTCTCGTTCGGATCCGGCGGCAATACCGTGCGCGAGTTGCTTGAATTATGGTGAGCTACAGTAAAGAGAAAACGGTCGATTCGTGACTTGCCCGCATTCTGGTCGATTTAATCCGCGAAATGTGTCGAATATGAAGGCAGTCGTGCATCGGGGTTTTTCGGGAGGTATACGGTGCTCGAAACTTGCGATTTTTGTCCCTCTGGGCCTAATTTTACAGCTTGTGCGTGGCACGATAATCGGAAGCAAAGAGCGCATGACTGTGGGAAAGTTGATGTCAATGCCAGTGGACATGCTTCCTTGCAACATCCCTCCACGGTTGATCCTAATTTGGAAGGCTGTTGTGGCTCTGTTTGGTCATGAACCAGGGTAGATATTTTGCCATCTGGAACATTGCAACAGGAATTTTGACCATTCTAGCACCTTGTGAGCCATTTCCAGTGGGTTCTGGGCTCAACACATTTTTGAGCGGGTTTTGTAGGGTGCTGAATGAAATCATCGATGTCGCTCAGCGGGATTCAAGCTCAAGCGCTGCGTACACGGGAGACAGAGAAACTGAGCCGTGTAGATCCTAGAAATATTAATACAGATAGGCAGATAGGCAGCGTTAACGTTGCAGTCCAGGAACTAATGCACTGGTGGTGTCTGGGACACACTGCCTTACAATCCGAGCTTTGTGCGAAGTTTGTGGTGGTGACGGGTTCGATTCCCGGCTGGTGCCTAGTCTTACACTGTGTTTCAATCATTCATTTATTTTTGAAAGAACCGGTGTGGAAGAGGGGAAATCCCGAGACGTAGGTTCTTGAATAGGGTCGGTGATCCGTTAGCCGTAGAGTAGTTTTTGAATATAAATATCGGAAAGTGCTCCCGAGGCGTAGGGTATGAAAAGCGATGGAAAAGAGGGCGTTGATGGCGTGCAAAAATGTCGTAAAATAAGTGCGAAGGTAATTCGATGGGATACGGGGTTGTTGATGGCTAAGGAGCCCACTGGCGGCGTTCCAAAGAGGAGGGGGCGAGGAGCACGATGCTGCCTCTGGGCGCTTGCCCTGCACTGGCCGCGATGATGGTGGTACAATGGTAAATTGCACGGTGGGTCCCTGTTTAGTACGGTACAAACAGATGATGTAACGTAATACGGGGATAAATCAAAAGTGTGTATAAAAATGGATTTAAGATGGTTTCCACATGCGGGCCCTCCGACCCTACCACACCGGGTTTGCAGGGTGCTGCCGCTCAGCGGGACAAGCACAAGTGCTCAGGAGACCAGAGCCAGAAGATCAATTCCACGGCACGGTGCACAAGCACCTTGCCGTAGATCCTGGTAATATAGACACGGTTCAAGCATAGCGAGAACGCACTGGTGGTGTCTGGGGCACGCCGCCCTACCATGACTATGTAATTTACATGCTTTAGGTGGAGACGAGTTCGATTCCCAGCTGGTGCATACACATTGCTTGTCGGTTTTTTTCCTTACTTTTTTTCTTTTTTTTCTTTTTCTTCTTTTTCTTCTATTTCTTCTATTTCTTCTTTTACTTTTGGATTTTCATTCCTGGTTTAGCATCCCCGATGCAGACTCGGACAGGGTTCTGCCCAACCGTCGAGCCGTGAGAGTAAGCGCTGTAGTGAGTGATGCCATCATCGTCGTGGCAACTTCCTTCCCTTCCTTTCATCCTCCCCGTACCGCACTCAATAAAAAGGCACGACGGTCCGTCAACGGACCACCGCGCCACCCTCCCGCTTTTCCGTCCCTAGCCAAGAGAAATCCAATTCATCGTCCCGCCGGCACAATGCTGCCCCGGACCGCGTACTGCGGGCGGGGGCACATCTGATCAAATTTTAGGAGTGGTGCCTGGACAATGGGATATGGGACGCGGGGATATACATCCAGGCGACCCAGTTTCCCCGGAACACAAAGGCGAAGGAAAATCTTGAAGACGCGACAAGACCAGACAAGAGCACGCCGCCCTACAGTAGTCTGTAGCTCCCCTGAGTTCTGGCGAGAATGGGTTCGATTCCCGGCTGCTGCATGACGCTTTCATTCGAGTGTTGAATTTTCTTCTCTTTTTTTCTTCAAGTTTTTGGCCCGCCGCAGGTAAGTCACCCCACATAAATCTTGTGTTTATGTGGACGACTTTAGTTAATCATACTAACGGGCAGATGCAACTTGATCTGATAGATTCTAGTATCCCGCACTTACTTGGTGGGATAGCTATGGTTGAGGCTAAGGTTATAATGCACTGGTGGTGTCTGGGACACGCTCCCTCACAGTACTGGATCAGGGAGTACGATTTTATGGTGGAGACGGGTTCAATTCCCGGCTGGTGCATGTATTTTCTCTCTCTTTCTTTTATTCTAACACTTTTTAGTTCGTTTGTTTTCCTTTTGAAAGAATTGGTTTTGGAAATTGGTAGAGTAGGTCGGAGGATGATGAATGAGAGAATGATGGTATGGCATTGGTATCGACGTTCGGCAGCTATGGAGACCAGAGGCAGAGATCACTACTATAAGCAAGTTCAACTGAACCGTAGGTCCTAGAAATGTAGATAGGCAGCACTGCAGCCCAGGAACTACGCACCAGTGGTGTCCGGGACATTCCACCTCATGACCAAAAATGAGCTGCTTTATGTCAGGGAAGATGGGTTCGATTCCCGGCTGGTGTATGCATTTGCTTTGCGTCAGAACTTTTTTTCTCTCTTTCTTTGAATTTTTTTTTCTTTGGCTTTTTGAATGGAAGGAGATTTTGGGAGGTTGGGTGCGAGTCAGGGCCCGGGATCGAGGCTTGAACAGACCATACCGTATTGAACTCACTTCTGATGAAACCAGAATCAGATTCAGAGTCAGCTAGCGTTTTTCTGGCCTCGGCCTCAGGCCAAAAAGTTGTGGCTTTTTGGTCTTGGTACCAAGGCCAAAGCCAAGCCAAAATTGTGGCCTGCGTTGGCTTTTGGCCTGGCAATTCCTCAGGCCAAAGCCAGAAATCACCCTCAATCCCCTGGTAAATGCCATGGCTTGGTGAGATTTTATGAAGCCAAAGCCAGACAAAGCTGGGCCAAAGCCATGGCTTGCAGGCCGGGCCGAGGCCGGAAAAACACTAGAGGCAGCCTAGAGCACAATCAATATCATGCTCTGAGTGTAGATAACCACTCCTGAGGTTGGGGTAACAATGCACCAGTGGTGTCTGGGACACACTGCCCTACAGTAACCCTGTCTTTTCGTAACTCCGGTGGAGATGGGTTTGACTCCCGGCTGGTGGATAGATCAGCAAATTCGATGTTGTTTTTTTGGCCATGTTTCCGCGGTGTTGCTTAGACTAGGGATCTGTCATAGGCAGATTCAAGGACGAGATCAATGACTCATCGAACACAAGCACGCTCAGAAATACATTGAAATCTTCCCACGAAACGAACCGTCGCAGGTGGGTTTTTCGTGTAACTCGAAAGTTGGCATTTGGAGTTGAGCTTCTGGTCAGCTTAAATTTGGCAATCGTCGGTGTGCCTGGTGTGGCCCGCTAATTAGATGTCTCAAGATTTATAGACTGGCGGGTATCTGCAACGGTAGGACCATCGCTGCCCACTGTCAATAATTTCAGCTATTCGGAGTATCGGGGAAATCCAGACAGCAGGACAGACAGGCGATTTATGGTTCGAGGCAGTTTCAGACGAACCGTGCGTATTATGAAGATGGCAAGTGGGTATACAGAAGGAATGAAAAGAGAGCCGAAGCGGCTGATCTTGGCTGAATAAAGGAGGGGTCGAGCATGCATTGGAACGTAAGCTGAAGCGGGGAAGTCATGGTCAGGGGCTCTTTCGGGGTATGGTATGTGGCACAGGCGAAGGTTGTCCCATGTCAACAACCTGCCCTGTGACTCTCCACCCCGTAATTTAAATTTACCGGCTGCTCAAAAATATTTGCGGTGTTTGACTAGCCATACGTACTTTCTGCCTGGACCGGGATGGTCGTCCCTGTAACCCGCGATGAAATATCGCCGAGTGAAGACGAGCCTTGACATACCGAGGGAGCTCGGGGGTCGGGGCCTCATACTTTAGCACCCACCTTGTGGTGCATACATACTTGCTCGGGAATATGGGCTTATCGGCTGGATGCAAGGTCAAACTTCAAAGCATAGTAGTATGGATAACGCCAAGCTTGAGCTTAACTGACCGTGTCCAATCGACTCTGGCGCGAGATAAGAAGCGGTACAAGCTGTGCGATTAAAGCGCCCCCATTAGGACAATCGACCCTATTCAAAAATGAATCGAAGTATCCTTATAAACGCAGAAATTGCATCGCGCCTACCACACACTTACATGATTTTGCGGATTGCGGCAAGCAGCTACATAAATATCCTGCGTAGTAGCAGGCGGACGTAGAATATGCACACAAACCTTGAGCCCTCGACCGCAGAACGAAACTCGGCATGCATCGGGCACCTTTCAGCCATGTCGTACTGCTGACTCGTACCCACCTTCGTCACTTCGTTACCTCGCTTAGGAATGCGAAAATCCGTCAGTTTGATCGGAAACTGTGAAAGATCGTCAGATAGAGAGAGTTCTGATCATGAGAAAGCTCGTCACCTCCACCGAATTGCAGCGAATACTCGTCACTTGGATTGTTTGATCATGTGCTGGGTTCACGGATCGGAGGCGCGGGAATCTCGTTCTTCCTTATCTTCAATTAACCCCTTCTGTCCTCGACTCTCTCTGCTCTTCAACGCTGCCTTTTTGTTTGTGGTCAAACAGCTGATCTGTGCGCAGCTTTTTCTTGACAGAACGCAGCCGGTGCAGCTCATGATTCTATTGATCATGCTGGGGCCGCGCATACCCGGCAGATGATTCGTCACATATAAAATGGTGATAAGCCGGAAAATGGAACACTAGTGAAATAGGCGCAATTTTGCGATTTTACTATGTTCTATGTGCATCTAAGGGATAACATGAGTCCCGAATGGTTATCCATAGGCTTAACCCACGAAGGACCATAGTGAGTCCGTCCGAAAGGATGACTGGCCAGAAACACAAATACTGGTTTAGCTCCTTAAACCAACAGATTTATTATATAGTAGCTGATCTTCGAGATTTAGACTACAGTGGGGCCTACAAGGCAGAGAATATATAATAACATCCACTCTGAGGGCTCGTACCAAAAGACGGCTATGTTAAACCATGGGTTTAACCAATTATTGTGAGTACTTTGTGTTATTGATGCAGGTCATGTGATGATGTCAGCTCGGGACGGATTAACCAGCAACGGTTAATCCGGTGTGGCAGAGCCGTATGGCCGGTGTGTGGAAACTCAACCACATGCTGGTTTCGGTCGGGCCTGATTTATTTTTATTTTACTTACATCATTTGTTTGGCTAGTAAATAGGCACCCACGGTGCCAGCAAATCACAATCCTACGTCTTACGATCATCTGTGCGAGCCAGTGCGGCCTAGTGGCCAAAATCCCGTGTCCTTTTGTGTTTATCTTCGACCTACGTAACCTTGACCGTACGCACTCGGCATGCAAAACTCATCGATATCACGGATTCACGCGGAATCCGTCTCGTGCTCATTTCTACGACCTATTGCTACCCTCTTGATCCTCGTCTCGGTTACTCAACCTATACCCTCATCTTTTCTATTCTAAAATCTACCGGCCACCAACCCGATTCAAGAACCCGCCTCCCAGGCATTTAGCCCTACCACACCGGTCACTTACTAAACCGATGATAAGCCGGCAAATCGGCCAGGCAAGGAAACAGCATATTTCATCATATAGCCTATAAGAATGCTATAGAAATATGTGCCATCTCAGCAAGGGTCAGTGCAGAGGTCCAAGCAGCTAACTGGGAGACAGTAGCATGTTGTATCAGTGGAGTTGGGCATGCCCCAACTGGTGGTAATACACCGGAAGGACGCATGTGCAACATAAGCTTATACATAAACTTGATCTTCTTACCGGTCTACACAGCCTGGGAAGACAGGGTGTTCCCTCTAATCAAGGACGTGATAAATATGATCCATCTAGATGATGAGCAACCCAATATGATGCTGGTTGCAAGTTGAATCAGGTCGGGAGGACCTCTGTAGCTCAAATACAGGCACCATCAGTGGGATTGATCGAACGGTCACATGCATATTACCAATCATCGGAATTGCTAGGGTGTGGCTGCATCTAAAAGTCGGGTTACATCGGGAACAAGGATACCAGACTGATGTCGTGTCAACTACGTGTCTTGATGACGAATCTCGGACCAAAGTTGGATGACTCCAAAAATGAGTCAAAATGATTCAAGGCTATGCCGGGATGCCGCAGTCAAGAACAATGAGGAGTTTGAAATGCAGTGATGGAGATCAAGGACAGATCTCCCCCAAATCAAGGAGATCAGCACCCAAACATCATTATTTCGTGTTTTCCCTCTCAATCTAGTCTGTATTAGTATTATTTTCCGTCCTATGTCTGGTTTTTATATTTAGAATGCTTGTAATTGGTTAGTTAGTTTTGACTCAAGTAGACACGTCGTACATCCATATGGGGTAGCTAGGGGTAGTATACTAAGGCCCTCCGGGCACCCCTGGTACCTCTTCTCAGACCGGTTTTACTTCCATCTTGGATGATATACTCAGGGGCTTATTCCGAGGAACTTGAAAACAGCTCAAAGATTCCCTCGGTCATCGCTTGCGCGTGCGCGCAAGCGTCGACCAGCTCACATTGAGCCAGAGATATTGTACATAGCATATTTATTGGGACCATTGAGCTGAAAAATATTGTACTTGATGTATTCTCTCTATGCTGGATGCCATGTTCCATCTGGATTTCAATGCGGTGATTATCCCAGATTCAATGGAAAGGTGACAACATATATGATTGCAGCCCAAAGATTCTCTCGGTTGGCGCGCGAGAGGGTGGGATTGGACAGAGAGGAACCGATATTGAGCCAGGAGGCAAACACAAAAACTGGGTGGCGACGGCGACAGCAGGAGAAACGTTGCGGGATTTAACATATTAATTATTTTATATTATTAATTATTTGATTATTTAATTTGTTATGTTATTGATTTGCTGATAGGGACTTTTCAATTCGCGTTTGAGACCTGGTTCCGTAACCGGTACCAGGAATAAATTGGGCAGAGAATTTCGTACTAGGGCACTGGACACTCTCCCCTTGGTGGACATTTAGCAAGAGGCTATTTGTTTGGCGCTAAGCTGTTAGAGTCCTTGTCTGATTGGATAGTCTTGGATCACATATTATTCAACTTTCTTTGTGAGGAGTTGAGTTGTTTGTGATCATCTCTATCTAATGGGTGCCCTAGAACTTGGTTACAAGCCCTGTCACATTTTGGTTCACTAAAAATACAACTCATTTGAAACTGGCTGTATAAGCTTTTGTTGGAAACTTCGAATTATCGCACGGAACTGCACGTTTAACACGAATATTGTGCGTGGTGCGTGGTATGAATACGAGGCTCAGGCATTAGTTGGCTTCGACTGAATTGTACAGGACAGTTATCTGAATAGGATTTCAGTCAATATAAGTGAATACAAGTGTGCGTGGAAAGTTTACAAGTATAAGGATTAGTTTCACACTCTACACGAAATAAAACACCTTTCCAATCGTGTCAGACACCTCACAAGTGCCCAGAAAACCATTAGAAAGTTGGGTTCAATTGAAAGCTTTTGTTTCGCTTTCTTGTGCAGTAGAGTTTCAAGTGCAGAACCTAATACTTGGTTTGAGTCCCCGAACTCACACGGTTGCATTCGAGAGTGCGATTGGTTTTTGGAATTGGGTTGTTGTTTTGGTTGTTAAGACCAGTATCAAGCACAGCATTGTCCCCTACTCGTTTCCACCGCTGGTCCACTCGCAGCCGCATCACTGATCAATGTTATCAATCCCAATTGGGGTTCCTAATTGAGATCGGCGCTTAATGTGATATAACTCAGCAACCACTTGGCGGATTAGGGAGGTCGGGGGCTCTATCGAAAGCTAGAGCCCAGCACTTTCAGAATCTGAAGGTCCTGTTCAGGGGACACCAAAGACACTTTTTAGCTAATAATCCAAAGTTAGCATGTGGCAGATTAAAGGTTGGCGTGCAACGATCGGAAACGTAGGGGTAGATCAGTAGATCCTATACAAAACGCGGACACGTGCATACCCGATTAAGCGACCAGAACTAACACATGTATACCTGGTAGTGTAATCACCATAGTGTAAGAGTTTTAGTGTACAGTATATAAGGAGGACAGGTTTGAGTGGTACAGCACTGAATTGGGAGTCCCTGCTGGAGCCAGTGCCTAAACAGCATCTGTCTCGTCTCAGGTCGTCCGGTTCAGGGCTTGTCGCATAAAACCAATACTCTCAGAGTTTGTGTTTAGAGTCTCAAGTTTATAAAGAGTTATTTGTTGCCTTTGGATTAACGTCCACTGTTGGAATTGAGTTTGGGATCGTCGGAATATTGGTCTTGTCAGAGTTATTGGGAATTGGGATCGTCGGACTATTGGCTACCAGAACCAGTGTTTTTCTGTGTGCAAAGCTGAGAAGCTCATATCTAAAAACCACTTGTAGAAAAGAGCATTCTTACCCAAGAATCTTAATTCTGCTAGTTTGCGCACTTTGGGGAAAAGCTTGGTTTAGAGTAATCCACAAAGCAACCAGCAACAGGAAAACTTAAACAGTGTTCCTTGGACCTTTCTAAAGTGTCCTAAAGACTTGTAACTCGTCGGACATCATCTAGATGTTCAAGAAGGAGGAAAGGAGACGGATTCAGTTGATAGTTGTGGCCTAATGCATTATTCTAAGGAATAAGTGTATTACTGCATTCTGTCTGTTGGTTTCGAGCTTACTAGTATACCTGTCGTAGATACCGAGCAACCCTTTCAACCACGTGAATGGAACCCCTTCACCCATTTTCCCCTCGAAAATTTATCTTATTTTTGGTCTAATCTTTGGAACCTCTGCTGCGGGAGATAGTCCTCTTCCCAGCTTCGACTCAAAACTACTGTCTCAACCTTCAGACTGTGGACCGCGCGGGTACAATGCAACCGCGCGAGTATAATACATCCTCCCCCGGAACAGCGATTTCAACTTGGCATACAAATCTGAATAAATATGTTCATGGAAGCATTGAACAGCTAGAGAACAGAACGTTGCAAGCTCCACCTATTTACCGGATTCTACACTCTGAGGGTGTCACAACTAACTTGCCTTTCAATCGTACCCATCCGTGGTGTTGCTACTTGCTTGGGGGAAATGGATCCAACGGCATGGCTGTAAATGCTTTCAAATTTTGCTTTCATACATTGAGCGACCTCTATCCTGGGGCATGGGGTCAAACCTATTATATTGCCATATGGTACAACATGGGTGGCTATGCCCAAGACACAGCCATAGGTTTTTTCCTGCAGAACGGAGTAGCAACTTAATAGGCTAGCACTTTGGAGAACAAATGAGTGGCATTGAGTGCTGGAGAAGAATATGGGAACTGGAATGATGACCAAGCGGGTTTGCTACTAGTAAGCCGACATCGGGCTTAGGCTTTGATCCACACTCAAATCCAAGCCCAAGTCTAAGGGGAGGGGAATCTAAACACATACTTGTGCTAGAAAAAGTATGGACGGTGGATTTTTAAGCACTGCTGGACGACAAAAGCATATTCCATGATTTCCCATCAAAACATATGTGAAAATTGGCAATTTCCAAGTCAATCAAATAAATTTTCTAGTCAAAGAAAATGATACCTCATTCTCAGCTCATGTTCGAGTTCAACCACACCGTCGTTCCAACTTCGCGCCCACAGCCACAACACGATAAAATGATAACATTAACACCCTCGTTCTCAGTGGCCTTATCTCTGAGTGGAGTCTGAGCCTTATAAAATCCTACACATCGGCCATTCCATGTGACGGTTTCGATTTTTTGGGCCCTGGTTGTCCTGCACTTACATCGTCTTCATACGTGCGCTTGGCTTGCCGTCCCAGCTCCGAGATACCTGTCGGAGGATAAGCTACTTACGATGTTGATAGGATACTCCCTAGTACCTTTCTTGATTCCGGTTCCCGAGGATTCTTGATCTGGGAAACACTGTTTGCACGCTGCGTTTGACCTCAGTAGACATTCATTTCCTTGGTTGAACGGATTCTACCTTCGGCAACCTCTGTATCGAACAGTCAGAATAAAGGAAAGGATCTGTGAGTTTGAACTAACCTTTGCTGAAAGCATCCGTTCAATCTGGGTTACTGATGGCAGTAGAGGTCGGGTTTGCAGCGAGCGGCGAAATTTGGACGTAAATTTATTGTCCCAGTCTGTCGTGGATGAGGTCGTTATCGCACGAATCGAAGGCCCTTCTAACCACTTGACAATCTGCGGAGCTGTTGGACGGATCTCGGTGTTCCCGACCCAGCAATTTTGGAGTAGTTCCCAAAGACTGTCAGAGCACGACATTGGACGGGGAGGGCGCTTCCCTTCCACGATGTGGAACATGACCGCCATGTCATTCAAATCGTGGAACGGACGCTGTCCCGTCAATATCTCCAAAATAAACATCATATTAGTAAGCGAAAGGATGTGCAACTCGGGTGTACCTCATAGCAAACACAAGCGAAGGCGTAAACATCCGAGCCGTAGTGATGCTTTTTCCTTGGAATAATTCGGGGGCGTGATAGCATGGTGTCCCTCCCCGTCGTGTAGATGCGGTTGAGTGGGGGAACCGCAAGGTCATGGCATTTTCGACGGAGGACAGCCCGAAATCAGCAATACAAGCCCGCCCCGATGGCGTTACAAGGATATTGATCTATGCATTTGATCAGACAAAGATAGTTTCCTACAAACACGTTTATTACACACCGCCTTTAAATCTCCGTGCACTACTTTTTGTTCGTGCAGATATTTGAGCCCAAGGGCCACATCCAATATCTATATTATGATACTTCAACCCCAAGAATCTACGAGGAATAACTGTACTCACGAGTGAGAGACGATCTGTGTTCACTGGTTCTCGTCTTAGAAATTCCATGATGTTGCCGTTCTGCATCCATGGTGAGACCAGACACAGCCTATTATCCAGATAGTATAGACCGAAGAAGGGAAGCAAGTTTGGGTGACAAAGCTGGCGCCAAATGAGGGCTTCTCGACCAAATTCCTGGATAGATGTCAAACCGCAAGTGTCTTGGTAAGGCAACGTGGAGAACGAACCTTGAGCACAGTCTGAATGTCGTCGTTTTGGAATAAGCGCATGATTTTAACACAGACACTTTGTCCGCAGACCAAGCCTTTCCAGATATCTCCAAACCCTCCGCCCCCACTTGTTGACCAATTTTCTGCAACCCAGTAAGGGAAAAACAATGAGGATGGAGGCCCGATACACGGGAAAGACGACATAGAGCCTTGCATAAGAACGGTTTAACCACAGAAAAGGAGTCGAGATCCAGAAACTGTGGATTGTTCGAGTAAAATGAACTTGGACAGCAAGTGGGGCTTACATCTTGTAAGAGATCCAGGAGCGCCTGTGCATCCGTGCTGCGATATGTCAAAAACTCTGTGTATGACCCTACGTCTTGCAGGAAAAGAACCAGTCCTGCAACACCGACGGAGATGCTCAGATTCAAGTGCTTGTGTACATCCGTTGAATATGTGTGGGTAGAACAATTCTGGAAGAATAAAATGTAACAACAATCAAAGGCGGGGGACTTTGTAAGCACCTTCACAGACCGCTGGCAGTCCTTCAGCAAGGCGAATAGAGTATCCAGATCAAAGCGATAACGCGTGAGAGATTCTAGGAATCTGCCGTGTGGTAGTGATGCTTTGAAATCCCAAAGTTGACGGAACCTTTTCGATAAGCTGTGAACATAGATATACACATGACGAAGCTCACAACGACATACACATCCCAGTGGTCGGACTGTTGTTGCAACACAAGAGAAAATGTATACATAGGCAAAAGGTTCTGGCCATTCTGAAAGTGAGTCGTTGCAAATTGGTAGACGCAAGGCATGTACTGACCTCGGGGGGCACAGTCATAACGAGGTACATAGATTGAACCCTCTCCAAAATTGTCATGTGGTGGGAAGTGTGCCAGATGGAATGACAAAGGTTTTCACTGCATGCAGATAACCAGTTGTTCAGGTTTGAGTAGCCGATAAGTCTGTTGACTCGAAATTGCCTGGGTTGACTGTTGCCTGTAGTTTTTATTGCAACTTGGGCTATGGTGTCGAAAGGAACTCGATCGAGGCTGATATAGAGTGGCGCTTGAATATTGCGAGGAATAATGCAAGGAACACCCGTTGTGGAAGAGAATACGAGAGGCACGGCGGCGAGACGAATCGTCAGATTTCAGGCTGACGTCGGGGTCGACGCACAGTCCAGGTCATATTCCCGATTTGCCGCCAGGTAGTAAAATCAATTTCGACCATGTACCGATTCCATCCTGAGGATATAACCCAACTCGATCGTCCCTTTCGAGGCCCGATAGATGTCAAATTATCACCATGGTCCCAAGTAAGAGATCGTGATCAGGGCCATGAAGGATGTCCAAAAATGCCTGCAAAGGATCTATTGCTCTTTCGCTGTTATGCGGAAAACCACCCAAAGGATGAGAGGCCAAGGGGGGACGACGAGCTCGAAAGGCACACGAAGTACTGCTGAATCTCTTTTCGGATGTATTGGAGTCAGCCGACGTCCTGAATGTGCAATGGCAGCCAGTTGACTAGTGGACAGTAGTGAGCTTGATGAAGTGGAGTTACTGTTGCTAGACTGACCTCTCGAAGCAGTCACATTGAAGATACCAAGGGAATGATCGTAGATCATCCAATAAGTAAACCTCTATCATGGTTTCCATCCAGCCTTTCAAGAGCTGTGAAACTCCACAAATATCGCATTTTTCTGCCGTAGGGTCGGCAATGGAGTTGGCGAGGGAGATCCCCAGCAGGCAATAATATTTTGTAGGTGCATTCGCCCTCGTTCCGCAACAATCAGCCACGCGATGAACAAAAGTCGAGTTTGGGGAGTAAGGTGAGACAAGGGACTGGCCGTCAACCGAGATTCAGGTTGGCGTGCATCAAGAGCCCGACAGGCATTAGTCCAGTCCACCATAGGAATTTCGAGAGCTGCCTTTAAGAGGTGATCTTCCGTGAAAGCTTTGATGTATTCTTCATCTCCATTTTCCCAGAACCACAAATCTCCATTCATATCCGTCCTGGAAACCGCAGTCACCCAGAACTCCTCTTGTCTCCGATCCGCAGCCTCATCAGTTCCGGGAATAAGTGTTTGCATCAGGTGCCAGGTGAACCACACCCGGTACCTGAAATCTGAGTCGATTTTTTGAATTATCACAGTTTCATGCCGAGGCTGAACGCTTGACCGAGGAAACCGCTCCTTGAGCGGCGAAGAAGAAAAGGGACTGGCTTTGCCTTGCTCCAAGAGATTCGATAGCACATTCGCACCCGCCATACGAACAAAGATGTTGCTGTCTTTGAGCAGGTCAACAATCTGAGGGGTGGAAGTCCCAATGGACCCTCGGAACTCGGCTGCAATGCTCGTCAGCGACGTCATACCGGACTAGATATGTTACGCACCTTGCTCCGTCAACTTCGACAACGACTCTGCGCCTGCAATACGAACATCGCTGTCGCTGTCCTTGAGTAGGTCGATGATCTGGGGGATAGAGGTCCCAATCAACCCTCGGAACTCGGCTGCAATCCTTGTCAATGATGCTAAACTGGACCAGATATGGTATATACCTTGCTCTGAGAGCTTCGACAACGCCTCTGCGCCCCCCATACGAACATAACTGCAACTGTCCTTGAGCAGGTCGAAGATCTGAAGAATGGAGATCGCAATGGACCCTCGAAACTCGGCTGCAATGCTCGTCAACGACATCATACTGGACCAGCTATGTTACGTGCCTTGCTCCGAGAGCTTCGACAGTGCCTGTGCACCCCCCATACGAAATTTGCTGTTTCTGTGTTTGAGTAGGTCAACAATCTGGGGGATGGAGGTCCTAATGGACCCTCGGAACTCGGCTGCAAGCTGGTCAACAACACCATCCCTGACCAGATATATTACGTGCCTTGCTCCGAGAGCTTCAACAGCACATTTGCACCTGCCCTACGTACATAAATGTGACTGTCCTTGAGTAGGTCACAGATCTGAGGGATGGAAGGCCCAATGGGCCCTTGGAACTCGGCTGCAATGCTTGTCAATGATGCTATACTGGACCAGATATGTGACGTGCCTTGCTCTGAGAGCTTCAACAGTGCCTCTGTGCTTGCCACACGAACATTGCTGTCGCTGTCCTTGAGCAGGTCAAAGATCTGATGCATGGATGTCTCAATGGACCCTCGGAACTCGGCTACAATGCTTGTCAGCGATGCCATACCGGACCAGATATGTTACATGCCTTGCTCGGAGAGCTTCGACAGCGCATTCACACCTGCCCTACGAACATAACTGTGACTGTCCTTGAGCAGGTCAACGATCTGATGGATGGAGGTCCCAATGGACGCTCGGAACTCGGCTGCAATGCTTGTCAATGACGCTATACTGGACCAGATATGTGACATGCCTTGCTCTGAGAGCTTCGACAGCACCTCTGCGCCCCCCATACGAACATCGCTGTCGCTGTCCTTGAGCAGGTTCAAGATTTGATGCATGGATGTCCCAATAGACCCTCGGAACTCGGCTACAATGCTCGTCAGCAATGCCATACCGGACCAGATATGTTGCGTGCCTTGCTCCGAGAGCTTTGACAGTGCATTTACACCCGCCCTACGAGCATAACTGTGACTGTCCTTGAGTAGGTCACAGATCTGAGGGATGGAGGGCCGAATGGGCCCTTGGAACTCGGCTGCAATGCTTGTCAATGATGCTATACTGGATCAGATATGTGACGTGCCTTGCTCAGAGAGCTTTGACAGTGCCTCTGCGCCTGCCATACGAACAGAACCGTGACTGTCCTTGAGCAGGTCGATGATCTGATGGATGGAGGTCCCAATGGACCCTCGGAACTCGGCTGTAATGCTGGTCAATGATGCTATACTAGACCAGATATGTTACGTGCCGTGCTCTGAGAGCTTCGACAATGCCTCTGCGGCCCCCATACGAACATAAATGCAATTGTCCTTGAGCAGGTTGAAGATCTGAAGAATGGAGATCGCAATGGACCCTCGGAACTCGGCTGCAATGCTCGTCAACGACATCATACCGGACCAGATATGTTACCTGCCTTGCCCCGAGAGCCTCGACAGCGCATTCACACCTGCCCTACGAACATAATTGTGACTGTCCTTGAGCAAGTCGCAGATCTGAGGAATGGAAGGCCCAATGGACCCTCGGAACTCGGCTGCAATGCTTGTCAATGATGCTATACTGCACCAGATATGTCACGTACCTTGCTCTGAGAGCTTCGACAGCGCCTCTGCGGCCCCCATACGAACAGAACTGCGACTGTCCTTGAGCAGGTCGACGATCTGATGGATGGAGGTCCCAATGGACCCTCGGAACTCAGCTGCAATGCTAGTCAATGATGCTATACTGGACCAAATATGTTACGTGCCTTGCCCTGAGAGCTTCAACAACACCTCTGCACCTGCCCTATGAACATCGCTGTTGCTGTCATGGAGCAGGTCGAAGATTTGATGCATGGATGTCCCAATGGACCCTCGGAATTCGGCTACAATGCTCGTCAGCAATGCCATACCGGACCAGATATGTTACGTGCCTTTCTCTGAGAGCTTCAACAGCGCATTCATACCCGCTGTACGCACACAGATGTTGCTGTCCTTGAGCAGGTTGATGATCTGAGGGACGGAGGTCCCAATGGATCCTCGGAACTCGGCTGCAATGCTCGTCAGCAACGCCATACTGGACCAGATATGTTGTGTGCCTTGCTCTGAGAGCTTCAACAATGTCTCCGCACCCGCCTCACGAACATCACAGTCGCTGTCCTTGAGCAGGTTGAAGATCTGAGGGATAGAGGTCCCAATGGACCCTCGGAACTCGGCTGCAATGCTTGTCAATGGTGATATACTGCACCAGATATGTTACGTGCCTTGTTCTGAGAGCTTCGACAGCGCCTGTGCACCCCCCACACGAACATAACTGCGACTGTCCTTGAGCAAGTCGCAGATCTGAGGGATGGAAGGCCTAATAGACCCTTGGAACTCGGCTGCAATGCTTGTCAATGGTGCTATACCGGACCAGATATGTTATGTACTTTGCTCTGAGAGCTTCGACAGCGCCTCTGCGCCCCCAATACGAAATTTGCTGTTACTGTCCCTGAGCAGGTCGACAATCTGGGGGATGGAGGTCCTAATGGACCCTCGGAACTCGGCTGCAAGCTAGTCAACGACACCATCCCTGACCAGATATGTTACGTGCCTTGCTCCGAGAGCTTCAACAACATCTCCGCACCCTCCTCACGAACCTCATAGTTGCTGTTCCTGAGCAGGTCGACGATCTGGGGGATGGAAGTCCTAATGGACCCTCGGAACTCGGCTGCAATGCTCGTCAACGACGCCATATCGGACCAGATATGCTACGTGCCTTGCTTTGAGAGCTTCACCAATGTCTCTGCACTCGCACCACGAACATCACTGTCGTAGTTCTTGAGCAGGTTGATGATCTGAGGGATGCAGGTCCCAATGGACCCTCGGAACCCGGCTGCTATGCTTGCGCGGGACGCCATACCGTACCGGAAGTCAGCCTGTGGAATGTCGATGCTCTGGTGTGGCTCCAGAGTGAGCGGTACCTGGTCCGCCGGTATCGAACTGTCTCCGGGACCCTCGAGTCGCAGGTCGGGAGACTCTTCTCCTGCTTCGAATGCCCCAGTTTCTCCTTCAGAGTCGCCGTCATGTCGCGCTCGAGTGCACAGAGGGTTGGCGATGTGCCGCCCCAAAACCTGCGGATGGTGAGCCCAAGGGTAGCTCATGAGGGCCCGTTCTTATTGCTGGCCGTGTGACGGCAGGATGGTGGTGTGAAGAGAGGGCTGTAGTGTCATGTGCGCTGATAAGCAATCGCACGCAAATATAGCACCTGTCTTGGCACTGGCAACGTGCATCAGCAATTTGCGCAAACCAGACACTGCCATATTAACCGTTCTTTAAGTTTTGCTCGTTCGGCTGTGCTATATCTCCATGTAGTCTTTCTCCTTTTGTTTTTCCTCTACTCTTACTGCTATTTGCGGAACATAAAGCGCATCAAAATTTCATCAAAAACAACTGTTTTCACTGTTGCCCCTCTAGCACGCTCAAATCTGCTTGGAATCTCTCGGGACCTTTACCAATCAATTTCACAGACGTTTTACAGTGCTTAGGCTGTTCAGAATATTTATTTTCTTCTCTGATTGCTGAGTAAGTAGAATCATGTGATTTTACGCTAATGCCCCTGCTTCAAAGGGAGGATAGGTTGTAGGACTCTGAATCTTTATGTGTACATTATTTTACATGTCCTGCATTGCGCTGGGTGATTTTGGTTGCAGTTCTTCCATGAGAAACATATAAATAAAGACACGCATAAACTCATCACTATTAGCATACCATCCGTGCACCACCAAGAGGGTATTTTGCCTATGAAACTGGATGTTGCACTGTAAGGTATATTGAAGAATGCTCCAACGAGGATTTGAGGCATACCAAGCTGCTTTCCCTTTCCAACAGGGTCAACAGCGGACAATGGCCTAAATCTCCTTACAAAGCCATCAGCAAGAAAAATAAATATTGGAACCAGCCTAAGCACTGTGAAGCATCTGCAGAAATCTATTGGTGATAGTATCAAGGCATTTGGTGAAGAATTGAGCGAGATATTGGGGCATTAGTGAGAACAACAGTTTTTGATGAAAATTTGATCCGCGCCTTATGTTCCGCAAATAGCAGTAACCACCATCCGCACACCGCCGTTGGTCGTGCTTCCCGCCTGCGAGGGACATGTTGAGCGATGAGTGGCACTCGGGTGAGTTAATTGACTTGATTACAGTGAACGCTCCCAGTAACACACCTTTTTCCCAGCCCAGTCGCTCGTTCCAACAACGACGAAGACAGCGATGACATAACATGTGGCTTTCAATTTCCAGGATTCGACCACGGTATGTCGGTCGAGTCTGATGTCCCTCGTCGGAAGAAGTTCAATAATCTCCAGTGCCACTAGGGGAGAACAACAAAGTCAACAGGGCTGATCAATATGAGCTCACATGCGCCTCCGATACCTGACAGATACTGACACATTACCAGAGCTCTCGTTGAGGTGAAAATATAGATCAAAGCTCAGCATGCACTTGGAGCTGATGAAATCTTCAGCTCGGTGCACATTAGAGTAAAAGTATCCATCTCTTTTTTTTTCCGCGTCGGTCATATCCTGTCGCGATAAGATCTTGATGCCCGGCGCGTCGCTCAGCTGGAACACATGATTCAGAGCGGAAATTCGGGCTATCCTCGCGACAAGGTGAGGGTTCAATCATTCTTTTTAAGTTTTGTTGCCCTGCTGCCGACTTGAACAAATCGGAGATAAGTCGCATGGAACATGGTCGCACCTGGCGCACCAAATCTGAAGAGAATAATCCGAGCCTTTCAGCTATAAATTTAGAGTTGACACTGTTGAGGTGTTCCAATAATTACACATATATTTCGATGCATCAAAATCACCGCCGTGAATCCGCCGCGAATAGTCCGTTTAGCCGGCTGGTGAAATCGAGTGAAATAAACTAGGGAAATGTCAATATGTGCCAAGTTCGGTGGATGCCTAGACAAAAACTTGAATGTATTTAACCTTGTACATCGATATGTGGATTTGACGACCCATTGTGTATTGCCCCCCGATCGCCGAGACTGGGTTCAACATGGTCTTCGGATGGCTGCAAGTTGAAATTTTATTGGGATCCATCTTAGTCAATTTACATAAGCTCTCGAGAGTAATTCTTCCAAAATGGCTGAGCATGGGATCGTTGGCCCGCAACTCTCTCGGCCGCTGATTTCAACTGAAAGTTCACAAGCTACATATATACTGTCGACTATTCTCACAGCATATTTCACCTCAAGTTGAACCACTCAGTATTGACTCCTACTGAAGTCTAAACTTGTCCATGCCGCCGGTGACTTTTGGAGTTACAAAAAAATGAGCATGTTCGAAGAGCGAGAACGATGTTATGCTGCCGAACGATGATAGTGTGCACTATCCGAATTCTTTTTTTTTTTAAAAAAAACAGTGTGGATGTTGATGTGTCTTTCTGTCCGCCGTCA
>JARJLF010000572.1:0-167959 GCA_029378395.1 Mycena leptocephala
GGATACCGTTCTCGAAATCAAATGACAGCCGCATCTACATGTTCTTGGTTTTGTACAGCGACACGGTTTGGTGTCGTCTCTTTGTGCATCACCGGTGGCTTTATAAATATGTCTTGGAACATGCTCGGGAACGCACAACGGAGGTGACGGTCGTACCCTGGGACAAATGGGGCCCGCAGAACACGCGGATGCTGCCGGGGGCGGATCACCGATGGATAAGGTCTGTTGAGCCAGATCCATTAAATCCGCCGTCTCATAAGCATCGCCGTCAGACATGTCCACGGCGAACGCGTGGTACTACCTTGTAGGGACCCTACATCCGTGGAGGTTCTCGACTTTGGCATCATCCCACGGCGCGCTGGGGCTACGACGGACATCACGCCCTCCGCGCGGTTCAGCACTGTTTTGCGTTTGGAACCGAGTACGCTTGAGGTCGATGGTGTTTTCCGGGACGCCGTCACGACATCCCTTCCGTATAGGAGTGCGCTGCGCTCATTGGACAAAGAGTACGATTTGTTCCTGATTGACCAGGACCGAATTATAGGAATGGATATTTCCGTCGGTACTCTTCACATTTACTTATGTTCTGTTGCTAATATCTATACAGGAGTCCGATCCCGTTCATGAAATGACCGTGTACACCTTTTGAACCACTGCGTTCTCCACGCAGATTTTTAAATCTAGCTCATTCCTGGGAGAGCGCTCGGAGCTTATGCTACGAGTGGGCTGATCCTTTCTTGTATCATTATGTTGAAACTTGCAGTATTACTTGCCAGCTTGGTCCACCGCAAACCGTGTCGGCCTTTTCCGACAAGAAAGGAATTGTGATTCCCCTAGCTCGACCAACAAAGAACGGAATTGATCATTGTGAGTTGAGACACCCTAAGTCTCCACTATTTGAGCCAACCAGGCCCCGATATTTTTTAACGCTTGCACAAAATAATAATTAAAAATTGCACGCTTTGAGTATGGTAAGCCCATCGAATTCTAACCCTTTCGCTGCTGACAGGCGGGTCTCCAAGACAAATCTTCCGACACCGACATGTTGTTGGTCTCATCATCGACGTCTCCACTCTCGGGGAATCCACCGCTCATCTGACCTGAGATCCTCGAAGTTCCACTCGAAATCGGGACGCAGGTCGCCGTATCCCAAGCTTTCTGCTCCAGGTTTTCCGCAATACTTTAAAGTGACATGACAACCGACCAACCGCTGAGCTCGGAACTGCTTTTGAGGACCATCTGCGAGTCACCCTCGTCTCTCGAACTTGAGCAGCACCCAGTACAGCTCATTGTCCCAGCCGCACACGACAACGACCCGTTCCCGACGCCGGATTTGTTCATAGAATATCGCCCGCGCGCGCAGGAAGAGATTGACCTGATTGAAATGAGAGTGTCCGAAGGCTTCGAATGGCCGGACAGCAATTTGTCGGAAGATGCACTGTTCCGCCTCCGCAACACTTTTGAGAGTGACGCGCAATGACTGCGTCTGTGTCTGCCAGAAGATGAGACATATTTGAGATATGTAGACTATGTAGACGTTTTGAGTACTCCTACCTCGAAAAGCTAAGAAAATTAACTTACGACACTCCGGAAAATCCGAAGTTTTGGGGGCCCCGATAACGTTCCCGAAACCTTTGGTTTCTGGCGTACAGAAACTGTTCCCGAAACCTTTTGATTCGGGAAAATTCGAACGGTTTCTGTGCTCCTGAAACCAAAGGTTTCGGGAACAGTTTTGGGAGCAGATATTCTGTTCCTGAAACCTTAGGTTTCAGAAACGTTATCGAGGCTCCCGAAACTGCGGATTTTCCGGAGTGCGACGCGTCGAGGTCTATACCATCGATCGCCTACCTTTGAAAGGTTTTTGTTAAAGCATTGAGTCTCAAATTGCTATGACTCCTGAAGTTTGAAGAAAAGCAAGAATACGTATCCTGTACGCGTCTGAATATTTACAGATTTTTATGCATGTTCTTACGAGGGAACCTCGAAGTCTGAAGATGCCGAAGTGGTACCCCAAGACAGCCATAATTTGGCAGGCGATCAATGCCATCAAAACTGGCTGAAAACGACCTTTGATTTTTCTTTAGGCTCGAATCCTCCCAAAATATTCTATAAACTTTCCAGTACATTTTAGGATGCTGAAATTATATCCTTCTTTTTCCCGAGGCAAATGAGCTTGAATTGAGCTCACCGCATTGGCTTGCAAGTCGAAGGGGTTTGATCCAAATACGCACACAGGCGCTTTGCTTCACACCACCATGTCGCGCCCTTTTCTTCGACGCGCGCCAGTCGCCTCTCGTGCGCCCGTATGGTCTTTCGATCTTACCGTCGTTGCACGGCTTTCTCCTTTAAGCTTGGGCCAGCTCGTAACCATTTTGCCACTGTGATATCCTTCTGATTTTCATCCCCTCGCTATTTATTGCACACTACGTTATCATTTTTCTCTGCGATTTTTTCGACTTCTTTGGCAGTCCAATCCCGGCTCGTGGACGATATACACGCACTCTCGGACTAAGGTCCCTGAATCCTGCATTTCGGTCTTCGCAATGGGTTTACATCTCATCTTTCGCTCGCCATTGCCTGATCCCTGGGCGCTTGGGTGCAGTAGACAGGCGCCACTAACACAACGTTTCCGCCACCCGCGCCTATTTGAAATAACTCCTCAGTAAATCTATTCACGACGTGTCTTAATCCTTTATCCTGAACAGCACTGACAAGCACCGACAATATTACTTACGTCGATCGCAATATCTGTCCCTTCCACGAGCATCGCAAAAGTGGCATGCCACGCGGCTGACGCGTGCAAAGACAAGACTTTGACGCGTGGGTATGCGTAAGTATACAGCGCTTTTGCCGCTTTAGCGACGTTCCTAAATTATTTTTTCAACAGCGTGTGTGAAAAGCGACTGCATTCCTGCATTTGGGTAGACGAGGAACCGTAAGTGTCGGGATTTGGAAGCGCTGGTGATGCAACTGCCTGGATTTGGAGCTGCTGTGTCCCGCTGGCCTCGCGAGATACACGCGACGGCAAGGGAGGTGAGATCCGTCCTGGGTCCATCCCTGTGAAAGCTAACTTGAATTGAAGGCATCGCCTCGACGGTTATAGGGCTTCAGAGACTGATCATGATCGACGCGCAGTGATCGACGCGCAGTGCCGGGTACATGTCTGCTAGCTGCTGAGTTGGATTGCCGCGGTGTGTGTCATCGATTGACGTGAGGTGGACTGACTCAGATCGAAGGTGAGAAAGGTTGATAAAGGTGGGGTAAACTGATATTGTCTGCTGACCAGATGGAAGGCTTGTAGAATACGCTGGGATGCACGCTATCACCGCCTATGATGCGGCTGTCGTGTGTGGGTCCGTCTGCGTCAGTGGTGACTCCGTCCATTGGCATGAAAGACGGGTTGTTGACTTTCCGACGCGGATTGATTTCTCCCCGTCCGTTGAAACTTGCAAATGCACCGCAATCGGCGTTCACGTTCCCCGAAAATCCGACCAATCACATGACCGTGTTATCCCAGCTTGAACAACTGCAACCAGGACAGGACGCGGGAAACTTACGTGTTTCCGACTGTGTATCGGAATTAAGGAGTAACTCTGACGGTAAACGCGCTCTCGGCGATGTTTTTTTTTTTTTTTTCATGTCCCACATTCAGGCAACCCTATGCCAATATTACGGTGAGTTGCATTTGTGCCAAGTATAGGGTCCGACAAAAGAAGTGATGAACATCTCGAATGCGCACACTCAGGTACGATTAGCTTCGAATCCTCCATTGCTATCAAAGACGCCACACTAAGGCTGCCCAGAATGGTGGTATTGCATCGACTGCAAGGCCAGTTCAGCTCAACCGTACAACCCCGTGGGCTTGCCAGCCCAATGTCTGAAGACCATATTTCGCTGCTCTGGAGACCCATCCCCAAGAAACCTGTTTCCGGTTTTCAACTTTTGATCGCGGGTTTTGTATAGCGGAAAGCTGTGCGGCCACGTGTTGACATGTCCTTTTGTGTTGGCCCCACCCATGACAATCGTCTTTCGCTGGCCTTGTCGTCTCGCCTGAGCCCTCCAGTTAAATAGGTCGCCAGGTCCATCCTACCCCCGGACCCGCCGGAACGCCAATCTCTTGATTACGAGGCCGACGCAATTGTTGGAATCAAACACGCGGGAAACACGAGGCACTGCGCTGGAATATAACTTCGGTGTAGTCGGGAAGAAAACAAGACGTTACCTCGGAGACTAATTGTACTCCTCACCCGACGCGAGAGTACATAAAGTGGTCCATGATTGGCTTCTATCGGCTGCCTACACCACTCTACCATGTCCGTGCTCTCACCCCCTTGGCCTTCTCAGCCACCACATTGGAACAGTCACTCCGCAGCATCCTTTAGCGCCCTAGCGGCGCCTGTGATACCGCCACTGCACCCCTTGGACTCACCGTTCCCCTCACCGACTCATGGCCACTCACCGTTCAGTGCGCTGGCGGGTTCGCCGCCGCGGCGTTCCTCACATCCCCAGATGAGCCGGCATCAATCACCGATCCCTGGACCGTCTGCTTTGGGTGGCGTCCCCCAACGCAATACCCGCTCTCTTGATCGGGTGGCCCTGCTCCAAATCCTCGACTTTTTCTCCAACCTCCTTGCCGCGCGATTCGGGACCGGACGCCAAATACGACTCGTCATACACGGCGGGGCAGTGATGCTCCTCAACGAGGAACTCGCCCAGCTGGCGGCCGCCACAGCCGCCGCTGATGGACGGGCGAAACAGCGGAGCACCACCCGCGACATCGACTACATTGCGCGGTCATTTTCGTCCGAATGGGCCCAGCGCTACGGTGTATACGACGCCAATGATCGACTAAAGCAGTGTATTTTTGAAACTGCTCTGCAATTCGGGCTCGGGGCAGACTGGATGAACAGTGATGCGGACGTCGCACTGCCAATGGCTACTGAGTGCGTGTCATATCTTGTCAAACTGTCCTGAACGGAGTTGTTGACCAGTTTTACTTTAGCCCCGCCACTCGTGCCGCGTATGATCCGATACATGCGGCGTCTATACAGACAGGCGATTCACTGGCGGTGTACACTTCCCCCAACGGCTTATTGAAGCTGGGTTCGTGGATTTTTTTGGTCGCGCATATTTCCTAATCGGGTAATCCCCCGCAGTGAGTGTGACGCCGTTTTGGACTGTTGCGCTCAAGATGGTCCGGTACAATGCTGCCGATCGCGAGGATATCTGCATCCTCCTGCGCAGCGGAACGATTTCGCGGCAGCTGCACTGGACCCCCACGCGTCTCGAGATCTGGCTTCTCGGGACATGCTGGGCCATGGGGTATGCGGGCTATGACCCTGAACGGATCAAGGAGATGCGACGACGCATGATCGAGGTCGTAGCAGAAGCAAACCGCTGGGACCCACATGCCGTCGCAGATGATGGCCGCGGTGGTGTCGTCCCCCTGCATACAACTGCGGCGGCGTATCCTGGAGCGGCGTATGGCTATGGATACGGCTATCTGCAGCCACCCAATCCCATGTATAACGGAATGGCCAACGATCCTAGAATGGGCACCCCCTTCCGATCCCCTTTACATTCGCCCAGATCGCACACCTTCCCTCACTCGGGCCCGCCCTCGCCCTTCTTTCTCGAACCTGCGCCGACGCCGCCTCCCCCGCCGCCGCCCAAAAAGAAGAAAAAGCACACGAAGAAAAGGTCGCACACGACCGCTGTTACGACATGGCCTAACCAATGGACAAATGTTGCCTCGGACGCCCAGCAGTGGGACTGGGATCCGGAGAGCGCCGAGAGATGGGACCAAGACGTCGTCCAAACTGCGGCGAAGGAGAAGAAGCACGGGCGCATGACCAGCTGGATTCCGTTTCTCAAAAACTCCAAGTCCCAGCCGGCGCTCAAAGCTTCGAAGAAGGGCTCTAAGCACCGGCGGAAGTACTACGACAGCGAGGACGAGGACGACAGCGAGAGCGAGGACAGCGAGTCGGAGGACGAGGACTGGCTGGCTCGCGAGCAGCGCAAGTGGGGCACGACGGGCCGCGGACCCCACGTCGCGGGCGTTGGCGCCGGCTTCCAGGCCAACGTCGCCGACTTCATGTCGAACGGCATGACGCCGATCGCTGCGCCCGCAGTGATGGCCTCCGGCCCTGGCCAGGGACAGCCCGTCCTCCCTGGGTGGAACTTCCCCGGCGCGCACTCGCAATCGCCCGCGCCGTGGGCATATCCGTATCCGCGTCAGCTGGAGCGCCAGCGATCGCCGCCTGGGATGCAGATGCCCACTGGCCCGGATATGAACCAGGTCGCCGCGGGTATGAACGCACTGGGCCTCTACGGCGTGTAACCCCATCGCATCTTTTCGTTCTCCCGCGTGTACTTCTATCTTTGCTCTCCCCGCTTTCATCCTCGTTGTATTTCCGCTGCGCAACCATCTACTCCATCATTTGTATACCTACGTCGCACCCGTCCGGATCAAATACTCTCCCAAATACTCACTATATATTTCATGACTCGCTATATTTCGTTACGACTCGCATCGCCACATTCATCTCCATCTCCCAGCTAATATTGTCGCAGTTTCCGCAGGGTTTCCAAGGATCCTTACATGTAGCATTGTATCATTGTACACACAGACAATCATTTTAATAATACGCGGTATGTCTGCATCGCTTGTCCGGCGTCCGAAGGCTGAAATCAGTGGCACTGACAGTGATCACTAAATTGGGTATCAAGAATCCATAAAATACACATCCTGTACAACAGCATATATCGACGAAAGCATCTAAGGCTCCGGATCCTCCCCCCTCACCTCTCCACTCTTCTGAGCTGCCAGGCTGATGCTGGAGCCCTCTTTTTGCGTGCGCGACATCTCCAGATCGGTTTCGCGCGTCTCGTTCGCCGTGCGGTCCGACCCCGACCTGCGCGCGAGCCCACCGCCGACGAAGCGTATCCTCGACCCCGGCGCAGACGTCGAGTACTCGTACGACCCCCCGGTGGCGACGCGCACGATGATGAGGGTCGGTGATATTCCCTGCAAACGTCCGCCGGTGAGTATCCGAAATAAAATAGGAATAGGGGTGTGTGGTGCAAGTACGCACATAGACCTGCGTCGCGATGGGCACGAGGATGGCCTGCGCGGGGTGCGCGATCGCGAATAGGACGACGAATACGAATTGCACCGCAAGGAAGAGCAGGCCCGACTCCACGATGATGGTGATGGCGCGCTGGACGGAAGAGTCCGGGCGCAATATGCCGTTGGAGCGATTTTGGTGCGAGATGTACCATATACGTCCGACGATGAGTGCGGAGACGATGAAGTTGAGGCAGAGGGATAGGCTGAACCCCGCAGTGCCGACGGGGACTATGGCGGCGGGGGCCTGAGGCGAAGTGGGGTTTATCGAAAGGACCAGACCGATAAGCCCAATACCGCACGCTGGAAACGTACTCAATCGCTAGAATAATTGATAATTGGGCGCAAGTACTCACCCACGGTTGCAAGAGACATCAGGAAAGGCAGAATAATGACCCAAACGTTTCTTCCCCACACCAAATAGCACCGGTAAATCTGTGGGTCGTCACAATCAGTTGGCGCAGCATATGGGACGCATTTCTCTGACCAGGATTAACTGGCTACACCAGTCGGTTATGCTGAAAAGCATATCGGCACCTGTAAAGCCATTATTCTCGATCAATGGTAGTGTGCAAGTTGGGCGTATTCACCTGCAAGAAGATGAGTCTCCTCTGATATATGCCGCGGATGCACCATCTATAAACACGACGCGTCGAATTATTGCCAGAAAAAATAGACGCCACTGCCGTACCAGCCCATCATACACATTATTGAAATTTAAGCCAAAGTGCGTCGTACACAGGCTGAACATCAGGCAACTGATCGCCAACAAGGGTATCCTCGAGGCCTTGGTCGCAGGTCTCGACTGCAGGAGCACAGAGATGGAAATACCGAACAGAATTAAATTTATCCCTGCGAAGGTCATGTCAGCCGGTCATCATACAGATCGAAGCGCGACACACCATAGAAGATCGCCTCCAATCCAAAGCCCAAAAACGTCGCTTGGTCGGTGTTGACGGTGTGAGCGAACGTGGGGGCCATCGGAGGCGAGGACGGTCGACGACAGGGATCGTTTCTAACGACGCTTAATCTATGCAAAATTGTTCATGCGGAGAGCATCAATGGAATCATGATGGGGTCAATTGCTACATCAGAGGATGATCGACTGCAGGTTGCTTTCTACCAGAGTTCCAGTCAAGGTTCCAGTACCAGAAGAACTGCTGCCACATGGGAAGTGAGTGGGAATCTTGGGCTTTGGTTTAGAGGAAACATTTCAACAATGGTGGACGATTGTCAATTTTTTTGCAAGATTTTAACATGCCGCCATGTTGTGATCTTCCTTGGCAATGGCGTCGGTTTCCTGTTGTCCTCGTGTCGTCGAAGGCGACAACAAATTTGCTGATCGTCTGACCAGCGCACAAAAATCAGCTTCCTCGTCCGAATGTCTGAACGGATGTACATACCATACAAGGAACTTCACATGCCAATGGAACTTCAAAAATTTGACTGGTTATCCTCTGTTATCCTGCAAAATTATAAACGGTGTATCGACGGGATTGACATCTATTAACGCCGGTTTGAAGGAAGCCTTGAAGGCTAAAATCAAGAACGTCTAATCGACGTGTGCCAGATCCTGTAATTTTGACATTTGATGTCCTGGTCCCCTGCCAAGGCCAACGTTAACAACTTACACTCAAGGAAACGGTTGGACTAAGCCAAGGCACGAGATAATTTGAAGTATATATATGTATTACAGGTTGATATTTAATTGTAGACAGTCTCCCAGATTAAAACTCGCAACAGGCATCCGACGACTGCGACAAAAATCTTCAGAACTGGGTGTGCGGATATTCCGGAAGAACTGCGTCATGATGTAGCACCAAAGCAAAGAATGGCACTCCAGCCTCCAGGGGCACGGAATTATCGTTCTTGATGCTTCGATATGAGCGGGATACACGAGAAGCGAACGAGGACATACAAATGTTCAGCCCAACATACGGATCCGGTCTCGGAAGGGCCGAGATGTCCACACCGGCGAGGGGGATGTGGAGCTTAGATATGTCGCGGGTCGCGATAACGGTCGCAATTGCAACCAGCACGTTTGCAACTGCGATGCACAACACCACCTTCCCCAGCCACTTCTCGCGGCCTGAGCTCGTCTGGCCCGCTTTGCGCTGCTCCAACAAATCCGAGGCAGACCCGGACTCTGAGATCTTCTCGTCCTGGGCGATGGGTTGATACGGGGACGACGTCGACCAAAAGGGCAGCATGCTCGATCGGTTGTTGTGGGGTGGAAACAAGGGCTTTATATGTCGCTCCGTAGACCCGGACCAATGCAGTTCCAAATTGCCCGATTGCCCAATTTAGATCCTCCTCCGCGCGTAACATTTCTGTGACAGTTCAAATCATTGATCAGTGTGCGCGGAGATCTTGTATTCATACTCTGAAATGACCTTCTTCCAGCCTTCCACTCTCATGGCCCCCTCAAAAACTAGTCTCTTACCTCTGCTCGTCATTTTAACCGCTATATCGACGGCACTGAATGCTGGACTGTTTCGTCGGGTCTTGGAGGTGTCTCATAAACTATCTGGTCCCGAGAGACACAATTTCGGTGCGTGAACATCACCCACACCAGGCCGGAGAACTCAAGAATTTTGGGCTCCAGAATATCCTTACAATCCAGCCGAGGTTCCAGGCTACTTCCACCCAGCTGCGATGACCTTTGAGGCTCCCGATAGTGAATATCCATTGGATGACGATCACCGCTGGGCTTCTATCGTCGCGGACAAACGCGGTTTCATCAGACTTGGCTCTGAAGGCGCACCCATATCGATCTCGCTGTACCACCAGCTGCATTGTATCAACGGCATCCGCTTCGCGTATGTCGCAACGCGCGACGGGTTATTCAAGACCGAGAAGGCGCGAGCGGCGTCCTTTGCACATGTGAACCACTGCTTCGACCTGCTCCGGCAGAGCTTGTTGTGCAAATCGGACACGACACTGGTCCCGACTGGGGCGTCGAACCAGACGGTGATCACACGCCGCTGCCGTGACTGGGCGCAAGTACGGAAGTTCGTTGACGACAACCACGACTTTTGGCGAGACATTCCTTACGTCTTCCAGCCCTTGCCAAGTACGGGCAATGAGACGTCCAAATGTATGTTGTATTACTCACTAACTTCACTTGCTGACGGCCGTCCCAGCTTATCATGAATAAGCCTACGCCGCCCACCAATGTTCGGCAATTAAACAACTTCTGGGCGCGGTCATCTGTATTAATCTGTTTGTAGTACTAGTAATCATTGTGAGATCAAAAGAATGAAACATTAGAAACAACCGCGGCTCGGCTCTTATTCTGATAAGCAACCCCATAACGCTCAATCGCGAAGTGCCTAATACGAGTCAGGAAAGGTCAGGAAATGCAGGCTCACACAGGTTGGGCTAACACTAGCCCTATACATAAGAGAGTTATACTTAGACCAAACGGAGAAAATGTATGATTCCCAGCGCTCGGCGGAATCTATTCTCTACTCGTTTCTGTAAGTAGCTTCTCTCAGTCCCAGATACGAAAGCGAAGCAGAACTGGCCTGTTCAACGTTGTCCATAAATTTTTCAAAATGGGTCTCGCAGTTGAAAATCAGCTGATTGATGCCGCGGCTTTCAGCATCCTCCGCACAGCTTAGCTCTTACCACCTAAATCCAAGCAGTCAAGTTCGTCAGCTTATTAGGCTCTGATTGATATCTTATCTGAATCCCTCCTAGATCCGATGCGATATAGTACCGCTGGCTTTTCCGAGGAGCAGCTCGCCGTCCTCGCGGTCGCGGAGAAGTTTCTGCAGGGCATAGGTGCTAAGGACAAGGATCTGATGCTCGCCCAAATTTTGCCGTCGGGTGGAGCAACCCTTCTTCGGAATGGAAGCCCAATATTCACCACGCTAGCCGGCGTCGTTGACCGTATTCCGTTTGACCACCCGAAGGAAATCGCCGAAATCATCTCAGGCCAGCCCACTATCCTTGTGGACCGGGATCTCGCCATGGCTTGGACGCCATACGAGTTTTTAGTTGACAACGTTGTAACGCACTCCGGGACGGATATCTGGAGCTTTGCAAAGCAGGATGGGAAGTGGTTCGTTAGTTCGGTGGCGGATAACGCCCACAAACGCGGATAAGTGTGAGTTGCATTCTATATACAGGCGAACGTTCTCAAGAATATGTACAGCCTTCGTATATTCGGGCGAACATTCTCAAGAAAACGGTACAGCAGTTGCATAGCTCTGTACAGCCTGTACCTGATATTTGTTCTGTACCTGATGATTCGCGGCGGATATATTCATTGCGTCTTGCAAGGCATCTTGAGATTTCGAAACTGAGAATCGCGGCCAGTTCGTTTCAACAAAGATGCAGTTCATATTGTACAAGTTACTTCTATTACTATATACCCCACGTCGCCTGATTAGCCTCTACATATTCTCGGACCTGCACCCAGTCGCGACACCTATGATTCACAAATTGGCCTGTGGCCACGGCGCTGGATAAAGGACACTGCCCGTCCTTGCAAACGACATGGGCGGGCTCCAGCGTGATATCCGCTGTGCACAATATCGCTTGTCTCATATGACCCAAGCACGCCTCCGCGGCCGGGGACGGCACGCGCGCACCATCGCGCATGCTCACGTACGCCGCCCGAATCGTGTCGAGACACTGCAGGTCGGTGTACATGGCGACGTCGAATTCCTCCTGGCCTGCGCCAAGCCTCACGCGGCCACGATTCGGAGGGATGAGCGTCGCCCATTCGGCATCGTTTACAATGTTGTAGTGTTTCCCGAAAATGAATTCTAGCGTCGCGGCGCGGACGGTGAGAGGCAGCTCCGAGGGTAATGGTCCATTATCGAGTGAAGCTGGAGCAAAATATCAGACACCTATAGGACTGAACTATAGGTCCCTCACCGTATGCGCTGGACGTTTGTCGGAGACGAAATATCGTGACGACATTCAACGTAGCGCTCATGCAGAGCAGGAGGGCAATGGCGAGGAAAAAAGTGGACATGGCGGCCGTCAGAAACGTGGATTGATCAGCCACGATATGTATTTGACATAGAAATATCAATTAGGGTGCCCGGCTATCAAATGCTGTTCTTGTGAAATCCAATGTGGTAAGGATGTGGAGGGTATCAAAGATGCAGGATTAATGAAACGGTAGAACGGCTAGAGAGTCACCTTCTCCTTTTCACCTGATTTGCGATTGATAGCAATACCACACGCCACGCATGGCTAGACCGCACGGCCACTCCGTGTTGATGATCGTAATTTATTCCAAAAAACTCCCGTTGATCTTCCAAAATGAAGGTATATATGGAGGAGGAAACGTACGCGTGAATTGTATCCTTTTCCCAACGATATGGTCCAAATCACTTCTATTCTGCTTGCTGCGTGCGTGCTTGTGTCGGCGAGCGCATCTCCTGCTCGTTAGTAGCGTCTCATATCAGTGACTGCGTCTGAATCTGCTGGTCCGATAGGGCATATAGCAGCACGAACGCCGTTAAATCAAGTGGAAAACGTACAGACTCTGCGTAAGTGCCAACATGTCCATGCCTTTGTGCAACTCACGGATTGGGTCACCACAGAGAGGCGCGGCTTTGCCATGGAGGATCCTGAGCCCAACAGGGCAGACCTCGCGCGGCGTGAATTCGCTATGGAGGATCCTGAGCCCAACAAAGCTGACCTCGCAAAGCGTGACTTCGCTATGGAGGATCCTGAGCCCAACAAGGCGGACCTTGCGGAGCGTGACTTCGCCATGGAGGATCCTGAGCCCAGCAAGGCGGACCTTGCAGGGCGTTCGTTATGAATGATCTCGAAGCATGAGACTGGGCGAGCTCGGACCAAGAGGGCTCCATGTGAGATGGACGCAGTGTTGTAATATTCGAGCACAGGATTTTCTTTATGTATTATTACTTTGGCGTCGCACGAGCTAGAACGAACCATAGAGTCGTAAGTAAATCCATCTCAAGGGAGGCGGCAATGGCCCGAGCGTGAGGCCGCCATCAATATTAACGACATTGTTTGATGCGCGTCTCAGGATTTCCTCCATTTGGTGATTGCCTTTCTTGAGCTCTGACCTTCAACATCCAAAATCGGTAGCGGAACGCATGATTGACTTGCCGCAAGCCGGGGCAGTTCTCACTCTTGTCTGTTCTGAAGAGTCTCCAGTTTCCGAAAGTTCGTTGCAGCTCTTTATGATTGGGAGGTGACCGGAGGTCTAGCGAACGGGCTACGTCTGAGGTGAGAACGCGCGCGCGCACGACCCCAGTAAACTCGGACTGCCCTGGGGAAGAGATGGAAGAGACCGATTCTGCAACGTTAACGACGTATTGACGACGTAAGTACTGCTGGAACGTTGGCCGTGTTTGGGTCGAACGGGTTCGGTGATCGGGCTTACTGTTTGTAGCCTAACTTTCGGATTGGTCGTTCAAAGAGACGGAAAAAGTATCACGCTTAAGCGGCTTTCAACTGCAATGCATTGAATTTGCTCCACAATGGAGTTTGTCGCGTGTCCAAGACGGGCTCCTGAGAGCGTACCAGGAATTGATCCGGTTGAAATAATATTAATGCCGCGATACAGATGCAATTATGCTCTTAAATACCCACTACAAACCAGCAGCAGCCTTCATTTTGGTAAAGTTGGGGGTGCCGAGACCCTAGAAAAACAACGTCAGCGCAAGGCAGTCAAAACTGGAGCGATAAACTAACAGTGACCGGGTCCCAGCCCGACTTGGCCGAGAAGCCCTTGGCACCGCATCCAGGGTTGGAGCCAGTGGTAATGTCGTTGAGCATGTCGGGGTTGGCGTAGAGCCAGGGGTTCAGGAAGCCTAAGGGTAGGTAGGTATGAGTAAGATTCGTTGTAGCGTCTGTTTATAATATACCAACCCAAGGGCGGGTTTCCAGTGGCAATGAGCTGGTCGTTGAGGAGGCCGATGACGCTTGCGAAAATGGGCGAAGAGCATGAAGTGCCGGCAACGGACTGAGTTTTACCGCCGGAGACGATCTGGACATTCTCGCCTTGCGCAGACACGTCGGGATAGCCGCGGCCGGAAGCGTTGAAAAGACCCTTGTTGGTCGCGCCCTGCGCTTTGAGGAAGGTGGCGACGGCGTCGGCTTGGTAGTCGGGAACTAAGAGAACAATCCATTAATTGAGAGCGAAGGGGGGATGATACGAATCGACATACTGCCCCAGTAGTTGGAAAATCCACCGCTCGAGAAGGTGGAGGCAGTCTCGGGCGATATGCCGTGCACGGACCCGACGGACGTGAGGAAAGGGCAGCCGGAAGGGAAGGCGACCTGGTACTTGGAGCAGCGCTGGGGTTGACCACCCTCGACACCGCCGTCTCCGCTGGCAAACAGCACCGAGGTGCCACGGGCACCGAAGGCCGCGTACGCCTGGCAGAGTTTGCTACACGAATTAATTAGAAGACGATAAGCAGCACAATGAGGAAAAGTTACAATGCAAGAGCCTTGGAAATGTCGATTTCGTTCTCGCCGTACGAGGTGGTCATGACCTGAGGAACGTCGTCCTCGTCTGAAAGGAAGTTGACGATATCGAGGAATCCACCAAGGTCACCGTCCTCGAAATCGTTGCCAACGGAGACGAAGACGACGGGGACACCGGTGGCAACGCCAACGGTGTACTGAATATCCAGGTTCTACCCTTCCCGTTCAGTGTTATATGGTGTGGGGGGAGAAATGAGAACGCACAGCTTCTATACCGGCTTTGCTGGCGTCCTGGGGGTTCGAGCCACCGTCGAGCTCCTCAGTAGTAAAGGTCGTAGCCGAGGACATATCAGTGCGGAAGGACTGGAGGAATGTCTTCAAATCGGCTTTGCGAGCGAACTGATTAATGAACCCGGCGACAGCGATGCTGTTTGAGGACTCGGTGGCCTCGGTTTTGGGGATGTTGTAGAGAGACTGGAGGCAGGCTACAGAGACGCGTCAGAACGAGGGGAATACGGCGAAAGGAAACATACTGGGAGTGACTTTCTTCGCGCACGACGCAGCGGCATCCGAGGACACGGCAAAGGACTGCGGAACGGAGAGAACTGGCTTCATAGAAACAGGATTGTTGAAGCTGACGGTCGGGTAGATATGAACGACGAAATCCGCGATCTCAACAGGCAGGGAGTAGGAGAGGGTCCGGGCGTATGTCTTTCCAGAAGCAAGGTGCTTGAACGTCTCGTATTTGGCGGCTAGCATTTCATTGGCCTTGGAGACGGGTACGGTCAGCGAGAGCCAGTCGCCAGCGGATGAGGACGTGTTGGCGACAAGTCCGTGCGAGGCGAGCCATGCCTGGACGGCAGCAACTGCTTTTTCGGGGGGCGCAAGGAAAGAATTGACCTGGTAAAAGGGATGAATCACATTAAAATCTTTCACTAAGACAAATCCGCTAACCTCAGCCTTGGTGAGGTGGTTTCCGTAGTTGAAGCTCGACGGAGTGCTGACATCGAGGAGAGTTTTCTCCAGTCCAGCGACATCCGAGGAAGCAAGGGCAATACGGAGGTTAACTGGGGCGGAGTCGGCTGCAGGGCCGACTTTAGAAAAACCTTCCGGTGCACTGTGAAGGCTCTCCTGGACAACGAAAGTCTGAAAAGGAGCGGGGCCGGCGGCAGCGAGAGAGAGGATCGAAGCCAAGAAGAGTGCGGTAGCAGACATGCTGGCGGCGTCTCTCGGGATACTTGGAGATAGGGAATATACTGCCAGAGCTCGTCGCCTTTATACCTCTTAGCGACGGCAGAGCTCCTCGCTGCACTGGACTGTATTCTCGGTCCGTCAAGCATATTCGGCCTGCACAAGACTATAACGACATCCCATCAATGCTGTATGAGCAGAAACTGTCACGAACATGTGTAAGATTCTGAGAAACCTCTGTGAATCCATCTAAAAGGGTCGCCCGATTCGGATGATGCGATATGAGCCTAGTCCCATGTAGAAAACGAGCCTGAATCTCGTTTGGCTTTCCATACTCCGTGCGGGGCTGTTTCTCTTCGCCGAAGTCAAGAAAACTCTTGAACACTGCTCGCTGTGCGTCTTCGGTTTGGATCCATCTCTTCACCTAAATCCCCTCTCAAGCTGGCAGGGGTGTCTTTGGCTAGTTCTTGGTTAGAACAGCACAGACCCTGACACGACATCACCAGGGGATCCAAAGAATCATTGCGCCAGTGTCTCCCCTGCCGCTGACCAGAAAAGCCGTCGCAACTTGGTAACCGGGCGTTTCATTTTCGCACAGGGCTGTCTAAAATAGCCTATGTAGCTGCGCGCTAAAAATGGATTGTCTCTCGGTCGGAGGTGCATGCACCTGCGATGGCGCAACAACTTACAGGTACAGTGGATTTAACGCCGTAAGATTCTTCGAAGACGGAAGTAAGGTTGTGAAGACTCTGGATATGAAACAGTTAGAGACGCAAAAGGAGTCTGTCGAGAAAGATTTGGGACGATCAGTTTCATCACGACGCCGGAATCCAGAGCAGCATGGAGCTGAAAGATAAGAAAAGAACCAGAGTGAGAACACCAGCATCCTGATGCCACCTTCTTGGCATTAGATTTCTGCTGCGTCTCACATTATTTATAAATTTATGTCCCGGGTTTGCGGTCGTCTAGGCTGGTTGGGATATGGACTAAAAGTATCCACAAACTCTTCTCCGAATCTCCAGGAGCTAAGAAAAGCTCAGACGGAAGCAGACAACTTTGAAAGCTCGCCCCGTCCACGCTGTGAGAGCCGCATGGGAGGGCAAGGACAGAAGAAGAGACCATTTTCGTTGTTGCCACCCCAGTCGTGAAAGAAAAAGACGCGGGCCACTGCCAGACGGGTTCGGATGTGGCATGGATGTCGGATTGAAAAGATGTGATGTGTGACCTTGATGTGACCAGCATGGAGTTACGCCTTCCTCCATTCAACCCAAATCCAACCAGCAATTTCTTCGGCTAATCGCAAGTCCTCTGGTGCATTTAGCCACCGCGGAAAGCCAAAACAAAAAAAATCCCAGTCTCCAGAATCGCGAAGTAAGTGTTTTCTGGCACCTTGAGATCGCCGTCGTTTGGGTTGACAGGTTAATGGGTTCGAACCTGTGCCAGGACTGGCATCGAGGAGTTGATCTCCTTGGACTATTTACATCTCAAAACCGTTTTCTCATTCAAGAAACAAAAATACACAATGTTCTCAAATTTACAGCCACAGCTGAAACACAACTGAAATGCCAATATCACCCTTCATCAGGGTCTGTCGGAGTAAGCATGAGATGCACGTATCGGACATCAACGGTATTCACATTAATTCAAAGATCGATCTGTGCGGCAGGACGCGCTATGTCCGCCCTCCAATGATGCTTGGTCGCCGCGTCGCGGAGATAAAGATTCATCTCGTAAAACCTGTTCTCTGCTGTGCTTCTGAAATTTTTGAACGCATTCGCCTTCTTGAGATTCATCTCCACCATCTGGGCCTCCGTCACCTCAACGAAGGATCCGTCGCTGTTCGTCGCCGCCAGCGCGGCCGTCGCGAAGTATTGCTTCGAAATCAGCGGCCCGTAGTTGACTTGCGTGACGAGCTTGAGCGCGCGGAGTCAGGGAAGACACTCGACAGCTGAGAGTTGCGCTCGTACCTGGATGGCGAATTCAGAGGTATCGCGCACCGTGGTGCTGGCGAGTCCGGCTTGCTGCAGGAATTCGAGGAAGGACGCAAACTTTGCCTCGTGGTCGGTCCTTATGACGCGGTATGGCGCGAGGTCTGCGGGCAGTGTTACCGACATTTCAGTGGGGCGTGAAATGAGGAGGTGGGCAACCAACACCGGTTTAAAAGGCGCAATCTTGGAAGCCGGCCCTGGGAAATGGGGTAGCAAGAGGATTTAAGTTGGCTTCGTTTTGCCGTACTTGAGGACTATTTAATTCTAGATGCGGGCGAAAAGAGGTCAGTCTCACGCCGAGTCCCACAATGAAAGTTAATCGTACGATTTAGACGTACGAGCAGGCGCCTAGCTCTTTTTTAAGAGTCCCTCGAGCTCGTCACAGGCGACAGGTTTGCATCGTCTTATTCAAGTACATTAGACAGACATGGTCAAGTGCGACGACTTACCACTCGGCGGCATCGTCGAAGTCAAGGTGCAGAAATCCGCCGGATGCGCCAACCCCAAAAGATGGAAATTTGTCAAAGTAAGTTAGCCTCAAATGTATGGGCGCGATTGTGGGGAGAATTACGGCTGCTCCAGCGAAGATTAAACCATCAGGGCTACATATTTTCCTTGGATGTCAAAGAAGGTTCAGCGGGCAGGAAAAAATTAAAATAGGTGTTTCAATTATGTAACCGGTGATACAGACAGAGTGCAATTCGATTACTCTACGACCTGAAAAGCCGTACGTGGTCTCACATGGTGAGCCTGATCCTGCGCCGCTTGCACACTGTGCAACGTGTAACGTCAGTTGACTACCGTCACAAAAGATAACTGGGGACTTGCCAGTTCGGATGGACTGCGTCGCCGTCGGCGTGAACTGCATGGGCGTTAGCTTCCCGGGTGGGATCGCACCCTTAACCTCGAGGGCCTTCAGAGAAGGAAGGACGCCCGGAAGCGCAAGGGTTTCCGAGAGATCTAAGAGCTGGGCCGGGAAAATGCGGTACGTGAGCGCCTCGACGCATGGTGGCGCGTGTTTGACGGATAAAGGCGATAGCATTTGCGACCAGGTATCGAGGTGTTTCAGGGAGGTGAGTTGCGGGAGGATTGTTTCGATGTGCACTGGAAACCTGTTAGCGTCATGCAGGTATATGAGGGTCATTCGAGATATTTACTCTCAGAGTCCGATAGGAGGCACAAAGCCTCCAGCGTTGATGCCCACGCACGCAATCCGTCCACTAAATCTGCGGGCATCTCCCGCTGAGCTTGGACCCACAGGACGGATACGGACGGCGCCATAGCAGCGAATGCAGAAAAGCTAAACTGTTTCGTGGCGTCGAGCGTATCAATAATCTTGACCATCTTCAGATGAGAGCAAGGCGTCCCAGGGGTCGAAGAAAGCGGAGCGTCGGAAGGCAGGAGAGTATCTTTCAAGATCAACTTCTCCAGCTTTGGCCACCCCGAGAGCATCTCGAGCAATTGAACGAAAGTGAACATGCCACTTCCCTCGCTGAGGTTGAGCGTGACCAGCGACGCGCGCGACGCAATCGCCGCGCGGTACTTCTGAACGTCGGCAGACGCGTACCCCAACACTGTGAGGTGTTGCAGATTCGGGCACACCGCAACGATCTGCATGTGATCGGCAGTCTCCTTTGGATCCTGCGAGCTGAGCTCGGTGTCCATGACGAGTTCCGTGACAAGCTCCGCCAGCGCCTTGTTCTTCTCGAGCGTTTTCCGCAGGGGCCGCGAGACCCATTGGCCCTTGAGCGAGATCGCGCCGTACAATCGTCGCCGTCCAATTGCGTTCCAGTGCTTGTTCACCCGAAGCAGGGGCACGATTCTCTTGTGCGGGGCGAGCTTCTTGGGCGCTAGAACAGTCAAAATGCGCTCCAGGATTACAGGATCGAGAGCACCCATGCTATAGACCCCAGTCAGCGAGCGCCGATGCTTATTTGACAGGGGGACGAACCCATTCTTTTGGGGGGTAGACATGATGGTTCTCTGAGAAGGGGGAGGAGGAGAAACTTGGGAGAAACTGCGAAATCCGTACACGGATCGTAGTCCGAAGCCGCAGTCGAGCGCAGCTGGCGCCGAGTCAGTTTGCAGATGGCTGTCGGAGGAAAGCTGTGAGCGAGGTCACGTGTACATGGCACTGGCACATAGGCACAAATAACGCGTCCCGCGACGCGTCCCGCGACGCGTCAGACGCCGAGACTTGGTCGAGACGCGTTTAAAAATTACGAAAAAGAATTCTCCCATAATGTGTATGGGCTTGAAGTCAAGGAATCATTTTTATTCGTCGCCGCAGCAGGAACTGCACTTTGCCGCAACGGATAGAGTCACGGTGTGACTGATATCACAATCGGCAAATTAGTCACCCATTAATCTATCTTCCAAACACCCACCATGGGCACCTCAACCGAAGGCATATACAAGGCGGACACGCTGGACAATGTACCCCAGACAACCCAGCGCTCCAAGTGGTTCAAGAGACTCGTAATCGGGACAGTCGCGTCTATGTTGATTTGCGCCGGATATCGCAGGGAGGTGCTTCCTTGCAAGTCGATTCGGCACGGCCACGAAATTGGAAGCGTCAAGTGGCTGCCCGCGTCGGAGTGTACGGACGGCACGGAGTGCGGCTCAGTCATGTAGGTGTAGGTCGTCAATATCGAGGCACATGTCGTTTACGCGCTCCTTGTAGCGTGCCCAAAGACTACTTCGATGCAAGCGCGGGGACGGCGTCGATAGCGATAGCCCGGTTCAAGGCGACGAAATCCCCGAAGAAAGGCACCGTATTCCTGAACCCCGGTGCGTCCGAGCGCTACTTTCAAGAATAATAGACATGTATACCCAAGCAGGTGGCCCGGGCGGCTCTGGGACGCGTCTTGCAACCCAGAGTCTGGCCGACCTCATTGGGGAGGACTGGGATTTACTTGGGTTTGACCCGCGCGGGATCAACAAAACCGAGTGAGTTCTATGGCATCGCACAAACTCAACCATTAACGTGGCGTCTGCAGACCCCAGGTCCAGTGCTTCGACAACGCGATGGACCAAAATTTCTTCGTCGCCAACACGGTGCTGCAGCAGGGCTTCACCGTCGCGTCATCGGCGAACCTGTCTGACCCCGCGATCGAGGCGCACCTGGTCGAACAGTCGCGTGAGTTTCTGGCGCTGAAGAAGAGTCAGGCCGAGCTCTGTGCGAAGAATATGAGTGACGAGCTCCGGTATATGGGCACTGCGACAGTCGTGCGTGACATGGATTTCATGGCAAAAATTTTCGATGGCGAGGACGCCAAAATGTGATGAATCTAGTTTTGCTTTTCAAGACGGATGCTGATATAACGCCCAGTAACTACTGGGGCGGTTCCTACGGCTCAATTCTTGGCGCCTATCTTGTGAATATGTGAGTTGCCGACCTTTAATATATACGATACTGAACCATCCAAGGTTGCCCGACCGTGTTGGCTTTGTCGTCATCGACGGAATTGCTGATCCGGTTAACTGGTCCAGTACGTCGCCCATTTGAGTCCATAAAAGTACTCACTCTGTACAGTGGAGCCGTCGCACAAGTGGCCCATCAACTGGCTCGCATCCACCGAGAAGACGTATCGCTTCTACCTCGAAACATGCTCCCATGTACCTGCATTTTTCCTCCTCAACGTCGACCTATGACTGACGGGATGCAGGCTGGACCCGAGGCGTGTCCTCTGGCTCAATATACAGATGAACGATACGAAGAAATCGAAGCGCGGATCGAGTTGTTCTTCGACCGACTTGCCGTCGCACCTCTACCTGTTCCCTTTGCGGTCAGACCTGGTTTCTTGACCTCCGGAGCCGCGCGCGGTAACATTTCTTCCATTTCTTTCGACTAACAAAGCTAACACCGGCCAGCCCTCCTCCTAATGTACCTCGAGCGGCCTCCGCAATGGGCCGAGTCCGCCCTGGCCATCTCCCAGGCAATGGCCGGTAACGGTACGCTCCTCTTCAACAAGCTCGCCACACCGCGCGCGCAGACGACGCCGCACTACGATCTCGTGCGCCTCGGCGTGACGTGCCTCGACTCCCCACCGCCTCAAACGCGCGCGGAGGTGCCCACGCCGGAGGATCTCGCGGCGGAGTTCATGAAGACCATGCGCGAGGTGTCGCCGCATTTTGGCGTGAGCGTCTCTGTCGGGGAGCCGGACGGCGGGTGCCAGTACTGGCCTGTGCGCGGTCCTGAGAGGTTCGTCGGCCCGTGGAACGCGACGCTTGAGTGGCCGATGTTGATTGTGAGCAATACGGTCGGTGGTTTCGATTTCCCTTGTGTAGGGCTTGTTATTCATATCGTTATTGTTTTGGTTTGCAGATGGACCCGTGAGTGCGATTCTTCTCGTCGGTGAATGCAGCTGACTTCGAAGTGGATAGAATCACCCCGATTGAGAGCGGCATGCGCATTAACTCGCTCATGCCTCATTCCACGCGGATAATTATCCAAGACGGGCCCGGGGTACGTGTTATTTCTCTGCTGTTTTTACTGCACGCATTAATCAATCGCGTTACAGCACTGTTCGACTGCGATCCCCACTCTGTGCACCACGAAGCTCGTCCGGGGGTACTTTGCCGGCACTCTCCCCGAGAATGGGACGATCTGCGACACGTCATACACGTTCTTCCCTGGCCCGTCATCCAAGGCAGGTTCAACTTTTGTCGGACTGAGCGCGGAGGATGTGAAACTGCTGGACTCCGCGCGGGCTGTTGGGGAACTTTTGCAGGACGTCCGTCGGGGATGATGCCGTGTCGGTTAAGATCCGCGTTGCTTATCTGTCCATTAGTGGGAAGTACTTTGGATGTATGCAGATTTAATGTTACTTGACGTCCGCATCCGGCATTACGGCTGTTGTTCCTTTTATGGCTTACACCCATTAGTTCCAAGGCAAAGTAGTATTTTGGGTGCACATTAAAATACAAGGAAGAGAAGTACAATGACACTAATCAGGGAGAACGCAAGTAGCGGGGCGGTTTGTTTTCTTGAATCTAACCTCACAAAAATACAACAAAACAACCAAGGTAAGTACGAGTGTAACGAGACGAACACCACTTTCGTGTGAATACTTGGCTTTCGGACCACTTTCGCAAAGTCCCGCTACCTCAATTTTACCAGAACCCAGCCAAATAGCACTCTATATAGACGTAGGAAGTCACTTCGTAGTACTACAGAGTGCTACATAGCTCCACAAGACCAATGTATGACCGGCGGCATGACTTCCGAATCAGCTCGGCAGGCGCGCGGCATGGCACCCAGAGAGCAGTTTGAAAAGCCTGCAGACGGACAGACACCGGAATTTAGAAGAGGCGCAGAATGATATGGGACCAGCAAACCTGTGTAGGATCTGGGTAATATATTAAGTATGGTTCGCACCTGGTACAGTTGATAATTAAACTAGGGATTTAGAGTTTTTGGCCGTTTATGATCCCGTGATTTTATGTTTGGGACGAAAGGAAAAATGGATGAAGACAATTTTATGACATACGTTTGATCGTCCTCACAGTGCTCACATGTAACATTCCGCGCTGTTGCAACTCCGGAAACTGAGCGCAGAAAATTGAAACGTCGCGTTCCTCCTCATCATCCTCCCCCTCATCCGGCCCGTCGTCCAACTCTTCGAGTTCCATGCACACCGTCAAACGCGTCCCTGCGCCGAGCACCCGTGCCAGTTCGTCCCACGCATACTCACGCACACCCACCCCCCGGGACAGCCCGAGTTCAAGGCTCTCCAGCGGGGCCGCCAGCTTCCGCAGGAACTCCGTCAGAAAGGGCATCTCGCTGGGGAAGATGTCGCCGACATCGAGCTCGCGGGTGCACGGCGCGAGCACGGCAAGCCACCCCAGGAACGCGATGGACGAGCCGCGCACGGTGAGGCAGCGCAGTGTTTTTATTTCCCGCGCCGGGGGCGGCGCATAGGCATGGGGGGAAGGCGCGCGATACGGGATGGCGTGCACACGTTTGAGCGTGAGGTGTGTCAAATTCGGGACATGCGCCGCGAGCCGGAGGAGCAGAGGGCCGGCGGTGATGCCGACGAGACACAGCGTCTGCACCTTGGGGAACGCGGAGAGGATTTCAAAGGGGAGGTCGGAGAGCGCGAGGGTGCGGATGTGCGTGAGCTGCACGATGCGCGGCACGATCTCGAGTAGCGTTTTGAGCTGTGTGCGGCCCGTGCGCTGTTGCCGAATCTGTACCGGCGCAAGTGCATTGTAAAAGCCGAGGCTGCGCACAGCAGGCGCGAAGGTCGAGTGTGGGCTCGCTAGGAGCTCGTTGAGGCGCGCGGCAGCGTGTCCCTTTTGGTCGGTGAGAGAAATATGTTCGAAAAGGTGGAAACGGCTCGCGGGGACCCAGGCGCGGCAGACGAGCGCGCAGGAGCCCAGGGCGACGCGCTCGGCGTGCAGGTAGTCGACGATGAGGTCGCAGAGCTCTCGCGGGAGCGTCGCTGTGCGGGACATGGACGTATCTGAAAAGGAAACGAGGCAATGAGCGCCAGTGATGATATACCCGATCTCCACTCCAGATCCATTGTTCTGTCTTACACGTGTAGGAATCGCGGACCAGATGTGAGACATCTGGGATCCGATGACTCCGAAACAAACAATCCCGTGGGATCACGATGCCTCGCGATCGCCGAGTGGCCGTAACGAGCGAGACAAAGAGGAGTGTCTTGATCCCCGAGCACAGGTAGAAATCTCCACAGATGCATGAAGGACGACGGAGGATCCGAGCCAGAGAGCCAGGGACCGAAAAAAAATGATAGGATCGGAACTACGTACCCATTAAGGCCGCGATATCCCGCGCTTGGACCGCTGAGGCGTTTGGACGTAAAAGTTTGAAACAAGGTTTTTGCTGATCGCAAAAAAAAGTGATCGATGACTCATATCTCCATTCGTTACCTCCACCATAGCAAGTTCGTGCTTGTCCGGTTTTGGCTGGGTTCAGGGTAGAGGAACTTTGCGAAGATCGCCCAAAAGCCAAGTGTTCACTCAGAATAGGTGTTAGGCTCGTTACACTCGCACCTACCTCAAAATCGTTGTAGCGATAGACTCAAGAAAACAAACTGCCGAGCGACCTACGTTGTATCGAATTAAATGCTGCTCTAGTGTTCTTGTTCTCCTCTTCCTTGTATTTGACTTTGTACCCAAAATAATTACCTTATAGCTAATGGGTGTAACCCATAAACGGAACAACAGCCGTGATGCCGGATGCAGACGCCAAGTAACATTAAATCTGCATACATCCAAAGTACTTCCTACTAAGGGACAGATAAGCAACGCGGATCTTAATCGACACAACATCAGACCCAACGGACATTCCGCAAAAGTTCCCCAACAGCCCGCGCGGAATTTAACAATTTCACATCCTCCGCGTCCAGCCAATAGCAAAAGTTGGATCTGCCTGGGGATCAGGGAAGAATGTGTGCGATCTGTCGCCGTCATCCCATACCGGGAAGAGTGCCGGCAAAGTGCCCCCGTACGAGCTTCGCGGCGACAGAGTGGGATCGCAGTCGAACAGTGCTATAACGCGATTAGGGTTGTTCACCAGTAGCCTTTTTCCCGCCCTTTTTTGCTTCCTTTTTGACCCAGCTTTTTCCTTCCTACTTTGCGAATGGATAGAGAGTGGTGAGAAATCCCCAAAAGAAAATTAACTGAGTGTTCTTTGGAAATCTCCTGTATTTAGTATACAACCTTTGAGGCAGTACCTATTCTGCACAAGATAAAGAGCGGAGGGTAAAAGAAAGCGAAAAAGGAACAAAAGGGAAGCTGCAAACCGGAGTAGACTTTTTTCGGCCCTTTTTTGCTTCCTTTTTATTTCGATTTCATCCAGTTTACCTGATCTGATTCTATCCACCTCGAAGTCAGCTGGATTCACCAACGAGAAAAATGCATTTGTGGGTCCATCGGCAAACCAAACTGATACCGATATTTAAATAAATCACAATCCCTGCACGGAATCAAACCGCTACAACTTCAACTTCAAGTAGTACAAGATCTGTTAATCATCGAGGTAGTGTAGAAATCTGACAATTTCATCCCCAAGACCTCCTCCACGCGGCCAAAGTCTATCAGCATGACATCGATGACAGCGAGGCGTCGCTCCTTCAACGCAGGCGCAGGTCAGAGTCTTTCGTCCTCATATCTTATTCCCGTGATCGACGGTATTGAAGTTTTGGTAAATCTTCAGATTCTTCAGTGGCCGAGGCGAGGTGGAGAGGGATTATTGTCCCGGAAATAAACACAAGAAAAAGTTGAATTGGTCTCGTATCAGTATTTCTACAATCCGGGAAATCCCACACTCTATTAAGGTGGGGCTACGCAGCGGAATACCTCTATTCCGTTAAAGGCTGGCGGCGTCTTAATGGGATACCCGGCACTCCGCCACGCTCCTCAACCTGCAACAGTGCGTCCACGGTGTCAAGCGTCGTCTGCGAAGTCGTGAGCCAAATAAAAATCAGGTTCAAACATGTGACACTACCTGCTCCACAGTGTGGAAATCCGACACCTTCATCCCCAACACCTCCTCACGCGGCCGAAATCCATCGGCAGCACATCAAAAGGCTGCACCTGCGGTGTTGCGGTAATCAACCTTCCCTTTAACGCGGGTCGCTGTTCCGCGATGAAGTCTACCGTTTGTTGGAACGGCCAGCCGAACGGGGACGAGAGAATGATACGTTTGCGTCCAACCTCGGCTGTGGGGCGGGTGTTCAGTGCACGGACGTGCGCCTGCGCGACGTCGCGCACGTCGATGTAGCGCGTATTTCCGGGAAATACGCCGTCCGGGAAGAGGTAGTTGTAAAGAGCACGTCTGTCGAAATGGCGCCGAAGTCGGGGGTGGGAAGAGGAAAGTGCGCTGTGAATGGGCCGTAGAAGAAAGGCGGGTTCACTGAGGACGCATTAGTCGATACGAGAGGTGTTTGAGGAGGGAAACGTACACGTGGTGACCTCAACGTGCGGGTGCTTGTCCGCCCACTCCCAGAGGGCCAGCTCGGCAAACTTCTTCGAAGCGGCATAAGTGAGCATCTCAACCCCGCCTGTAAGCGCGAACTCCTTTGTGACTGGGTTCCAATCTACCGAAGCGTGAGTTTGACCCGACGCGCACATGGACACACAAACTGCTTACCCTGATCAGTGTAGCTATCCTTGGGATTAATCACAGTTCCAATCGAGCTGGTGACCACCAATCGTTTAACACCGGCCCTTTCCCCCTGCACGATAACATTCAGCGTCCCCTCGACGGCGGCCTGCAACAGGGGAATTTTTAATTGGGCGTATAGATCACCAATGCAAGACTACATACGGCCAGCATTCCGGCAGGTTCCGCGCGCCCAGGGAGGGGAGATGCGAGATGAATAATTGCGTCAACCCCGACAAGGGCCTCCGGAAATTGATCATGCGAGATGTCTGTTATCTTGACAACTTCGACGCGATCACCGTAGCTGGCGTAGCTGGATTTGAGGTGGTCGGCCTTGGTCCCACGGGCCGCACTGTTTTATAACTTGTTAGCTTAGATTGAAGCATAAGATTAGAAGGGCATGTACAGTCGAACACGATAACCTTTTTCCAACAACTGGAGAGTTACGTGCGAGCCAAGAAAACCGGAGGCGCCGGTAACCTAGAGGAAAATAGGTCTCAACTTGGATTCAACGATTAGTTGTGCGAGACTCACGAAAATGAGTTCAGAGGGCATGGATTCCGAGCCGAGAGTCAGAGATCAAGATAGATGAGATGAGAGGAGGTGTTTGTTTACAAGAAGCTAAATCTGGATCCTTATATAAAATATAAACGCAATTCGGGTATAGAAGAACCTTCGACCGGACTTTGTAAGACGAGACGGACGGGTTTGTCATGAGACCCTTTGTCATGTTTTGATCGGGCACAGTCAATCCCGTTGCCCCTACTTCGTTAACAAATGAAATTCAATGTTAAATGTTCAATTTAAAGCCTCGGGTACAAGATGTTGAAATTTTGGACCAGGACTCGCACTTTCGGGTGTTGATTGCGCATATTTTGGTTGCCACTCGTGTCGCGTTCAGTGTATTCTTTTCTGGGCTTGGATAGTTCACTCTGAACACCTCGGAATTCGCTCATTATCGGACTCCGGGCTCCGGTCAGCTCTGGACCAATGTCGTACCATGAAATTTAATTTTCAAGACTGACTGTTCAAATTGGAACTTGATTTGGAATCGGTTATAAGAGGGCATCATCAACTGAAATTTGGTGACTGTACGCGTCGCCTCCCGCTCCCAGACTCCCGTGTCCCGGGTGTGAGTCGTACGCAGCCCGGGGCGGAAGAACGCATAGAGGAAGAAACTATGAGGGACTTAGAAAGGCTTGAAGGACATTTCGGACCCGGGACAGCGAAAAATATTATTATAAAAAGGGAAATGACTGACCTTGCCCCTTCGTTCCATTCAAATTATCTTTCCTCTCACTTCGCACTTGCAGTGATGCAGTCATTGCAGACGGTCCTTGTGATGGATATTGGCACTTTACGGTTTGTAGGGAATCAGTTATGCTATGTTCTAGCCTACATGCCTCATATTTAATATTTACTTCTCACGGTTGAACACTGCCTTGTGACGCAGCCGAACCGGTGCAGCCTCGGGCACGGCTCGGGCATGGTTCGGGCATGGCTCGGGCTTGGATTCATTACTCCCTGACTCCATTGGAGTCATGGATATATTTAGAATAGTCCTAGGGATATAAGAGGGTCATCCTCCTCCCGTAAATCATCATCATCATCTACTACTGCAATCAACTACCGTGAACCTTTACGCTTTCCGCTACTTGCGTGATACTTAAGCCGGTCCGCCAGCGTTCATCTTTCGATAAGCTTTGAAAGCAGCCTTACATATTTGAACTACGATGGTAGCTCTAGTTCGGATCTAAGACTTCATTGATGTCATTCCCAGTGAAAATCCCGTGTGGTCTGGGCTGCCCCAGACTGCTGAAATCTGCTCACCTAAAGAGTGGCAGAAATGAGCAGATATGAGCAGAGGAATGAGCCTATACCAGATGGGATTTTGATCTAACTCTGCTGACGTCTGCTCCTTTCTGCTCACTTTCTGCTCAGGGCTGCCGGGGGCTGCCCGTAGCTGCTGCCCTATATGTCTTCATTCTGCTTTCTCTGCTTATTTTAATCCGAAAATGCAATTTATTTAGCTAAGTACGACACGCATTCAACTACAAGCAACCTTCCTGCCTCCACCTGGCTGAAGGTTCCGCATCGGACTGACCAATGTAGCACGCGCCGGAGAAGTCAAATAAAGAACTGATAAAAAATTAGTGTATGGCTATCGCATCTATGCGAAACAAAAAGCTCACCGCAGGGCAACCTGTAGCGAGTCGTGCGCACGGGTCGACGATCTCTAAAACACCCTGAGAATGAGCAATGTAGTCAAATGATGATGCAGGCACCATACATACCATAGAACGCCGCAGATCCTCGAGTCACCAATACATCGGCATTGCGGAACATGTAGAGCGGATTCTGAATGACGGAGCTACCAACTGAGAGGATGAGCATACTTGCCGCCCATGCAAAGCCGTGAGCGGCTTGAAAGTAGAAAACTGACAGAAACGGAAACGGTTAATACCGGGACACGAGATACAGGAGTAACGAACCTACTAATGTAAGAATGGCCGGAGCCTCTGATATGCCCTACTGAAATTTAGCGTGAATCCGATGTATCAAATGCTTCAACTCACCGATACAGCTTGTACAGGTGGGGGGAGTCCGAGGGAATGGAAAAGCATCTAACTCAGCAAACCAAAAAGGACATACGGGTGTCACGATCCACGAAACGTGTGGAGTCGCGCAGGTCGTCGCCGCACGTGCAGTTGCAATGAGACACTTGAGACACCTTGGAGTCGTACGGAGCAGTGAGAGTGTGTAAGACGGAAAGAAAATGCATAAGCAAAGGGAAGGGACAGGAACCGTAGAGTCCAGGAAGGCGGAAAGATGGTGGTCGGAAGCAAGAAGTGATTCGAACTCCGACAGCCACTGCCATCACGCCATCAGTTGATGCGCAACTTGCTTGTGCGCAAATTCAAATTGAATTCGAAGGTTAAACAAATCTCAGAACTCTTCGCGGGAGCCGAGTGGGTGGAAAACTCGTTCTAAACCAAGAAATTCCAAGTGCGCCGAGATCGGCCGATTGGAGCATAGTTGAGCCAACTTCGAGCAGATCCCCGGCAGGTTTCGGCATAAGGGATTTTCACTGGGAAGCTTCATTGGTGAAAGCTCTGTTTGACTGATTTTATAAAGGTTCTAGTATTTGAACCCGAATATATGTCATAAACCGTAATAGGCCCGCTTGCGCGGTAGAGCCCAGTGGCTCGGTTCAATTTGATATGAATCTACTAGTAAACCTATTTTCTGCAACTGTTGAACTGCTTGCACTCCTTCTGGCATCCTTGCAAATCCTGGTCCTCGTCATATGCTCTCAGTCAATAAGCATTATTAGGTTATTCACAGTAGCCTTTCTGACGTCCTTTTTTGCGCCCTTTTTCTTGTTTGGCAGATAAATGTAACCGAGTGGCCTATAAAATCCAGAAAATTTCACCCGAGTCCTTTTTGATCACCTGAGGTGCTATGTGACCTTTAATGAACCATAGGAGCACCCCGACTGCATGAAATGGATAAAGGGAGCCAAAAAAGGACGAAAAAGGGAGCTGAAAACCAGAGTGTTAACAGTAGCCTTTTTTCGGCCCTTTTTCGCTTCCTTTGTTTTCTGATTTCATCAAATATCGCACGTTGGGACTAGTTTTTTTTTGGATTTACACCCTTTTTGCATGTTGAAATTGAAAAGGGGAAAAAAACCCAGAGAAAAACGGCGGGAATACAAAAAAGGGAGAAAAAAGGGAGTGAAAAAGGGAGGAGAAAAGGCTACTGGGTGACTTTCCATAAGCATAAACAATTCTATAAGCATTATTTTCAAGCTTTCCGAGACGATGCCGAGACAGCTGTGGGGACCCCATCAATCGGGGAGAGACAATTTAATGCGAATTTATTATAATCTGGAGGGGGGGTCCTTACCACCTCCAGATTTTATTAAACGGAATAAACAGTTTGGGGCAACGAGGATGTGATGCTCGCCTCAAAAATGTACTTCGAGCTCTCCATTGGGGGCCAAAAAAATGCATACCCCTACAGACGACCTCCAGATCCCCTCCCGACCTTCGTTTGGGCAGCAGCGTGAGGTCGATTATTTTATTGTTTTCTTATGGGAGCTCAAGCACAAAATCCTCGACTTGAATTTCTAGCCTTTGATCCCATCGCTGGCACTCTCAAAGAAGCTCAGAGAATAATCTATGCTTATGGAAAGTCACCCACTGTGAACAACCCTAATTAAGGTCGTTCACGGTTACCTTCTTTTTTGCTCCCATTTTGCTTTCCTTTTTGCTCCCCTTTTTGCTTGCCTCTCCTTCAACCAACTGGTCCCTTTCCTGCAACAGTTCCACTCATGGAGCGACAAATGGCATGAAGATATGCATTTGTGTCAAGAGAGATCAGGGTTATAGTAATCACATCACCGCTGAACCTCCGAGTCGTAAAGTCGCAGGAAATATATACATGGCCTTCAATGCACTCCATAACTGCATACTTGCTCTGGAATGAAAAAAAGGGAGAGAAAAGGAGCAAAAAAGGGACAAAAAAGGCAGCTGAAAACCGGAACGTTCACAGTAGCCTTTTTTCGGCCCTTTTCGCTTCCTTTTTTTCCCCCTGATTTCATCCAATATCCCATGTTGGACCTCGATTTTTTGGATTTACACCCTTTTTCCATGTTGAAATTGAAAAAGGCGGAAAAACCCGGAGAAAAACGGTGGGAATACAAAAAGGAGCAAAAAAAGCTACGGTGAACGATCCTAATCAATGGCTGGACTAACATGATGTTGTCTTGAATATATAACGATGTAGAAGATCTTATTACAGTCATTCCCAAAACAAAATTAACTAAGTGTTCTTTGGAATCTCTTGTATTTTAATTGAGTGTATACAACCTTTGAGGCATGATACCAGCACCTATTCAAGGAGCGGAGGGTACAAATAAAGAGAAAAAGGAACAAAAAGCGAAGCTGCAAACCGGAGCGTTCACAGTAGACTTTTCTCGGCCCTTTTTGCTTCCTTTTTATTTCGATTTCATCCAGTTTACCTGATCTGATTCTGTCTACCTTGAAGCCAGCTGGATTCACCAACGAGAAAAATGCACTTATGGGTCCATCTCAAACCAAACCGACACCGATATGTATTTAAATAAATCACAATCCCTAAGGACGGAATCAAACCGCTACAGCTTCAGCTTGAAGGAGTACAAGATCTGTTAATCATCGAGGTAGTGTAGAAATCTGACAATTCCATCCCCAAGACCTCCTCCACGCGGCCAAAGTCTATCGGCATGACATCGCATGACAGCGAGGTGTCGCGCCTTCAACGCAGGGCGCAAGGTCAGAGATCTTTTGTGCGTTCGCATATCTTATATCCCGTGCTGGTATTGAACAATTTGGTAAATCCTTCAGATTCTTCAGCGACTGAGGCGAGATGGAGAGGGATTATTGTCCCGGAAATACACACAACGAAAAGTTGAATTGGTCGTACAGTGTCTCTACAATCTGGGAAATACTACACTCTATTAAGGTCGGGCTGCGCAGCGGAATACCTCTATTCCGTTAAAAGGTTGGCGGCGTCTTAATGGGATGCCCGGCACTCCGCCACAGCTCCTCAACCTGCAACAGTGCGTCCACGGTGTCAAGCGTCGTCTGCGAAGTCGTGAGCCATAATAAAAAATCAGGTTCAAACATGTTGACACCTACCTGCTCCACAGTGTGGAAATCCGACACCTTCATCCCCAACACCTCCTCAACGCGGCCGAAATCCATCGGCAGCACATCAAAAGGCTGCAACTGCGGTGTTGCAGTAATCAACCTTCCCTTTAACGCGGGTCGCTGTTCCGCGAGGAAGTCTACCGTTTGTTGGAACGGCCAGCCGAACGGGGACGAGAGAATGATACGTTTGCGTCCAACCTCGGCTGTGGGGCGGGTGTTCAGTGCACGGACGTGCGCCTGCGCGACGTCGCGCACATCGATGTAGCGCGTCTTTCCGGGAAATACGCCGTCCGGGAAGAGGAGGTTGTAAAAGAGCACGTCTGTCGAGAGGGCGCCGAAGTCGGGGGTGGGAAGAGGAAAGTGCGCTGTGAATGGGCCGTAGAAGAAAGGCGGGTTCACTGAGGACGCATTAGTCGATACGAGAGGTGTTTGAGGAGGGAAACGTACATGTGGTGACCTCAACGTGCGGGTGCTTGTCCGCCCACTCCCAAAGGGCCAGTTCGGCAAACTTCTTCGAGCCAGCATAAGTGAGCATCTCAACCCCGCCTGTAAGCGCGAACTCCTTTGTGACTGGGTTCCAATCTACCGAAGCATGAGTTCGACCCGACGCGCGCATGGACACACACTGCTTACCCTGGTCAGTGTAGCTATCTTTGGGGTTAATCACGGTTGCAATCGAGCTGGTGACCACCATCCGTTTAACACCGGCCCTTTCTCCCTGCACGATAACATTCAGCGTCCCCTCGACGGCGGCCTGCAACAGGGGAATTTTTAGTTGGGCACATAAATCACTAATGCAAGACTACATACGGCCAGCAGTGCGGCAGGTTCCGCGCGCCCAGGAAGGGGAGATGCGAGATGAATAATTGCGTCAACCCCGACAAGGGCCTCCGGAAATTGATCATGCGAGATGTCTGTTATCTTGACAACTTCGACGCGATCACCGTAGCCTGCGTAGCTGGATTTGAGGTGGTCGGCCTTGGTCCCACGGGCCGCACTGTTCCATAACTTGTTAGCTTAGATTGAAGCATAAGATTAGAAGGGCATGTACAGTCGAACGCGATAACCCTTTTCCAACAGCTGGAGAGTTACATGCGAGCCAAGAAAACCGGAGGCGCCGGTAACCTAGAGGAAAATACGTCTCGACTCGCATTCAACGATTAATTGCGCGAGACTCACGAAAATGAGCTCAGAGGACATGGATTCCGAGTCGAGAGATCAAGATATATAAGATGAGAGGAGTTGCTTGTTGACGCGAAGCTAAATGTCCTGGGTCCTTATATAGACGCGATTCGGGTATAGAAGAACCTTCGACCGGACTTTGTAAGACGAGACGGAGGTGCTCAAGGTGCCCGACTGACGGGTTAGTCATGAGACCCTTTGTCATTTTTTGATCGGGTACACCCGGGCGTTTATTAATCCCTTTACCACTTGCTTCGAGACTTCGTTTAACAAATGATATTCAAGGTTAAAAATTTAAAGCCTCGTGTAAATACTTCGGATGCAAGATGTCGAAATTTTGGACAAGGACGCGCACTTTCGGGTCTTGCTTGCGCATGTTTTGGTTTTCACTCGTGTCGCGTTCAGTCACGTGTAGAGTGTGCTTTGGTCTGGGCTTGGGTGGTTTACAATTTAGGCTACTCTAAACACCTCGGAATAGCTCGGAACTCGCTCATTATCGGACTCCGGGCTCCGGTCAGCTCTGGACGAATGTAGTACCATGAAATTTAATCCTCAAGACTGACTGTTAAATCGGTTCAAGTTGGAACTTGAGTTGGAATCGGTTATAAGCTTATAATAATTATAAGAGGGACAGCGAAAAATAATATTATAAAAAGGGGCCTTGCCCTCTCGTTCTATTCAAATTATCTTTCCTCTCACTTCGCATTTGCGGTGACATATCCCTCGGTGCAGTCACTGCAGACAGTCCTCCTTCGTATTTGAATCGGACTAAGGTCAGACAGTGCGATGCGCTGCAAGCTACGGCACCTAAAACTATAGCCCACACCGAATTTTCTCTGTACCTAAATAAACGCACTCGGCCATAACGCCGCCGACAACGAGGGTCCAACCTCCGAGTCGGATGTTTTGGTCAATGGTCCTAACACTCCTCTTGGAAAAGGAATTGACGCCGACACCTGGACCCTCGGACGCTAGTGCTTTCTCAGTGTATAAAAATAAAACAATGGCGCCACAACTCCAGACAATCCCCCACGGCACGCTGCTTTGGGTTGTTCGGTAGAAGCCTGAACCTTGCAAACGCTTTGGTGGCAAACACAGTATAACAGACCTGACAAGGATTCCTTGTCTTTCTCCCTCCCGTGATTATCCCACCTCCAACGCGCAAAATGTTTTCAAATCCCCGCTCAGGATCCTCTTCTTCCCATGCCTATGTAGCTGGTCCATCCAGTGCCCCCAGCGCCACCAATAACAACAACGGCGCCATCGCGCCCCGTCCCACCGCACCCCAAGGCCAAATCGTAGACATTTTCCTTGCCACCCAAACACACTGCACGCGCTGACACCGCCGCTCCAGCACGCCGCCTCCCACATCGGGCGCAAAATCCTCGCCTACTGTGCGCCACTTCCCCCGCCCCAGACCCCCGCGCCGGTGCCCGCCTCCCCGCCACAGCTCAAGTGGGCAAACCCCGGACAGCAGGAGGACTGGATGACGCCACTCCCGCTCCCGCCGCGCGACAGGCGTCCGGCCATGCCTAAGGGCCCGCTCGATCCGTGCGACTCGTGAGTCGATCATTTCTCATATGAGAGATTGAATTTTTGACGTGATATATAGACACGGCCTGGATATGTGCACAGAGTGCCATGACAGGCAGCCGATTCCGTGGTTTTAAAGTGACATCTCGGTGGTTTCGCGAATTTTGTTGGGACCAACCGATTTTATATGAAGACCTATGATGTATCAACGCCCAGAGAAATTATTTTGCGCCTGAACCTTGTATCGTCCCACTTGGACTTCCAACCATTAAGTCAAGATGACGCGGAAGCACTAACATCTCTTGAACCGGAAATTTGTCATGCGATACCTGAATCTGATTATGGATGAACGCTAGCCTCTAGAGCTCTATGTCTGGCCTAGATCCGAATATATTTCTGTCGCAACTCCAGCTCAACCGCATTATCGTCAACCTGAAACATTTGTCAATTATAAATATTTTTCAAATCGAAACCTCTAGGCGCACCACGCTATCCTTCGCCGACGTGCGCAGCTCAATCCCGCGCTCCCTACATACCCGCTCAAATGCAACGGACAGCTCAGGCAACCGGTACGACGACCAGGTGAACGTCTTGAGGTGCGGGAACGTCTCAAACGCCTCCTCAAGCCTGTTGATGTCCTGCTGGCCGTGCTCAGGTTGGCCGCGCACTGCGAGCGCCGTGATTGAGCGTGGGATGAGCGCTAGAGTCGCCGCATCCGGGAAGCACTGCAACTCGAACCGCTCGAGTTGTGGGCATGCAAGCGCGACGGACGCCCCTTCGGGGTCCAGCGACTTGACCGAAAGGGAGCGCAGGTGCGCGCCGTGCATATTCAGGACATCTCCCAGTGCAGACGCAGAATTGGACCTGTGGAACAAGACCTGGAGAGGGGCGTCATCTTCTGGGCTGGGGTTCAGCAGCGAGGCGAGGCACGGGCCGATGTCACGGACGACCGAGGTGTGAATTTTGAAGTAGACGAGTGAGAGATTGGGCGGCGGATCAAAGGGCGGTAGTGAAAGGCTGAGGCTGGCAATGATCTCGAGGATGCGGATGGACGGGAACGCGGCGACAAGTTGGTGCGTGATGCGCGTGTTATGCGCTGAGGATGGGGTAAAATCCTGGAGAATGCACAACGAGGCGATGCGCGGGCCGGAATCGCGCAGCCGGGCGAGGGTTTCGCTGTCGAAGTTGCAAGAAACGGTCGTCACGTCGAGGTGCCGTAAATTGGGTGTGCGCAGCAGCACAGTCGCAAGCTCACTCGACGTCAAGTTTGGCTCCCGACCCGTGTGCCTGAGGGTGAGGCTTACAACGCTTTCTGAGAGCCAACGTCCGCGTTCAGTCGTAGGATCTATGGCGGCTAGGAACGACGGCAAAGAGCTCTGGGTTGTTCCTCTTCGATAAGGCTCTCGGTACATATTGTGAGGTAGCAAAACACGGCGGAAGAGCAGACGCTGGGCATGAGAAGACCATGCCTTGCACACGGTACTACAAGCGGCCAGAGCTGAAAGATCGCAGGACCGTTGGTGGAAATGGAGAGGGACTGCTAGACAGTCAAGAATTTCGAGCACAAGGTCGCGACTGAGAATCGAAAGTATGGAGGTTTCAGCCTCTCGGTGATTCAGCAAAGACAGCCTGGAACTTAAGAAGCAGCTTACCATCATGGCAGGAGTAAACGGTCCAAGCGAGTAATACGTGCAAAATACGTGTAACGTGGTCACAGAAAGAGAAACAAAAGTGGCTGTGCCGTTGGTGGCTGTGTGACATTTGCGCGACCTTTTAACTTTACTGCGGGTCACATCTCCCAGCCGACAAAAAAAAATTAGCTGAGATCTACTGTACTCTGCATTACAGGCTGCCGAGCCAGAATTCTAGATGAGGCTGGTCGAGGGCACATCATGCGAGGGCGAGCCAGAATATCCGAATGCAACCAGGGTTCACAACTTCACTACCACCAGACAAAAAAAACATAAAACTGAGCCTTTGGTGACTCATTATTCATATCTATCATATCTATCGTACTAAATATTCGTAGCTCAAAACCAACTACGCATCTTGCAGCCGATGGTCGTCGACCTTGTCCGTCGATGACCGTTCTGCCTCTGACCCCAAGCTCGCGCGCTTGTTCAGGGCCCCATCCGAGCTGTAGATCGCCTGCACCTCTTCCAAAGACAAACCGCGCGTCTCCTTGAGCACGAAGATCGTGAAGAGGACGACGAAGATGTCGGCAACACCGAAGAAGAGGAACGTGAATTCTTTCATGGCGGCCATCTACGAAAACAAATGAGTTTGAGGACAGTATGCAACAAAGGAAGGAAGACAGACCATGTAGGAGACACTGAACGAATACATGAAGTTCCATAGCCATTGGGAACCGACACCGGTTGCAATGCCGACCTCCTTGATGCGTGCGGGGAATATCTCGCTGACGATCGGCCAGGGCAATGGGCCCCACGAGCTGGAAAAATGATTCGACACGCATGGAAGAAGGATGGGACAGGTGCTTACAAGTTGTACGCCATGATGTTCATGTAAATCAACGCGACCGTGGCGATCCCCGAGCTCGTGATGACTCCGCCTCCAGGTGGGGGACGCAGTCTCGTGACAATCGTGATGATGATCATACATATGCTCATGAAGACGCCGCCGCCGACAAGAGCCTTCAAGTTCATAAGATATTATAGGCTGTGCGAAGGGACATGAGAGATGGGCAAAAAAACGCACGGACTTGCGGTCGAGCCGCTCGGCAAAGAAGAGAACGAAGGTTCCGCAAGCGACAATCTTGACCGCGCCGAAGATGGCAGTGAGGAGGAGATTCGAAGGACCGGGACCAACAAGGAGTTTAAAGAATTGCGGGCCATAATAAGCCTACGCATTCCGCGAGTCAAATGGCTATATTTATTTCTGAGAGTATGCGAAGGCCGACGTACCAAGGCTGTTGCTCCGACAGACTGCTGGCAAAGGAATACGGTGACGCCAATGGCAAGCCGCTTGAAATTGTCCCGCTCCAGGAGCTCGTTGTACTGGAAACCACTACGCGCAGCCTGCTCTTCAGCAATGGACGCTTGGATCTCCGCGAGTTCAGCACGCGTCTCCTCCGAATCGTCGGCGCGAATCCACTTTAGGCTCTCCCAGGCCTCGTCGTCGCGGCCCTTTTGCGCAAGCCAGCGGACACTTTCACTGACAGTGAGCATGCCAAATCCAAGCAGCGCAGCAGGAGCAATTTGCAGGCCAATGGGGAGCTGCCACTGGCGCGTGACGGGACCGATCCGGTTTGCTACAGCGTAGTCCACCCAGTAAGCCGTAAATATCCCGAACGTGTACATGAGCTGGTAAAAGCTTCCTGCAAAATCCGTAAGCATGGCATAAACGAGCGAAATGCGAAAACACGCCTAAGCGCCCGCGAATCTCCTTCGGTGCGTTCTCAGAGCTGAACATGCTGATGATGACACTGGAGCCGCCTAGGCCGAGGCCAGCGACGACTCTGCCAAAGTAGAAGACACCGAGACTGTGCGTGTTGATCGTCTGAATGATGGCTCCCAGGGTAAATACCAGAGAGCAGACCATGATGGCGCGTCTGCGTCCCCAGCGGGCGGCGACGGGCCATATGGCCCAGCAGCCCACGAACGCGCCCGCTTGCTGAATTCCGACAACGAGAGAATTTGTGCGAGTTGCGGAATGTGTGCCATAGCGAAAATCGGATTGGAAACTCTTAAAGGTGATGATTGCGCCTGAGTCTGAATTGAAGATTCTGTGTAAAGCATTCGCTAGTTACGCACCCATTAAACCAGAGTCATATCCTGAATTCAAGAGGTCAGTCTAATCCAGCAGGAACTGAGACAGTGACAAAAATACCGAAAAGAAAGCCGCCTGTTTTCCGCGTTCGTAATTATAATTAGTGCGGGCTTCCCACATTCCGGATGCGAACTGACCTATGCATGCTACGGTTCCAAGCCCTGATTGTGGAAGGTAAGGTCAAGAATTGACACGAACGACATTTGGAGCCTACAGTAGGCTCTGAAGTCGCCCAACCCTGTTCTGCGGGTCATGTTGGAGGTACGAAAGCAAGAGGCGCTGGAAGCTGTTGGAAGGCACTCAGGAACGAATCAGAAATATGTCGTGCGAGCGACCCATTTTCGCGTCATGGGGCCAGTCGGTGGTGCAATTCAATATGACATCAGGCGGTGGGCGCTGCCAGCTTCCCATACGTACAGTAATCAGATGGCCACAGCAAGGCAACAGAGAGTTAAACACGAGCAAAGTAATAAACGCGAGTTAAGTCAGGCTAAACCGGTATAAAAGCCAAATGAACCCGAGATTATACGCTCACCAAGACATGAACCAAAGAAAATCGGCGAGAACGGACAATACTGCGCCGATCAAACGCGAAAACTTGGCAGAAACGAATTTAGCATCAAAGCCATCTGATTGAATTGCCGTTGGACTCCGGTCCGCAGCTATCCGAAACCCCTAATTAGTAACAGAATGCGATCACGCGCCTAGGATCGTTTCTCTCAATCCTTTCTCTGCTCGTCCATCTCGCACTACTTTTAATTATGTCTGATAAACGTCCCAACTTTCTGGTTATCGTCGCTGTGAGTTTCATACCTATTGACTCAAGTTGAAAGACTCTGATCTTTCTTGAATGGACAGGACGACCTCGGCTTCAGCGACTTGGGGTGCTATGGGAGCGAGATTAACACACCCAACATTGACAAGATTGCGAGCAAGGGTGTGCGATTCACCGATTTCCATGCAGCTGGTGCGTTCAACGTTTACTGAAATGCGGTGTACTCATTCGAAGTTTAGCGGCATGTTCACCTACTCGTGCGATGATTATGACGGGCACCGATCACCATATCGCTGGTCTCGGGAATCTGATTGAGTGGACCAACATCTCTAGACAGAACGATCCGAGTGGGACCGGCAGCACAGCACCGCAGCGAGGTAAACGATACGAATCGCACCTTGAATCGATTTCTCATCCAAGTCCCAGGTATGCCGGGTTATGAAGGATATTTGAATGAGAGAGTGGCCACTCTTCCTGAGATTCTTCGCGATGCTGGGTATGAGACACTCATGGCAGGCAAGTGGCATCTTGGGTATGTTTTACCGGTATTCAACTTTTCCGAGCTAAATATTCATCTGCATTGCAGTCTGACCAAGGTTTGAACCATTCATCTGTTCCTGAATTATTTTTCACGCAGCCTGTAGGAACGCTCCGCCCAGAAAAGAGGCTTTGAGAGATCATTGTCCCACCTTCCGGCGTGCTCCAACCATTATTTGTACGAACCCCAGCTCGCCGGTGCGTTTTTCAAGCTTCATAATGAGTCATTACCCACGCATTCTCTTCAGGCCAAGACCAAACACCGACTTTCTTGCAAGCCAGCTTCATCGGACTGCACATGGAAGACGGAGAATACGTCAAGAAGCTTCCCGACGGATGGTATTCATCTCATGGTATTTTAACTTCTCTCCTCAGCTTTCAACCGTGCCTGATGTCGTCCCAGGATACGGCGACAAGATGGTTCAGTATCTCAAGGATCGCCAGGATCGGAAGGAGGAGCGGTTTGTCCTTTGTCCTACATACTTTGTCGCACAACACAACCCTATTCACACAGTCCCTTTTTCGCCTACCTCCCGTTCACCGCGCCGCATTGGCCCCTTCAGGCCCCGCAAGAGTACATCAGGAAGTACCACGGCATGTACGCCGACGGGCCGGACGCCCTGCGCCTCAAGCGCCTCGCGAAGTTGCAGGAGCTCGGGCTCGTGCCGAAGGACATTACGCCACACCCCGTGGTCGCGGATGAGGTCAAGGCTTGGGACGACATGTCCGACGACGAGAGGGCCAAGTCGGCGAGGGCGATGGAGGTCTTTGCGGCGATGGTCGAGTGCATTGACGTCAATGTCGGGAAGGTGTATGATCTTCTGGAGAAGAGCGGGGAGTTGGATAATACCTTTGTATGTTTCATGAGCGATAATGGTCAGTCGGTCGTTCGATTTCAATCTTGTTACAATTCGGGTCCGCGGTTGCTGATTTATATTATTTTTGTTTTATTCAGGTGCGGAAGGCGCTGCGTACGAAGCGTACCCCATCGTCCAAGGAAGCGTCATGCAGCACTTGGCGAAGTACTACAACAACAGGTTCGTCGCCTCACTATATATGCTTTTCTTCCGACAACATTCAATCATGTGTCGTAGTCTGGACAACCTCGGCAACTACAACAGCTTCATTTGGTACGGACCGCGTTGGGCTCAGGCTGCGACCGCCCCATCGCGTCTTTTCAAAGCATACACAACCGAAGGTCATTTCACATCATTCCTCGTCCTGTTGTTGGTATTGAGAAAACTCCAGGCGGTGTCCGCGTCCCATTCACCTGTCAGTTTCCCGCGGGCATGAAAGTCGATGAGCAAGCGTCCGGGATTACGCACAAGTTCGCCACCGTCATGGACCTCGGTAGGCTCTTCGGAAACACCGCCCACGTCGTCTAGTCAGGCTGATTGAATTTTAGCTCCAACGATCCTCGATATGGCCGGCGTTAAACACCCCGCGCCCACGTACCAGGGTCGAGAGGTTGTGCACATGCGCGGGAAGACGATGCTCCCGTGGATCGCTGGCAACCAGGAAGGCATCCACGAGAAGGACTTCATCCAGGGCTGGGAGACCTGTGTACGTTCTTCCCGTTTCTTTTCCCTTCGCGATCATCTTGCTCACATATGTTATTATAATTTATTTCCACATCGACAGGGCCGCGCCGCCTGCCGCCAAGGCGACTGGAAGATCGTCTTCATCCCCAAGCCCAAAGGCCCCGAGCGCTGGCAGCTCTACAACCTCGTCTCCGACCCGGGCGAGACGGACGACCTCTCCGAGAAACACCCTGACCGCCTCCAGCACCTCATCAAGCTCTGGGACCAATACGTGCTCGAGACGGGCGTGATCCCGCTGAGCCCCGAGCTCGGGGAGTACATCGCCGCGACAGAGCTGCAGATGGAGGAAAACGCGTGGATGGAGTTTGATTATTGGAAGCCCGGAGCGAGGGATGCGCCCGAGGATCCAAAGTTTAAGAGGAGCCCATTGAGGTTTCAGAAGGAGGTCAAGGCTTTTTAAGGTGGAGGGTGTATCGCAATGTTCAACATTGCAGCAGCCAGAGTTCTTTCGCCCCTGGACTAAAGAAGCGACCTTCGGTTTCAACTTTCAGCTTTCTTGGAAGGTTCAAGTTGCGAATTACTTGAGATGTATTGTGCCTATAATTCCACCTTGACACGGTCGAAGCGTTGTTGTTTCAGGTCGAGGAGCAGTGTCGCAAGGCAACGTATTACATTAACCGTACGCCTGCGTGGAGTAAATGAGTGAGCTCCCCGTTCGTTGGTTCAATTGCTATTCTCACGTGTGTGTGGTTGAGTACGTAGCGAAGCTTAGAGGTTTTGGTTAATAAAAGGCCTTTGAGGTTCAGAGTGGGATTCTGTCGCGCACAAATGACGTTCGAAACAAGCGTCGACTCCCTTTTTGAAAGCGGCTTCAACCAGTGAGAATTGATTCCATCATCAGTCCTCGTGATAAATTGGACGCGTCGCAAACCCACAAACAATCATAAATACGAAGTTTATGGGTAAAGATGCTACGCTGCGACTCGCCTTAAGGATGATCTTTATTAATTGTTAAATCTGAATATCCATTAATTTGTTTATTGTCTATGGATACCAAACCAGATGGTGAGTGTATAGGGTCCGGTTACAAGTATACGGGTGGGTATAGAACGAATACGTAGGTTCGTGGAATGTCGCGGTATGCCGCGTCCGTATTCCTGAGGGAGTGCCCGTAATCCTGAAGGAGAGGACTGTAGTAGTTGGTCAAACGTCCACTCGCTGCTGTGGCGTGACGCCTGCCAAATACTTCATGTAGGCAGAGAAGCCATCGTAGATAGATTTCCAGATGCATGATTCGTCGATATCACCGCCAAAATGCGAAGTGACAGCGGACAGAAGAGAGCGGGCCTGGTAGGGGTACGGATCAGGATGGATATGAAACGGGAATGTGAGAGTTACCGAAGATGACAACAGGTGCCCACCCAGCTAGCAGCAAGGCGACATGCTGAGTCCCGAGGGCAGCTGCCTCTGATCGCGCAGAAATGATATCGACAATTGGCGTTATTGAGGACAGCAGATGCACGGCTATGATCGCACTGCGAGTAACAGACATCAGCATTTGTCTTCGCTCGCTCGATTGCACCCACAATTGGAAGATGAGGAGGCTGCGGACCAGAGACGATAATTCAGAGGGGCTCCGGTACTCTGTGTGTTGTGTGGTCGGCGCTGTAAGAAGAGTCAACGCCAGAAGAATACGTATGAATGGAGACTGGACTTACTGAGTCTTGAAATCGAGGACGTCCACGAAAAATAGTCAGTGGTCTCAGTGAACTCCTCGCGCTGCAGGGCAAACGCAAGTTGAGCAATAGAAATTCGGTCGCTGTTGTGGATGGAACGGGTGCTAACACGGGTGCTTCTTGTTGTACCATTGGGAGTATCAACTGGACGTAATGGCGTGGTTACATCGTAATCCTCGGTGCCCTCGGTGCTGTTGGCGAACGGACGCGTCGGTTTGATGCTCATTTCCGCGAATGACACGCTGGAAATCGTGTCGAATGATGCTTCAGACCACCGCGACTCGGTGGGATGACCAGAGTGGGCCGTTGTGTAGTCCGGGAGGGAGGGAAAAAGGGGAGGTGGAAACTCCGTATCCTTTCTTCTCGCAAAATGGGACTCACGGGCTGACGGCGCGACTCGCTGGCCATCCTGATTATGGAGGACGGCGACGGAGATGGGCGGTAATAGCACGCGGTGTCGGCGGTGTTGATCTTGTTTTCAGGGACTGTTTGGATTTCCGCGTGGGCACAGTAGTGAAGTGGTCCAAATTCTGGACGTTGACGGAGCGGCGCGCGCGGCGTATGTGTCTGTGCGTGCGAATGACGCGAACAGCAGACAACAATGTCAGCCAGAGGCATGGAATGGTTATGAGGAAAGGTGTTCCTGCGTGGCCAAGCAATCGAATCCTGGTTTTGTATAGTAAATAAGTAACGCGCTTAGGGTTGAAGTACCCACCAAAGTGGATGCGCAACGCAGTTGAGACCATCGACTAGCTCGAAGGTACCAAAAAAAATGACGAAGGTAACATGAACGGCGGAGGCAAGGAGAGGAAAGAGCAACATAGGCAGGAGATAATAAAAGCGCCAGGGTAAAATTCTGTCAACTGTAAAATTAGTCGCAGATCGCGAATTATATCACTGACATAGTATCATTCTGGCCCCCCACTGTTTAGGCTTAGCTACGTATATGGTGGTCGCAGTCGTAATGGCGGCGAGCACGCCGGTTAAAAGAATGTAGCCAACCCAGTACCGAGGACTTGAACTGGAAAAATTTAGTCAGGTCTCGCATGATTGGGACGCAGGTCATTCACCTAGGCAAAATGCCTGAGGCATCTTCGTGGGGTCCATCCGCCATACTAAGCCTAGGATCGACATCATAAACTGAATCCCAGGATAAAAAAGAGTGCAAACCTAGACAAAATAGGCCCTCCAGGGCGGTAATTCCAGCTGCATACGCGATCGGTCCCCAATAACTCTGGATAGCCCACGCAAGCGGCAGAAGGACCGCCCAGCAGCCAAACAAGCCTATATAGGTGTTAGAATGTAGTTGTAAGGTCCACGGAGAGCACAGACGGACCTGAGAGCGAGAGCGCAAACCAGGCGAGTTTGAGACCGAAAGGCAGCATGCGGGATTAGACCTGGCCTTGCGCCGCCTTTGTACGAGGACCCACCAAAAGTCCATCACAGCTTGTCACCGGTGCCGCCGGAATGACGAATGCGTGAGATCTTTCGATGCTTGGAAGACTATTACCTCCGTGTCGACGCAATTTCGCTGGATGGAGGTAGTGCCATGAGGTTAATTGAGTTTGGTCTAAGCGTTTAAAGGTACGATACGCGGTTCTCTTAGGTTGCAGAATCCGCGGAGGTTAAGTATGAGAATTCCCACTCTCACCTTCTGCGCCACCATCTGGTACCAGTTCTTTGGCTTGAAATAGCTCTTTGCTTGGGCCACCCTCGATCCACGACTCCCTGTATAAATAGGACGATTTTACGGGGACAGCATAAACTGATTGCTTACCACGGATAAGCGTAGCGTGGTATCCGGCGATTCAAGATGGAGTATGAGCTGGCACTGCCAAACGCGAGTAGTCGGACCGCAAGGATCCGGTCCTCCAGCACAAGTAACATGACCGTGCAATATCCCCGAGTATGGAAGAGTACTCTCACCCTCTTTGAATGCGTCAAGACGGAATTTGCTTCCTACGTCGGCACAGCCAAAGACAGTTCTCCAGTCTCCACCCCGAGTTACGCCGAGTTGCCCGCAGAGAAGCCGGGCCCAGGATTCCTTTAATGAACTAATGAAACGCCACTGTTGGATGCTTGATATAGAGCGAGCGTCTGGATGTTGAATGCCAGTGAAGGTTATTGACAAGATATTTGGCTCGACTCAGCATCGGCACTGGCACTGGCAGTAAACACCCTTCAGGTCAATAACGATCCACAACCAGGAGAACTGGCAAGGCCTCAAGATCATGGACGCTCTTCATTCGGATTCACCTTGAAAAAAATCTCGCTTCTTTGTTCTGCATCCTTGACTACAGAAGCCGCTCTTTTCGCGCTCATTGACAATGTCACTGTTCAACTACTAAGAACTTTGATTTAAAGTATTACTCCGGTCCCGGTCACTCGGAGCGAGACACGACCACAGGCTGCGATTTCTCCCCGAGTGCAGCTCATCGCAGGTCACTACGTTGCGGTGGCGCGATGGTCCTTTCATCCGCACCATTTCAGTCTAGGGAATCTAGGTTGTAGGCTGTGGCTGGGCAGTGCTGACAAAACAAGCAGCTCATGAACAGGCTTAACGACGCGACCCACTTTAAAAAGCCTAGATCTACGCGGAAAGAGCCTATGATATCCAATCTCCTCAGCAAGTCCCCCTCGGGACCCGGAGGGCTATTTTCGCGACTTGTCATAATCTGCCTATGCGGTCGGCGGGATATTGCCTCAACTTACATATGTACCCTTGGCAACATTATCGCTCATTAATTTGCGCCACGCGAATACATGAACAGCCACGGCGATATTTCAACCGTCTCATTTCACACATTCAATGCAGCATAGAGCCTCAGACCGGATACAACTCGAAAACCAAATTTATTCACATCCAATTCGCAGAATTATAGTCCACGCCGCTGGATATTACGCCAAATGAGGCGGAAATTGTACTTGGATGCATGCTAAATTGGACCTTCAATTGCATGTGGCTTATGAACCCCACGAGAATTCAGGACCGGGAGCCAAGCAGAATGCCATGGCTCCCATCGACAGAATTCCGTAGCACCAACTTAACTGGATATTAATTTTGGCCGCTCGCCAAAAAATGCCCGAATTCCCCTTACAGCACAAGCTCCCTACGGTATGCGGGAAGGAATTGTCTCCTTGATGATTTTTTCCTGTGCAGTGCGGGCCATTGCGGTCAGCCAAAGCCCAAATCTCAAGGTCTGATCGATAGACATTAATTTGGAGGGAATGCCACGAGGCTATGACTTGCCATTTATTCATCATCTGTCCCCAATTGACCCGAAGTATCCACTAGTTCGTCCGGGGCTAACGAATTTGGGTTTGTGGCGCAGTTCCCGAAGTTGCCGGAAAAGAGGTATAGGATCACCTTGACAGTTGAAAGTACTTACACATTATTTCGACCAGCACATTCAACGTTTATGGTCTCGATAATTTGACCGAGTGGGAGGGGAGACTGGAGGCCTCTCACTCGGGCATCATATAATATTGGGCATGTCCCCTTTTGGGTTCTTGGCAATTTGGATGGTCGGCAAACGGCCATTGAACGGCCTCTAGTGAGCGCTTAGCCCATCGCTAAAATTATCCGAGGGTCCGAGTCCCCATATTTTGGGACCTTGAAAGAGTAAATCTGCATGCGCCAGGCCCGTTTAAACAAACCAGGTACGAGTTACTGACTGGTCATAGAGAGAGAATAAACATAAACCATTGAAGTCTTTGAAAAAAAGCAGCAGGCCCAGGAATAATGCGGGCGAGCCAAACTCCACGCAAAAGCTTTGAAACCATCATTTGCATACTCCCCATTCATTTCACGTCCTTCACAGACAATGAACCAAGGCGATGATCAGAAAGCCGTAGTAGTGAGGGTGCTCTCGCGTAGAGTCACCCCGATAATTAGCAACGGTCTGAAAGTTCTCAGGAATTTATCTGCGGGTTCTTCGCTTTATAACCTTCGATTTAGCCAGAATTGCAGCAGAAATATTCTTGTGATTCATCTTATTCAAGGTAAGTTATATACTGCAGTGTTCAGCTGCTGACATGGCCTCCACGGCTAAACCAGAACGGCACAAATGTCCCTTGCTGGCCGCCCAAAGTAAGGCTGAGAACGCCCACTTGGTGGGTAATGTCGAAACATAGTCGCCGACGCCTCCCGAACTCGAATGATAGCGCATCACTCAACTAATATTGCCGGTCCGAGTAAGACGCCCCGCGAGCAGAGGTGCTAAATTTCAAAATTAAAAAAGTCCCAATGGTGGATAGAAGGCTACAGCGAGGTAGGACACATAACAAGTCATGAGTAGTTATGTCCGCATTTATATCACAATTGGCATCATTGCACATTACATCTGCTCCACGCCTTCCGCGCACAACCCACATCCGATGCATTCCAAACACGCTGGATTGAATGGGTAATTAGCATACCGGTTACAATATTGCCAAGGATTTATTGCGTACCTAACCCGCCACAGCACGCGCAGAGATAGCAGGGACAGCAGCAGGGGTTCTCGAAGGCACCTGGAAGAGAAGGGGAGAGCGAGTGAGCACGAAATATAATATGGGAGAGTACGATCGCAATTGTGCCACGGACCTTTGCAGCACCACGCACTAAGCATGACACCCAAAATTACCACCACCAAAAGGCCGACGAAGACGACAATCAAATATACTGCGCCAAATGAGGGTTAGGTACAGATAAATCGAGACGACCAACGCACATTTGTGTTTTTGTGAATGTTGATCCTGTGGATCCGGAGCCCGAGTCGCCGCCGTCTACAGCTCGCTTGATGTGGAACAGACCCTCTATCATCTCGCCGGGATCAGCCACGCCGTTCCCAAGGAAGCAGAACAGCGCGAAAAGGCCGGAGAGCGCGAAGATGACTATCAGGGCGGGGAAGAGGATTCGTTTGAGACGCCCGTTGTGACAATGCTTATGTCCCACTGATGGGCGGGTAGCCAAGGACCACTGTGATGCCTCGTCCCCGTCGTGTGCGTGGTCGTGGTATGCAGCAGGTTTCTCATCCGCACGGGCGTTGTCACTGTACAGATCCATGGACGGCTGTTTTGCGACGGGGATAGAGATGGGCGGCATGATGATTGTGGTACGAGTCCAAGGACGATGAAAGTTTTTATGTAACCGTGTGTCCGAGGCCACGCCAGGTGCAATATCTGTTGCTGCGGAGGAACCTTGAGGCAGACAGCTGTCGCAAATATCGATCAGCTTGGCAAGGCTTAGTGACATCATGGCTATGCAACCTCCCTAATCCGGGAGTTATTAGTGGTGGTTCGAAATACAGCCTCTGGTGTGGGTTAATAGATTCTTGCAAGCAGAGACTACGCCGCAGCTGCATCTCACAAAATTGGGCTAGGCTAGAAGGTGCAGGGTACAGTCAGGCCCGGCCACCCGACGTTGTTACGGTGACAGCGTTGCTTCGGACATGCGGTGTCTTTATTTTAGCCGGTAAATTTGCTTGAAAGTTAGCCGTTTGCAAGCCGTTTGGTTTGAAATACTCGACCGGGATTCTCAGGCTCCGAGAATCCGGGTCTCCCCTGTAACTGTGATGCCAACAGAACCCGAGGAAGAATATTTGGTTGTGGTTGACCCGGAGGAGACAAAAAAAAAAAGGCACTTCGGCGATGCGATGAAAGCACGATGAAAGTAAGGGTTTGTTTGCTATTCATTGTGACTTGTCCCATTTGTCTGATTAATCCGGAACGTTCCGGGCAACGCCACTGATGCGTGGTTCAATTTTATGAGTCGATTTTTTCTGCCAGTAGATTCCAATGTGCCAGAGTACAATTCATTGTCTTGGATAATTATCTGAAATTAAGACTTTCAATATCTGAGCCTTTTCTACATGAACTTTAATCCCTTCTCTATATTCGCTTCTTCATCGTAACAGATGCGATCCGATTGGAAACTCGCAGCCGTTTGCATGGACTGCGTGTCTGTAAATATACCGAAAGTCGCCGCCTTGTGGAGATTCAACATTAGACGAGACACCATTGTAACGGATAGCCTAGGTGGCATGTTGATGAGAGCGAAAGAGGACAAGTAAAGAGAAAAAAACGATTTACGTTGACGTGAATGCAGAGAGACTTCCTGCTATCCAGGACTGTCCATTTACTCTTGAGCTCCCGAGCTGAATCTGAGAGGTAAAAAAACTACATCACCGAACTAGATGTCACCGTTCAATTGTGCTCTTTACGGTGAGAGGCAAGAACTCACGTAATACATCAGGATATTTGCTAGATTCACGAAAGCTAATGCCCTGTTCCAGATTATTCGAGTCGCGCCTGGGATTTATAGTATCTCGCTTACGCAAAATATAGGGCGCCTGACAGTTAAGTACCACCGCTGTTGAATGTGTATTGAAGCGAGAGATGTCTGTACTCACCATCTCGGACCATGAAGCTGATGATAGAACCAGGGATTTTGATGGGTTGACGGTACGCGCGGATGAAGGTGAAACCAAAAACGGCCACGTCGCATAGGAATCTGTCAACGTCTGGTCAAAGGTCCATTCGTTTCACAGCAAAAAAAAAGCAATTACTGCGCCTCCCATGCCGCGGCTAATCCTAGTAACAGAACTGAGTCTTTCAAATGATTGGGAGAGTGGAGGCTCACGGATGGCGCTGTGGGCCTTAAAGTTAATAGTGTTGAGGATGCGAAGAACGGATTCCTCACCTGTCTTTGGACATCGCATATTCGCACCCCATCACACCGACGGCTGGTATTGATGTCTTTCCCGTCGACCACTAAGTTATATATCAAAGGCCTTCAAAGAAGAAAAGAAACCCTTTTTACCACAGCCAGGATAAAGGTTATCAAGCCTGCACCGCAGAGAATGATTAGGACCCTCTTGCTGAAATTATACATGGCGTAGATGCGCATCCCCAGAATAACTGCACAGTCCAAATTAATCATTGAATCTGGAATCAGTGTTGCTTCGCAAACTCACTGCCGACCAATACGCTTTGAAGGATTATTAAGACCTTTTTCGCAAGATTCCAGGCATGACACCTATGGAGCGATGAGGCAAGAACAGATCCAAATTCCGTTGTTCTTACTTCTAGGAAAATTAAAAGCATTAGTCTCGAGCTTCGCAGAGATTACAGATGATTGTACCTCCTGCGGCACATTTCCGAATCTGAGGAACAGCATTGCAACGTTGCTGAACAGGGAGACATATCGGATAAGGATAAAGAGGAAGAAGCTGAAGCGCTTGGGCCGCTTCCACATGTAGGTGATTTCGGATTCCAGGGTTAGCAAATGGTCATAGCACAAAATTACTTTTTCAAGTCGGTGAGTGGGTATCAGGCAGTTTGGCTTTCAGTCCTCACCAATAGGGATCAACACCCAGACATCTGTGAATTGGCTAAACGAGCTCAGGCGTTGTACTCTGCAAGAGTGAATAAACTTACTGGCCATATGCTTCTGCTAGCGCTTCAGAGACCGTACGTTGATCAGCCATGAGAAGGCCAGCCTTCCAAAGAAAAGGTATGGGTTCAGAGAATGGGACTGACCTTGAATCAGCGTCGTGAACTTTTATACGCCGTGACAAGTGCGGCGAGTGCCAAGGGCCTAAGGCGATGAGACAGGTTGATGGCTTTTTTGAGACGCTCACCAGTCGAGATACCGCAGCGAGTTAGGATCGTTCGGCCTCGCCAAAAGAAGAAGATGGCAGCAACGCCTAATTTTCTGGGTAACAACGGGAGACAAGATAAGGGAGGCGAACATAGCGTATATCCAGCGGGACAACAGAAACTCCATCGAACAATTCAGGATCTTGCAACAAAGTTGGCCCTGTCCATGCCCTGTTGGATGCGATCGTTACATCTACTACACCGGCAGCGGTGATTTGAATTAATCGGCGGCCACTGCATTGTTTGAGGATCAAAGACGAGGCATATCACTTTGTTGGTTCCAAGATGTGCGCAGTGAAAACCTAAACGGCTGGTGGGAAAATCTGCCAATGCAGCATCGCTCCAGGGCTTGACATTCTCGATACCTGTCAGCCTATTCATGAATGCGGGTGGTATGACCCGTCAATTGTGGAGGTCGCACCATGTTTCATTATTTTTAGGCAAATCCATTTCACGCATCTGTCTTTCTAAATTTGGTTTTTCTAGACATCGCTGCGTTGTGGTATACGGAAGTGGTGGAGTTCCGGCATCTTCAGTAAACGGTTTTAATAACTTGCCTTGAACAAGACTTTTGGGGATTTGATTCAATTTGATGATCTCATAAGCCTGGATCTTGTTGTGCCCTATTTGCACACAGCATCAGACGCGTCGCTATCATGTGACCGACTGGCATTTCAAGTTTTAGTCCCCACCTCGCTTGCTCCCAACCCTACGAACACACGCAGGCTTTCCGATGAAGTAAAGCGGATGATCAAGAAACACTTTGTTAAATAATATCACTGCAATGAGTCGATGCCACCCTGCGGCGAAATTAACCACCTCACTGGCTCGACGGGAACCCACTTTCTTGAAGTTCGTTCATCCACTGATTGCGGAGAGGGCTCTTTGCAACCCACGGACCTCGCTGGAATGGCCCCTGGCCTTATACCATATGCCACCCACTCAGAAAATCGGAACCTCGTCTCGACCTGCACGTTTCAAGTCCAATGCGCCGGGGCGTGAAACTGTCACATTTTTGGCCGGGTAATCGAAAGTTCCACATCACCTTGACTGGCGCCCTAAGGTCAGTCCTTATTCCACTAACGGGCCTTCCCTTCTTTGCGTCGGCGCGGTAGGCGGCAAGTATAAAGAAATGTCCTAAAGCGGAAGCTTGCTTGTTACGTCCGAACAAGCATAGTTATAATTACACCGACGGGCAGGGTATAAGATCCCAGCGGCACTACCATCGTACAGCCCATCTGAGACCTATACCAACTCACACACTCGCTCTTTTCGCATTCTTTCTATTCGCCATCAACCATGTACGCCCACCGCGTCTTTGCTGTTCTTGCTCTATACTGTGCGTTCTTCCCGCCGCATTTTTTTTCGTTTGCTTTATCTCACAGCTTCACTCTGAATCCAGTGGCGGTTGCCGCCTCTGCCGCCCCCGTCCCGGTTCCAGTGCGTGGAGATGGACTTGTAGGTCGCTCCACTTGCCTAGGTTCTTACTTGACAAAAATTGTTATCGTTGTACAGGAAGTCGCCCGCGCGCCCGAGCCCGATCCCGAGCCGGCTTGTAGGATGTACGCCTGCATCTGAGCAGGTACGAGCCTTTAGTCCCTCATTTTACGGAATGATTTAACCTGAGTTTGAAGAACTTCGTGCCGGAGGTACCTTCTTCGCACTGCTGTATCCATAGCCATATATTTGCGCTTCCCTTGCGTCGATTATAATCTCCACATAATTCTGCGCTTTCGTTCTACCGTGTGATTTATCTCCCCGCGAAAGGCGCGCTCTCAACTACCTTTCAGCCCACTGGAATCGGCGTGCAATTCCTCAGTCTAGCTGGGGTGAAATGAACAGCGCCAACACGCCCAGGTATCAGGACACGGCAGTAGCAGCATAAGTATCTTGAGGAGACAAATAACGCACCTGCTACTGCCTTCAACGTTTCTGGTAGAGCTGGGGCGTGCCGTTCCTTTCGTTATCCTGGAATTCGACACTAATGTCGTGGGTTTCCAAGTGTCCGACGTCTCGGCACTTTGCTCGGTGCCCTGGATATCCAAGCTGCAAGCGGTCGAATTTGTCGCCTCTGTGGGGTTCAGCGCCATGATCTTTGCCAGTGTGGTTGCTCTGTTGACCACCGAGCGGGTTGCGGCCGGTAAACCAAGACTGGGCTTCCTAAACCCTATATTATGTGCGGGTGTTCAATGATATGAAAACGGGTAAGGCTTGAATCATATGCGAGATTGTTCAAACTTTTCTCGTTCAGGCAGCAATCCGGGCTGTGGCGGCACTGCGATACTCGGGATCCTGTATGCATATTCTTTCTTCCCTTCTCGTTTGTGCCTTGACCAGTGGTGCTGTGAACAGGTCACAGGGTTTGGTTCGATATCCTATCTCAAGTTGGACGAAATTTCCAGCAAGCTCTAGTTGAATCACTGGTGGAGCAGACACACACTCTTCCCGCATGAATGGTGTTTTTATCGTCCAAAGAATTATTTCCGGCCGCATAGCGTACTGGTCTGATTGTGAAGGTCAATCCTGCTACAGTTGATCTACGCTTGACTTCGGCGAACCCGACAAACTTTCATTCCTTTTGGAACATAGTATATGGTCTTGAGATTGAATCAGAAGTTCTGTTTGTGGTACCATGAGGGAACGACGTTATGAAAATCATAAGAAAAAGAGGAAAACCGGTTCAACTTCGCAAGGACCTTGGTTTACGGAGTTCATGGCATACAAGTGGTGTACAAGATGCAAAGGTACAGAACAGGGAAGGTACGACTGGGCATATACACAATGTTGTACTCGCAAAGTACGGCGCTGTAGAGATGTTCAAGAAGGGAAGAGCATCGGCAATGGGAATGAACACAAGAAGAGACTGCGCTGCCAACAACGGTCGACAGAGTCTAGTGGTGGTGGCAGGCCGTCTGCCTACCCAAGCAACACTGGAACATGGACATCGACAGCGGTCCATCCTGATACGCCAGCTGCTCCTCTATCTCTCGGCGTGTCGGTAATCCGAAGGGGTCGTCATTGTCGTTCTCTGCAAACGTCGCTGTCGCCAAGCGCTGCCGCTGAAACTCGCGCTCCTCATCCGTCTCCAGCTTCGTAGGCAGCTTAAAGTCAGTTGGACCAACGCCCACAACGCCGCCCGTTTCCCCAATCTTCACCCGATAGTCCCTTTCAAATTGGCCGCGAATCTGCTCCGGGGTGAGTTTCACCAGATTGTGGCACCACATGAAGTGGATAATGCCGAGCATCATGTTGACCGCGGCGGGATCGCCCGACGCCATGGCGCGGCGCCGCGCAACGAGGAAAACGATTTGCGCTGAGGTAAATAGAAAGATGGGCGCCTAGAACCATGAAGCAAAATTTGCGGCGTACCACCAGGTGGGTGCATAACACGTATTGATCTGGTTCGACCGTTGGGGCCGTTATCAAACTACAGAAACGTTAGTGCGGCAACACTTAGCGTAGATGTTCGACTTACATGGTAATCCTGAAACTGCGAGTCGGGCATGCTAAGCGACTCAATTTGGCGCCGCAGAGAGGGTGTACGAATATAGCCGTTAATGGCCGCGGGGCAGCCGATGAACTCTACGAGGCGTTCGGCGGTCGGCATGAGAAGCGCAGGGTCGAAGCGAGTCACGCCGCAGATTTTCTTGTGGTCAGGCCAGTCTTTTTTCTGGCATTCGCTGAAGAGACTGCCAGTGAAATTAGTACAAGTGAACAGTCGGGACGACGTACGTTGAACAGTAGCGAACGAGAAGACACTTCCCGCAGTGCTTCAGCTCATTTCGGTCCTTGGCGCGTCTGCAAGTGTAGCACGCATATTTGGCGATAGCGGCTTCCTCTTTGCACTGGGATTGGTCGACGCGGACGCCCATACGTTTAATGGCCGGGCCAATTCGACCGATGGATGGTTGATCGTCCGCCAGCGCCGTTTTCGGAGAGTGATGATGACTCACGAGCTTGGCGGGCTCAACCGGGTAGACGGGGATGTCGTGCTACAGAAAGTTCATAGCTTAGCAGGCATGCAGGGATGGATGTTGATACGCGTACATATGCCTCCAGTACTCCACGCAGAGTTTCGACGATATAATAATTGCGAAAAAGTGTCGAGTAATACGACATGCCGCTGATCCAATCCGTGCCCAGGTCGTCGATATCGTCATTGATTAGTGGATGAGCGAAGAGGAACAACGTATTCACGCGGCGACTGGCGGTAGGGTCATGCGCACTGAGGCGTTTGAGCTGCGAGATATGAGCGCTACATCTCAAAACAGGTATAACACGCACCATAGAAATTAGATTGTATTCCCCATCACCTGCGAGGCCCGCGATCGTCATCTCTGGACAGATGCCTCGGCTGTTGTCGCGCGGTGCAGCACAGGCTCCACGATAGAGACCCTCCAATACGAGCTCCTCCTTTTTCTTCGAATCGAGTGCGGCCCAATCCGCTTCAAAGCTGCCATACACCAGCTTCTCCAGCGCAAGAGCAGTGAGGGATCCCTCCCTATCCATTAATTCCCTGACGGTGAGCGCCAGTTGCTGATTGAGGTCCGCGATATTGAAATCCTCGAATCCCTGGAATTTCCGCGCCGGGTGCGTAGGATCCGCCTTCTTCTTTGGTGAACGTGGCCTGGGTGTTCTGGAGCCAAAACTCTTAGCAATCTCGCGCTCAAAATGGGCGTTCCATGCGACGCGGTCTGTGTGCTTATTGGGGCGTTTCGTCTCGTCCTTTTGTTTGAGTCCAAGGAACTCTGCGAATGACTGTGGCCTTGCGGGCATGGAAATGTGAATGGACTAGGATGAGATCGAGCGTCGCGGAGGTTGTTCGAAGAGTGAGGGCCCCCACTAGTGTGCAAGAAAAGAAGCGAGAAAAGAAGTCACAGTTTGGCCTTGTTGGCAATCATTTGGATTCGAGAATCGAACACGCGTTAGTCTCTTATAAACAGACGCCACAACAAAAAGTGCTCGTACCTGTGGCGCGCAGTTCCTCAGTCCAGCTGGGGTGAAATTAACAGCACCAACATGCACGCAGGCGACTCTCTACATTTACCATTAATACGTTTCAGGCGGTGCTGGAATTTTCACTGCGCCGCCGGGACTTTAACTACGGGAGTTGTACTTCCAGCAGAATGTCCGAGTTGAATTGCCCTCTTGTCTCATAGGCTATCATTCATGATGTCGGGGGGCGTATAATCGTCCAGAAAGCTTCAAATGCACGGTTATCGGTCATCAGGAGGGCGCGCATAGGAGTTGACTACGCACTGCTCAGGCCGGACATCTGATCATGGAATTTCTAAGATGTCTGCCTGCAAAAAAAGGATTGAACATATAAACATCCGAATGAAGAACGCAAGTGAGATATCGGCAAATATCTAGGGCAGAGATCGTAAAACCGGATGTTGACTCGTTGAACGTCAACCAGTCGATGATTCACATAGAAGTCGTTCCACTTCCTTCCAGCGGTCCCCGTACACTGCCTCTTTGCTCTCGAGTTCGGCTTTATTGAGGATGTAAAATGTTAGTCAACTTCGGGATCGTAGCTGAGATGAACGCACCGGAGCCGCCTTTGCGATAGAGGAGGGTCCGAGGTCGATGCCCGTGAGGCTGGTCTGGCGTGCCCGCTCGTCGGAGGCATCTGCTTCCAAACCTGAGATACCAGTTGCATCCAAAGTAATCTCCAGAAAGCGAAGATTAGGGCAGTGCTCCGCGAAGGCGTCGTGTCTGGGCCCTCCCAACGACAAAAATTCGAGTCGAGCCCAGGACGATGCGAGGTTGGATATATCGCTGTCGTGGAGATTGAATCCGAAATTATGGTGAAGGGACACGAACACTATGTTTTTGAAACAAGAAAGATGTCGGAGAACATCCCCGGTAATTGAAACAAGGCTGCATCGGCGTCATGGGCCAAGAGCTAGGCGTTATCATAATGTGCCGAAGGGTACCATGAGAACACCGGGCGGCCAGGGCTGACTAAGGTTGTTCGACCGCTGATATGGGTGTGAGATCATTAAAGAACTCGATATGCAGTGTTTCCAGTGAGCGATTCGTCAATGAATGCGATGACACGCGCTACGGTAGTATGCCGAAAGTGGAGGAATTTGAGCGAGAAAAACCCCGCGAGGAAGAGAGACCGCAGGCATTTGGCCATCCTCAAGCCTCAACTTCCTCAGAGCTGGAAGGCGACCCAGATGCATGAGTACCTCGCGATCTAAATTCTGGACAGTCAGGTATTCGATGCATTGTAAGCTCCGAAGGAAGGTGGAGACACTTTGATGCTCTGGGGCGTCGTATTGAAATAATCGACGTGTAGGAATATCCGCTGTTGTCAACAAAGGACATTGTTCCCTGAAACCTGGAGCTGAATTCAAGGACGATGACCGTGATTCGAGACGAGGACTTCCAAGCAACGGACATGGATATCTCCCGGGATAATCAGCGTGAGTCTGTCAAGATTGGGAAACAGAGGTCCCAAGAAGTTCACGAATGTCTTTTCGAATTTCTCGATGGATGCGGGCTTAGACCACTCGTCGCGAGGATCAAGATATAGCGCCTTGACGCGACGAGAGTAGAGATGTGGGCGCTCCCAATCTGCCTCAGTCGTGGGTTTGGGGAAACGCTGGAACGCGGATGGGAATCGATATTTAAAAAATGACACTGTGCTACACACCACGCCTCCTTTCTTGTATCCGCGGGTGTTTAACTTCTTGGGGAAGCAGGAGAGGAAGTTCTTGATCGTATTTTGGTGTGCCCATGGATGTCGAGCGCCGGGTCGCGGAATCCGGTACAGGTCCTAGCCACGGCCGCCAGAGAAGGGAGATCGTGTGGCCCGAACCCGTGTGTGTCACGGCGCGGCGGACACTTAATTTCAGCAAATATGACGTAGAATATACAGTGCTGGGTGCATTTAGAGCCTTGGATGCAACGATGTGGTGGAGCAGAAGGCATGGTAGAGCTGCCGACTGGTGTCACCTGACTCGCGCATCAAAAGTTGAATGATATTGATAAATCCATTTGTAATACGGCGGTCTTTGCCCCGCCATCCAAGATCCAATTGAATATCTTGCTCCTTCGCCCACAAGGGCAGCGTCAAGCCGGTAGCGCCAGAACCCTCATAGGGATTCGGAGCTGGTACGGTTGCATTCAAGTTGCACGCCCCCAACACGTCGCCCGGCTACTTCACGCACATGTGCTTGCCATCCTCTGGTCTATGTACGCGTCCTCCTCACTGTCTACTTCGCGGGGGAAACCTCTCAAACCGTCAAGGCATCTGGACGCCCGTCGAACAACTGCCTACAGGTATGTGGAAGAATTTTGCGGAACCTTGACGGCCGCAGATCTGAGATGATTAACTGGCTGGAGGACACGTAGATATCATCGACATCACAGATGAACAAGAGATCTCACAGGATCTTACACAGCGTGAAAGGGTTCACCGCTTCAAGACAACGAGATCAGATTGCTCCATGATTTTGCCTCCGAATCCTAGCTTTCAATGCGACAGCCTCATCTGCTCGGTGCTGATACCCAGTCATCGAGGGTCCATATTTTGGGCTGGTCGACATCTGTGGATCATCACCTTCAAATGCTAGTCGACGTCTAGTCTGTTGTCTTTCCGATTCATTCGTTGTACTCGTTCTACGGCCTAGAGCCGCCATCGTCGGCCATGACTAGGACTGCCAGCCTGTCCGTCGCGCGTCACTGCCAAAAAGGCACTTTTATAGCATATCCTACATAAATACGAACCGTGCAGTCCGACTTAGGGTGATCAAAATGACTATTTGGGCCCCTCTCCTTGTACTTACAGGTGTTGCCCAGATCGCAGCTCAAACAATTACTCCAATTAGTTTGGGACCATGGACTTATCAAGGCTGCTTTATGTGAATGTTGTATTCTATGTTGCTCATGATTCTCAGACTTCTGCTAGCGACGGCTCTTTCCGTCAGCTTCAGCACCAGAAATTTGTTACCGGTGGTATGACAGTAGAGGCTTGTACCTCGGCTTGCAAAACTTCAGGTTTTGCAATGGCAGGCCTTGAATTTGGAGGCGAATGTTGTATGTCCCACTAATCGGATACAGTAATAATAAACCTCATTCATTGCAATAGGGTGCGACGCGTTCCTGCAAGGCACAGACCAGTTTCCAGACAGTCAATGCGCACAAATGGCCTGCACGGGAAATTCGACTGAAACCTGTGGTGGACCAGACCGTCTCCAGGTCTACTTGGACACCTCCGCTGCGCCTCTGGACACGACGGTCTGCGTCAACACCAACAGTGAGGATTTTTCACCTACAGTGTTCGCAAAAAGCACTCCTGCCACCCCAACTCGCTTGAATCTCATCGATGTCGGCGTCGATGGCACACATGCTTTTCTTCTGACTGCTGATACTTGTCCGTCATGCGTGGTCGAGGCCATTGTCCAGAATGGGAATCTCCTCGTAATTTCCAGTCTTTATCCGGAAGCTATGTTTGTGGATTTCAACAACGCGACCACGGGAGAATCTCCGATTGCTCGTGAACACACCACCGAATTCACGATCAATGTATTCTGTTCGCAGGTAAGCTTCAAGCTACCCTACATATAACTGGAGCCCTCTGATACTTCTTTGCAGATCAGTCCGTTGACGGGTAGGATTGGACCACACGTTGTTGCGGCGAACAACCAGTCTGATCTATGGGCGCTGTGTCCCAATATCACGGCGGGCTTACGCTCTGATTTGGTGTATTCCCCCGTTACCAATCACCCTCATTACACGCTGAGCGACTGCCAGTCTGTGTGGTTTACGATGGTCTGGATTGATCAACTTAGGTAGTAGAATTTGAACTTAGTCGTGTACTGCAAATGAAAGAATGAACAACTCGCATTCGGCGAGTGGCGCACGGTGTATCGGTTGTTTCGTGAAATCTGTACACGTAGGGCCCGTCCAGGTATATGAAGGGGGTACGGTACGTACTGTATGTTTAGTGTCTTCCAGTTGAATGAGCACCTATCAAGTCAATATTTCTCATAGGCAGAGACACCCAGATTAAAGAGGGAGGAAAAAGCCGTACCTAGAATACTTTGTTGACCTGCTATGCCAGTCAAGAATTTTCGTTTACATGATAGGGGCTATCTCAATATGGAAATTGAGCGGAGTTCGAAATTGGATCTCACGCTTACGTCCCAGATTTGAATCACCTCTCACTCGTCCCACCACCAACTCGACGACGGCCGGTAATGAAGTTCCACAAGCCATCTGGCATGAATGCACCTTGTCTCAGCAACATCCCCCCGGAACTTCTCTCGATCATGCTCGGTTTCCTTGACGCGAAAACTCTTCTGGTGTGCTCCGCTGTAAGTGGAATCCGAATCGTTGTTCCTGGACTTGCCTGGCTCAATAGATACTTTCAAGGTCTGCACTTTATGGCATGAAACCGTCAAAAGCACTTCAGAGCTGCAATATACAATCGAGCTGTGGGCAGATGGCATGGTTCGCGGTGATTCAAGCCCGTTCACATGCGCCGAGGCGCTGAAGGTGTTGCGTGACCGCCGTCGTGCATGGAGAAACTTAGAATGGACATCAAAGACTGTCGTCCAAATTGAAGCCTTCGGTTCCTGCCCATACGACCTTGTCGGCAGTGTTTTTGCACAGCTGCCGCCGGGACCGAATTTCCTCAGCATCTCGCTATCACGTCTCGTGGATGAACCGGAGAATGCGAGAAGTATTCATTCAGTTAGCTTTGGCTTGGGTCTCGAGGACGCCGATGATTTTAGGATCGACCCATCCCAGGATTTAATCGTCGTTTTATTCCTGCCTCCCGTGGGGCTCGCGTACCTGGAATTGCGCACCTTGTCCTCGCAGCAACCTCATCCGCTCGCTGTTCACCCGCTCTTGGTATTTCCGACCAGCGGTCCAGGGATGACGGACTCCTTTCAAATCGTGGACGACATCATCGGCATATTTTCTCCCCATTCGTATGAACTTGTGCTAATCAACTGGCGGGCGGGGAATACAATCGCCGTGTGTTCAGAGTTTCATGACCGTTTTTTCTTTCTCAACCGTCGATAGGATGTGTCATGCTCAGACTCAATGCAGGATTTCCGTTTCCTATCATCTCGCTCGTACTTCGTAGTCCATGCAAATCTCCAGGTACCCGAAGGGGAGACATTGGAGAGCGGACGGCTCGAGATTTTCACATTCGCTGGGGAGGGAGCCAATTATCCGACCCTTGTTGCGACTCTTGGACTCCCTGAACTGGCTCCTGACAAAAATATCGATTCAATGCAAATCTTGGTGGGGCCTTCCTGTGCTAAAGCAATGTCCGGGACGCCATTTTCAAAGGCAAACGAGAGCCGCATCTGTATGATCTCGATTTGCTACAACGAGGTGCATTGGTTTCGTCTATTAGTACATCGGCGCTCGCTTCACCAGTATGTCTTGGATTATATGCGGGAGAAAACAACGGTAGCGCCGATTGTGCCCTGGGACCAGTGGGGCCCTCAGAACTCACGTATGCTGGTTGTGGAGGAGAACATCTGGAACTGGTCTGTTATATACTTAAAGCTCTCGAACACCTAACAAGAATTTCTCTGTAAGGCATGTCCACGGCGAGCGGGTGGTACTCCCTAGCCCCGACCGTAATTCAGTGCAAATCCTGGACTTGAATATCATCCCCGGGCGCGACGGAGCTGCGGCAGATACTTCATCATCGACGCGGTTCGCCACTGAGCTGCATTTCGGCCCGAGTGCGCTTCCCCTCGACGGAATTTTCAAGGACCCTGTGGTGACATCATTGCCGTACAGAAGCACGCGGCGCTCGTTGGACGAAGAGTACGACATTTTCCTGATTGATCAGGACCGAATCTTAGGAATGAATACTGTCGGTGCGAATACTGTCAGTGCTTTTTACATTCAGAGTTCAGTGGCGCTGATGTCTGTGCAGGAGCCTCGCCAAATGACCGTATACACTTTTTAAAGCGCTTGAACTTCTTCGTCTGCGTCGAAGTCCGCCTGGCTGGCCTGTACGGATATTTTCTTCGATGCGATAGCTGCTTGTCCACTGTACACCGGCAGTACAGATACTGCTCCAAAATTAGTAGGCTCCCGAATTTATTTGCCATCTACGCACTGAAACGACGCGTTCAATCAATCAACCATATGGCACCGCCAGTGACACGGAAAACTAATTGTAGCGCTCACTTTTTGTGAATTTTTACATGAGGAATATTGCGTCCTTGACGAGCCTCAACACCAGGCCTGAAACCATTCGCATCTTCGAGAACTAGATACGTCAAGGCCGCCGATATTTCCGTGAACTCATGCAGCTTGTTAGGATGTGCGCACAATCAGTGGCTGGGTACAACACTTAGGCTTCCCAACTTCAAATGTACCTCAAATCCCACCGGGCGCACCCAGAAAAAAAATTCAAGACAGGTGGAAGTAAGGTTTGGGTCACGATCACGCAGAGCAGTCAGCACCGCCACCTCCTGTTGATCTCGCGCCACGGAATTTCGAGAATAACGGGGACTACTACCAGTGAGTCGAGGACGCTTTGAAGCACAATGTAAGCTATTCATGGCCACAAAGGCGCTGAGTTTTACCCTCGCTAGCGCTTTGGTTCCAAAAACGGCCGGATGGCCCAAAGCGCAATGATGGCTGCTCCTTTGTCGCGCTCAGCAAGGCACAAATTTAACTTCGGCCCGTGCAAAGCACCGTCAGTCAACCTTACCCTCAACCACCACCATGTCCTTCATGGATAAATACTCTACGGCTGACTACGCGGCTACGTTCGAGGACGCGTCCAACGACACTTCTCCAGACTCTTTCACCTTTTTGTATAGTTTAACCAATACGCCTCAAGCACAGAGCGCCCAGAACGACACCACCCTCGACACCAGCGATGAGGATTTCCTCGTACGTACCCTCCATTATCTGACCTCTGCCACACGTCTCAACCACCACCTCGCCATAGACCGCAGACTTTGGCAAATTGGTCCCATCCTACGACGAACTCCTCGGTGCCTCCATGGCGAGCTCCGCGTGGATCATCCCAGAGGAGCCGATATGCTTCCTGTCGCCGCAAAAGGAAAGGCAGCCCGCTTTGCCAGTCCTGACGCTTCGCCATCCCCACACTATTAAAAAAGGGACGACTGCCCATCATCCTCTCGTGACACGCGAGCCGCCCCGTGTGGCACGCGTCGCGTCCCCAGTTGAGCCCATCGACCTGTGCACGGACGACGAGGAGGACTGTGACCACCAGATTAAAGGGAAAGGCGAGCTCGAGAAATCCGACTCGCCGTTCCCTTTCAGTGCACTCAGCACCGGGGCCCCATCCCCACCGCTCTCGTCCGAGGCTCCCTCGCCCGCCAGCACAAGGGACTTCGACACTTTCGCTGATGGTGGCTCGGAGTCATGGAGCAGAGCGTCCTCCCCCGTCGAGTGGGATGATGTCCGCGACGAACACGAGGCGCACTTCGGACCCGACTATAATGAGACGGACGACTCGGACGGGGAGCTAGACGAAGACGAGGAGGGCGAGGACGAACTACGCGTCGAGGCCGACAACGACGCGTCAATTCACGCGCACCTCCCTCGCCCGATCATCCCCCTCCCTGCGCGCGCACAAGCTGGACAGACACCGTCCCTTGCACCTTCCTCCTTCATCGATCCTTCTCGCCTTTCCCTCCCCGGCGCGGCGCACTCTGACGACGACCAGGACGATTTCCCTGAGTCTGAGGAAGATGACGACAGCGACTACACCGCCCCCGCTTCAAAGCGCCGGCGCAGTAACTCTGGCAAGCCTACAGCGGTGGCACCCAAGCGCGCCACGAAAGGGAAAGGGAAGGCTGAAGCGCGCGAGCCAAAGCGTCGGCTCGTGAACGCGAACCCTCCCAAAACTATTCAAGCAGCTGTCGACGTCGCGCGCGCCTCGGCTTCCGACACGGACCCCAAGGCACCCGAGTGGATTAAGGTCTCTGAGAAGCTGTACCGCTGTCTCGTCGACGACTGCAAGAAGACGACTGGGACAGCGAGCGGCATTTCGCGGCACGTTTTCAAGCATAAGAACAATGCAAAAATACAGTGTCCCGCGGGGTGCTCGCAAACGTTCCAGGGCGGGCGCCGGGAGGTGTTGAGGAAACATTTGGATTTGAAGAAACACGCCTGCAAGGCGTCGTTGGCCAAGAGGAAAGAAGCTCTTGTAGAGCTGGCGCCGCAGCGGCGGGCTAAGAAGGCTTGAATAGCACGGGTTCACTCACTGTATTTGTCTACTAATCATCGTTATATCGCATCTGTAAGTACCTCATATTATCGCATCTGTACCAAATCTGCAACCACCTATACCCACCTATGGAAATTTTCTATCCATTCTGTGCTTGTGCTTGTCACTTCGACTGCTTGAAGGAACTTTGGGTGGATGTTACTGGATATCTAAGCGTTCGACGACAGCAGGATAAATTTGAATGTCTCAGTTGAATGAACGCATACCACAGTTGTTCGTGGATTGAATGTCTCGTTTAATGAACGCATCTGGTCCTATATTATCTCATGATCAGAGACACTTACAGTAAGACGAAGGATGAACGAACAACTCGTACCAGAAAAAATGTCTTGACCTGCTTCAGCAGTCCTAGGTTCCAGTCAATTAAAGTATCGTAAAAAATACAAGTGAATTGTAATACTTCCATCTATCTATCTAAAGTAAAAATCTATCAGTCTATCTATCTACTCATCTAAACCTACGTGATGTTTCATAGTCCGTGGATCTACAGTCAAAGCTCATAAGTAAGGCATAAATACCAGGTCCAAACGTCCGTCTATCATAAAGGATGGGTCCGCGTCCGAAAAACACCGATACAATGGTTACCAGGGTGCTCAAGGACTGAACACCCCACCCGCGCGCCTCCGACTCTGAATGGGGTGCACGAGCGCAAGCGAAATCCCCAGGTCGACCGTGAGCCCCAATCGGGACCGAGATAAGCTGCAGAGCCGTCTGGAAGCCGGAGAGGTAGGACGTCGAGCTGCCCGCGGTCTTCTCCGATGCATACGTCAACAGTCCGCTCAGAAGGATGAACAACTCGTACCGGAAAAAAATGTCTTGGCCTGCTTCAGCAGTCCTAGGTTCCAGCGGAGACTTGTAGATTCCGCCGTGGCGCAACTGGTCACCACCCAGATAGCAATGAAAATTCTTGTGGGTACGTTAGTAAACGGTTTGACACTGCATGTGCTCCCTTGATTATTCTCTCATCGTCAACAGGAAATCTACCGCCCGTCTTCCTCGGAATTCAACGAAATCACAAATGTTTGATCCGCCATCCTCTAACTAATGAAAATCAGATTCAGATTGCCTGGGAGTAACGCTAGCACTATATTATTTTACAATTGGCGCCTACTGACAAGCAGCCTTATTATCTCGAATGAACTTTGAACGGAGATATTTTCGTACCTCAATGGTTATTTATATATCGGCCCGGTAAAGCGCTAAGTTGAAGACGCCGAATGTCAACTGATGCACTGCAAGGTGGTGGCGCCCGCGTGGCATTGGCAAGTTTAATTGATCTACCATAATTGAACGAGTTGAGGCTGTGGCTTCAGAGGGCGCAGACAACTGAGAGTGAGACGGGTAAATTGAACTGCGATCACGTGGAAGGCTGTTGAATTTGTCGGGCGTTGAAATACATTCGTTGCTCTGAGGTAGTTACTGTAAATGCGGCCTATTCATAGAATTTTTGCTGTTTAGGTTTACTGTAAGCGGTCTAGATGGGTTCGGCAACAGAGCATGAATGGACGAGATATATTCAACGACTACTGTATGATGTCGGCTCGATCCTCGCTCGGGCTCCTCCGAGATCGCGAAATTATATCTAGACTGGTCATGGGTGAGTGTTCGAGTTGGCCTCGACGCAAAATAGAATATTACGTGGCATGCCAAAGACGGTGGGCTTTATTTAGCATGATGGTTGAATACAAGGACCATATGAAGATCATGGTCAGTGATCACTTTAATATTATTCCGGGCCTTCCCGCCCTTTTGTGTGCACCCACAGTCCTAATCTTGGTTGGATCTTGGGCAGTTGCCTCGGAGTCTGATGTCGATCGGTAGGTACTAGGCAACCGTACGTGAGACTCACTGAGAGCAAAGGCCAAAAAAAAAAATTGGAGAAAAAACAGTAACGCCCTTGTGCGATGCACACATGTTTTAATTGAACGTCCACGTTGCTGTTGAACAAACGTTTGGCGAGTCAGATCGACGCGACCGAAAGCTGTCGCACAGCCGTTGGTCACGTCACGATTGTGACCCCTGGCGCCTATAATACCCATCACCCTTTATCCTCCTGCTCTCTTCTACGCCCGCAGGAGAACGTATAAAGTGCTCCTCGCCGTCAGTGTATGGCACCAGGAACGCGCAGCCAGCGCAGCGCACCCCCCGCAGCGAAAACCAACGAAATCATACTTGTAGAATCGGATTCAGACTCGGATAAAAGCCCAGGACGTCGCGCGGGTGCGAAGCGCCAAAAGACGATGGAAATGCGTGAGTTTCCTTTTGTATTACCCGCGTATTTGGGGTGGGATGCCTCGGGTGATATTGACGATGAATATCAACCCCTACAGCTGTAGATGAAGACATCATTATGCTAGACGCGCCACCGACGCCGCCCGCATCCGTTGCGCAAAGCAGCAGCCTCAAGAACGCGCATCTCAAGGGCCGCAAGCGCTTTGCGGCTGATTTTGCCGACCTCAAGGCCCAGGGGCTCGAGCTGGGGGGTTTGGCGATTACTAGTGGGTCTTTGGAGGAATTCTTTGGGATCCATGGCTCATTTTGTCGCAGAAGTCCGCACTGGCGACGACGAGGGTATGATGGATCTTGTTGTGGTCGACCGCACAAAGAACGACGCGCGCGTTGTGGGCTGCAATGTCACCATCACTGGTAAGTGTCTTAGCGCCTTTCGGTCTTTGTGGCGAGTCCAGTCGTGCCTCCAACTTTCTTTGGGCCTCAGTGCCCATATCTTTGTGGATATCCTAAATTTCCGAGTCGACGGTCTGCATACTCCAGCTATGGCACCCATTCTCTCTGGTATTCGTTCGCTTTGAATTTCGTGGATTGCGGTCTATCCTGATTTTCTGGATCGAAATTTTGGCCTGTACGCTGACCCTTTTGACCTTAGACACTTCTGAATACCCGAAACACCACACTATTATTACCTACACCGACGACGACAACCCGTCGGATCGGGTTACCTCTGCCCTCAGTGCGCTCGAGAGTGGCCCCGCGCTTCCCGTCGCCGAGGCCCTCGAACGCTTCCTCCTCGCACTCGGCGGGGGCAAGCCCGCCAAAGCGTCCGCGCAGAAGCAAGCCAAGCCCCTCGCCGCCGCCAAATCCAAGTCCTTCAACACCGTCGCCTCGGACGAAGAAGGCTCGGACGACGACGGCTCCAACGACGGGTACGACGCGTACTTCCCCGACGACGACTTCGACACCGGGCACGGGCGCGGCGCGGAGAAGGCCGCGCTCCGCGCGCGCGTCGTCGAGCGCATGCAGCGCGACTTCCTCGAAATCGTCTCGTCCGAGTACCGCCCCGGCCTCATCCCCTTCACCCCCGGCCCCTTCGACCCCGCCGCGGACTTCGCGCTCAGCGTCAGCATCCCGACCGTGCAGCTCACGCTCACGATCCCCGCGCAGGCGCTCGTCGCGTGGGACCGCCGCCTCCTTACGGCGCCGCGCGCTCGGCACCTTGTGCTGCTCATCAGCGGGTTTGGGGCTGGTGCAGGCGTGTATCCTGCGCTGACGCCGGGCGGGACGTATGTGAGGAAGGGCATGCAGCTGCGCTTCCAGGTGGGCGTGTGCGCGAGGTACAAGCCCGCGCGCGCGCACGCGGTCGAGGCGGGGCGCACGTTTGGGCTCGTGGGCAAGGACGCGGAGGACGTGGTCCGCGAGGCGCGAGAGAAGGCGGCGCGCGAGAGGGAGAGCGCGTTGCTCGACTGGGGCGAGGGCGCGGACAATGGCTACGGCGAGGGCGGGGACGGGAGCTTTGAGTTTGGGGGCGTCAATGATGGGCTGGAGGAGAAGGAGGAGGATGGGGAGGAGGACGAGGGGCGGTTTGAGCGGTTTAGTTTGAGCAGCGCGTTGGAGAATCTGCTGGATGCGCAGCTCATCAAGCTCATTGAGATCCGCCGCTCGTGGGGCGTTGGCTGGGCGGGCGCGGAGGAGATGTATGCGGCTGTCGAGCGCGAGCAGCGCTCGCATAACGATGTGTGGGATATGTATCGGAATGTAAGGAGCGACTTTTCTGTTTGCGCTTACACTGATCACTTATACTATTGTAGGATATCATCAGGGCGGACAAGGACGAGGCGGCGATGGCGCGCCTGGGGACACTCCCGCACGACCCACTGCGCGATCTGGCCAAGGGCGAGGAGATCAATCTCCCGTACACCGCGTTCTGCTACCTCATCCGCCGGCTCACGGTGCGTTGCTCTTTCTTTCCTTATTTCTCCTTGCTCTTCCTCCTCTCCCTTCCTCTTCTGCTCGCCCTTCTTCCTCCGTCCTCCTCTCCCTTCCCCGACACATTTGCTGACTCCGCCTTGCAGCTCTGTACGCGCTACTGCCTCGTGTGCCACAACAAACTCACGGCCGAGTTCGAGGCGCTCAAGCCATACGTGTGCGACCGCCCGCTGTGCACGTACCAGTACTATGCCCACAACCGCGGGGCGTCGTTGGAGGTGCGTTTTTTTTTCGATTCACTTTCTTTTTTCTTCTTCCGATCCTTGCAATGCTCCCTGTCTTCGTCTTTTCCGCTTTTTCGATACTTCTTTTATCTTAACCTTCGTCTTTGTCTTCGTCTTCGCCCTCTTCCCTCACCCCCACATCCGACTAATACTTTTACTAGTACGAAATCGTCCACAACCCCGAAACGGTCGACCTCCTCGTCTCGCTCACCTACTCCGCCGCCGCCGAAGGCGTCGTCGACGAGCCCCTCCCCAAAGGCATGGCCCTGCGCGTCCCTCCACCCGACAAGGCGCGCATCACTGCCCCGCCGCCCGTCCACCACTACCACCAGGCGCAGCCGGCTGCGCCTCTTCCGGCGATAAACTACCAGGTGGGGCTCGACGGTCTCGTCGAGTTTGACTCGCTGCCGGTTGAGCATGTGCGTTTGCCCTATTCTTGTCTTGGTTATATTGTGTGCTGCGAATACTGATGAAGGCTACAGATGCGCGCGAGCATTGCGGGGCTGATTGATACGTTGCCTTCGGTGCGTTAGCTCGTTCTTTGTTTTCGTGGTTGTGCGTGGCTGATGTGTTTTTCTTTTCAGGTTGACGACATGAAGTGCGAGCCGCAACTCTTTCTAGATACTATTATACTGACTGCTGGATAGACGCCACCTGGAGCGCAAGGTCAAGCCGGGCAAGTCGAAGCCGCGCCTGAAGGAGATGGAGAACGGGAACGTGCTCCCTGCGGCGTGGTCCATCCTGCGCTGGTTAGTACCCTTTCCTTTCGCTTTCGTTTCCCGCCTGCTCTTGCTGATGCGCTACTATAGGTGCGTCGCCTCGTGCACCGCATACCTCGAGGAGATGCCGGAGGACCAGTCGATCCAGGGCGCAGGTGCGTTCTCCCTTCCTTCTTCTCCGTCGTCGGCATTCCACTTATCCTTGTCGCCCACAGACTCTGCCTGGCGCCAGTTCCGCTTTAGCGTCGGCGCACCGGACGCGGAGGCCAAGTTCCAGAAGGCGTTGGCGAACGCGACCAAGACAGACGCGAACGCGAAGAAGTATCCGAGTTTATATGTCGGTGCTTCCCCTTGCTCCGCTTTTGGTGAAGACTGACTCTATTTGGTGCAGGCGTTCCATGGGTCGGCGCTGAGGAACTGGCATTCGGTACGTTCGCCGTGCTTCGTGGTGGGTATGTGCTGATGGATTGCGCTACAGATCATTCGTCATGGATTGTGGTACAAGACTGTCGCCAATGGGCGTGCGTTTGGTGATGGTGAGCTCTTCCTTGCGAGGCATGCGCGGACTCGGTGCTGATGTGCATCTAGGTGTCTATCTCGCGAAGGAGGCGCAGACATCGATGGGCCACTACGCTGCCGGCGGGCGGGCGTGCTGGCGGAAGAGCAAGCTCGGGCCGACTAGCTGTGTCGCGCTCGCGGAGGTGGTGAATCTCCCGAGCAAGTTTGTGAGCTCGAACCCGCACTTTGTCGTCAAGGACACGGAGTGGATCATGTGGTAAGCCGCTTGCGACGAGTGTTCCGTCTACGGCAGAGACTCATTGGTATGCATTCAGCCGGTACCTCCTCATCAAGGGCCTCGAAGCGCCGGCGGTCGACGCTGCGGCCAAGTCGAAGAAGAAGAACGCGATCCCGCTCGTGAAGCTCGACCCGGCGCAGACCATCACGCTGATGAGCAAGGCGCTGCAGGTCCCGCAGCCGGGGTACCAGATCGCGGAGCTCGTGCAGCAGCGCGAGCAGGAGCTGGTGGACGAGGAGTACGACGAGGCGGACGCGTTTATCTTTGAGGAGAAGAAGGCGCCGCCGCCCGCGGAGGTCATCGACATCAGCGACGACGAGCCCATGCCGGCCCCGCCCCCGCCATCGAAGGGCAAGAGCAAGGGCTCGTCATTCGTCGCGGTCGTCTCGTCGGCGTTGAAGGGCAAGGGGAACGCTGTGGCCAGCGGCAGCGGAAGCGGAAGCGGAAGCAGCGCACCTGCCAAAGGCCCGCCGAAGGATGACTGGAAGCACAATGCGGACTATGTGCGGCGTACGCTCGAGCTCCTTATGCCGCCGCCGCTCGAGTCGTCGCCCTCTGCGACCATGGCGGTGCAGCGGGAGCTCAAGACGATGCTGAAGGAGCAGGACAAGGCGATGGTCAGCTCGGGTGGGCTGAAGGAGCTCGGGTGGTACATGCCGCAGGAGTTCATGGGGGATAACTTGTTCCAGTGGATTGTGGAGATGCATTCGTTTGATGAGACGTTGCCGATCGCGAAGGATTTGAAGAGGGAGTGAGTGTCTTTTGCCTTTGTATCTAATATTGAGGCTGATCTCTTCGTCAAGGGGCGTGAACTCGTTGATCTTTGAGATTAGATTCCCGCCGACGTATCCCATTGGGCCGCCGTTCTTTAGAATCATAACCCCTCGCTTCCTGCCCTTTATACATGGCGGAGGTGGCCACGTCACGGGCGGTACGTCTCCTTGTTTCTACCCTGCGAGCGCCTTGCTCATTTCATGGCAGGAGGGTCCATATGTATGGACTTGCTCACATCGGACGGCTGGCTCCCTAGCTATAGGTACGTTCCCATTACTGGCTCCTGACTGTGTATCTAACTTCGCCCTTCAGTATATCCGCCGTGCTGATGCAAATCAAGTTGGCGATCTCAAACCTGGATCCCAAACCCGCGAGACTGGCGCACAACTGGAATATGTCAGTACCCTCTTCTCGCTTCTCGACTGTCGCTGACTGATTATCCAGGCCTTACTCGGTGGGCGAAGCGCTCGCGGGCTTTAAGAGGGCGGCTGCCACACATGGCTGGACCGTAAGCGCGCCTATTCATGATACTCATACGTGTTGGCTGACTCGTCCGTCGCAGGTTCCCGAAGGAATTGACAAGCTTGTTAGATAGATTTCCGCACCGTTCACCGTTGTTTCTTGTGCACTCACTCACATGTCGGATCCCCACAAATTGAATTTGTTGTTTTGCTCTGACCGTGACGTTTTTTTTTAAGCCTGGCATTTTTGTGACCATCACGTAAAGCCTTGAGCACAACACGTTTCTATAGCTTTTCACGGACCCCATCCTTGCTTTGCCCTTCTCTGTCTGTTCAACACAGTCGTTTTGGGCGGATGACAGAATACGACTATAGCGAGGAGGCATACCAACGCTACGTCGCTACCCTCCAGCGCATCAGTAACTGGCGCACCGACTCCGAAAATGCTTCGGATTTGATTGTAAGAGTGACGACCGGGTCGGATATCCCTCCCGCAGAGAGTTCGAGAGGGGCGAATAACTTCAACCGAAGTGGAGTCCCGTCGAATGGAAACACAGGTACACAACGTGTTGGTACTCGATATATACGCACATTCGTCTAACGCACTGACAAGGTTTCACTCAACTCCAAGGCCACTCAGATCCTCGGTTTCCACCACATAGCACACACCGGCGCAGACAGCTGGCGTCTGCGAGACCACCGTCTCCATCCGGACGAAACCATCGTGCACCGGTTGGGGCTTACGCTCCTGACTCTCCAATACCAATACTTGTGGCCTACCAAGAGCAACGGCCAACGGAGTACGAAGAAGGTGATTCTGGCTCAGACTCGGAAGATACAGCTCGTCTCTGGGTCGCTCGCCGCAGAAATAGATCGCACAGCATTGGTACAGCAGGAGGGCGTGCGTCGAATGGACACAGCATGCCGAAAGATGTGATGCGAAACATGCGTTTGGGTCCCATAAACTCAGGTAAACGAAGCATTTCGTGCATATACGCCATGTATTGGTCTAACCGATGGACAAGGTCGTGGTAATCTTCGTGGACCCCCAGGCGCGGAGTTTCAAGGACCCTGGCCAACAAGCAACACACACCATCAACAGTCGCTAAGCTCGCGCGAGCTCGACGAGCGGCAGCCGGTGTTCTCACCGCAGGATCAGGGGTACACGTTTTCCCGTCCATTACGCTCCCCATCATCCCGTTGCCATTCTGAAAGTTCCGGATCTGGGGCTACGTTTGATCCCCTGAATCCTGAAGAAATAAGACCAGTAACCTTCGCTATATATTCATACCATAATGAGAGCACAGAGTAGGTGATTTCCATAGTATTGTAACTCTTCCTGATATCATGCAGGAAACCAGAAGGTTCTTTTACTGCAGACGACTTGACTTGTGTTCAAGCCAGTATGGGCATTGGGGGATGTTTGATATCCATCCACGAGCCTGCAGAAGCCGCTTCGTGGATTGAAGAGAGTTGGGATACCCCCTTTTTCACCTCCATCCAAAACAGTGGTTGTGGTGGCCCTTTCGCATGTATGCTTTCTCCAATGGAGCCCGCTTTGGCAATATTCGGATGTTACGACAATCCAGCGGTTGTGAAGATCGCGGAATCGCTCGCAGCGTTGTCAGGATTTCCGGTGGTGGTTCGCCCTCCCAATGACAATCCTGCGTTGACTTTACTGTGTGTTGAATTGTTTTTCTCCCTAGGCTTTAATACTTATACAGATATTCACCCAGATCTCGGGACATTGATCCACATAATACACCAGGTCAATTTAGGGACACTGGTGATAGCATTGACCAGAGAGGAAGTGATGGTGATGGCGATGGCGATGAAGCGATGGTCGGTGAACGCATCCTAAGCAATTCGGGAGATGGTGGACGAAGGGATAATGGCGGCGACCATTCGGGATCCTATGAACCCAGGTCGAACACAATGGACGACCAAGGACGACGCGGTGTTGTTGTGGGCGGCATGGGGAGCGATGGAGGTGGTGATGGCGATGGTGATGGTGGAGGACCAACTACAGTGGACAGAAAATGGGAAAGCCAACTACACACAACGCATGTCAAACTTCGCCTGAAACTCAGCAGCGCTCATACATACACTGTCACTATTGCTTACGATTTTAAGGTCAGATGCATCTCAAAACTTTTCCTTTTATTATTATTTTCTGATAAATTTCCTCAGTTCACAATCAATCGAGAGACGGAAATACCCATTGATCTCGAGGACATGACCCGACCTTTATCTCAACCCGAAGTCATTGCCCTCGTTGACTTCGAAATCGAAACTCGACCGCGGGAAACTCAACTCGATCGCTCATATGCAAGCATTGGCTTCGTGGCGCATCGGAGGCAGTCGATTAATAAGCGGAAATTGTGATTTATTCCTCTGAATCAGTCCAGACAACTTCTAACATCGAATTAGTCTGGACCGAGGATTTGGGTTCCCAGACAGAGTCTACAAACGCGGACAACAGCGGCAAATTCAGCGAGGGATTCAAACTGCTCTCGGATTTTCCCAAGGGAGTCCTTTAGGAACTGCAACTTTCTCATATAAGCGGAACAACGATGTCATCTTGGAGGCTACTGATAATAAAGTAAGGCACCAATGTTTCTCCTGGTCCTATCTGAAGCTTGTGAAGGTCATGCCCAGATGCCGTGTGAGACACGAGATAGGAGACGAATGGGTTAAAGGCGACAAGTCGTACTCATCCTACAATATTGTCTACCAACTGCAGGACATTCAATTGGATGCTGAGCGGTCCGAGTTCCACCCCTTGGAGGTCAAAGTAGGCATGGGAATCAATCTTCGGCCAGCGGCAAGTGACAGATAACGTTGAGATCTGAGTTTTCAACTGACTATTTACAACCTGAAGGGTTCGGAAAAACCTCTTCCGAAAATATCATTTATAAATCGCAATCAAGTATTGATTTGGGTTGCAGACCCAACGGCAAGGGCGGGAATACGGGGAATCGTGGTGCTGATGAACGTTAGTCAACCACAAATATTCTTTCTCAAACACGACTAACTTGATGGCAGAGTTACCTCGACAACATTCGGACCGCAGAAAAGCTGTCCATATACGAAGATGAAGAAATTGAGCTGAAGGCGGGGCCGTTGAATGTACCTCGAAGTAAGTCTTCCTATTCTCGCAGATATTGATTATAAACCTGACAAATTAATATAGCGACAATGGAGGAACACCAACCTGGAACCATATCTCTTTCGATCGCGCAAGTGCAAAATCAAAGCGCTTCGGGTTCGGATAAACTCGCAGCAGCGGTCCCAGCTTTTATCTCGAAACTCGCTGGACGACCCTCTGTTTCTCCTCCTACGTATATCCCTCCGCATGAATATCTGGCGCGCGGCTGGGATACCAATAACGGCGAGTGGAGAAGTGTTCTGTGGCCTGCGCTCGACAAAGATTTCCGAGCGGCTAAACAAGAAAAGACATCGCCTGTCTGGGAAATTCAGCCCCAGTGGACGCAGGCTCAAAGAACCAATGGAACTAACATACAGCCGTAAATTCTATGTAGAGACCATCTTTTTCAATCGTATTTTCATACTTTTTCTGCACGGCAGGGTGTGGACCTTGCTGATGATGCTGGTTCACTGTTAGCAAGTTACATAATTGCCGTGTTCAGCTCTTGAAGGCCTTGCAGATTAAAATTTGTTCTGACTGCCCCCGTATTTAATTTTCCCGTTGATATCGTACGCATGTTCAATTCCAGTGGCTTGTACCGCATCGCCGTGAATCGGTTCCTTTGGGCAAGATTTCGCAAATCCTGCGGTTTAAGCATTCCCTCTTTCATCATGGCTGCTCGACTGATGCCACCAGCAGACGAAGTGCTAGACTCATGTTCAGAAGTAGTTTGGATCGTGGTGGCGCGGCGAATCCAGGTACCAGTCCAAGCTCTAGACAAAATTTGGCAAAGGCACAGCCAGATACCGATTCATCGGGGACGATATAGAGAGCATCAGTAACCTCGAGCCTAGGAACAGCTCGAAATGCCGCTGACTCGGCAATTCGAACAACGCAAGGAGAATTCCGGATCCTCAGTGGCTTTCCGGCGATCAGTCCAACTCCGCCCACTGAGTTCAATTCTTTCAATATTCATTATAGATGTACGTCTCCGCAATCTACTCGATATCATGATGTATGCAATCGTCATAAAGGGATAGTCCTGTAACGATCGTCGCCGGCACTGTTTCCATTACACCCAAAGATTGAAAAGAAGAGACAGATTCAAAGTTTGAGACGATATCTGCCGCACAACATTTAAGCTAGCACCATTGCACAGGCAACCAGACTTAGGATCAGCCCAGCGACGGATATGGCGTGTCCGCTCAGAGCTGCCCCCGTCTTCGTAGGGGTCGAGCCCGACCCGCCCGATGTCGTTGAACCACCCCCGGTCGTCGAGTTTCCGCTCTGAAGGCCAACGCACGGGCCCTCAGAGGCAATGTAAAACTCGTCGGAGAGCGACACGAAGTTGCCGGCATGGGTTTTGTCCGTGAAGTTGGCGCGTATCTGAACGTCTCGTCAGCACGGCGGGCACCCAGGCACAAAAAAAGTGACCAGACTCTGAAGGCACCAGCGGACAGTTGAAATTTATCAACCGGGAGGGCTTGCAAAGCCTGCTGGGTCGAGTTCTGGAGAAAATTATTAAGGTGAGACGAAACGGTGAATGAGCTGCGCGCCAACATACCAATATGACAGAACCCATGCTCTCAAATGTTCCGGATTTCACCACCTCCATGGTCATCTGAATCACTGACGTTCCGCCCTGCGAAATTCCAAGTCAGGAGGACAAACGATCAGTCTGGCAGCATGTTTACATTAAATGACTCGTCGACCCAGGAAGGAGAAACTGTTATCGTGCCGATGGTAGAGATGTTGTTGAGGTAGTACATGAAGCCCGCAGTCGGTTGACCCAGCTGGAGGGGGCTGTAGTTGGGATCCGTAACGCTGACGATAGGAGTAAACGTCGGGACAGTGCAAAAGAATGGTGCGGGCTGGGAAAGGATCCATGTTTTCGATCGGAAGGTGGTGTTCCCTAAAGGAGTGCCTGGATCGTTGGATGACGCTGTGTTCAAAGTATTGTAGACGGTGCCATTCAGGCGGATATGATAATTGCCTGGCGGCGTCTATAAGTAGCATGTCAGTAGCAAGTCGAATGTCTTCAGATTAGGGGATTTGAACGAACAGCGGCATGGATGTAGTGACCAATATCGAAGGAGAGAGGACTGCCGATGTCGTTTCCGTGGACAACTACGGTTCATAATGAAATTAGTGAAGGCCGCGGCCGGGGGCATACACCAAAATGCTCACACATGATGTCCGCTACACTTTGCCCATTATCTAAAATTCCAAAGATGAACGACTATTTTGTTAGGAACAGACACAACTTCGTACCTTCAGCAGCACCGATCATCAATTCGGCGGTGATATTCCTAAGCTGAAATCAGGAGATTAACACGGATGGCCTATCCCAAAATATGTACGCACCTCTTGCCCAGCTTTTGCCGCCTCGAATAGATAATTGAACGTGAGGAAGTCACCCGCGATAATTTTGTCCGGAATCCCGATCTGGGTGACATTCCCAATTGTGGCGGTCTGGGAGGACACGAGTGTTGAGAGAAACAGCAGGCCAAGGGATCGAAGGGCCATTTTACGGGATGTGGCGAGCGGGGGTACGGGAGAAAGCAGGGAAGTTCCGTTCAAAATGACAATATTGCACGGCTATATATCCGAGACGAAACCAAATATTACGGGACAAAAACAGACAAAAACGCAACCTCCATCAACGGGGAAATAGAAAATCAATGCTTGTGATGATTATCACTTTTGTTTGTAGCTCGCTTGAACCCGTTCCTTTTTTTTTTTTTTTTTTTTGGAGCGTTTGAAGTAACAAGATCAAAGTCTGCAGATGCATTCTAAGTCCGTCCGCTTGTGTTGCTGGTTTTGGGCCAGTCATGCCGGTGAATTTTGTCCAGGAGGAAATGCCGTTATGCACAATATTTTAATCAGTGTGGGACTCTGGCCTGTGTGACTTATCCGATACCATTCATTGGCCATATACCCACTAAAACCCCCTCTGTGAGTGTCCAATCATCCCCCGTTCCTTATTTTTCCTTTGACAGATCTAAACATCAATATCGAGCAATTGCGGCAATCATGGCCATCAATGCAGTCTAGATTTTGGTGCGGCGATTGTGCGGCAAATATATAGAGACCATGAAAGAAGGCTTTGGCACGGCCTTCGCGAGAGGCTGGGCCTAAAAGAATCGATAAGATGAGCCGCATGTGTTACGCACGGGAAATATAGTTCCATTTGGATTCCGGTCCACCCTTGACCCTGAACGTTCGACGGTTGTTAGTAACAGAAATTTGGAACTAAATAATACCAAATGATGTGTTCGGGCGTCTGTTCGAGGGACAGCAATTCAAGTGTCATCACGTCAAAAGTCAAATAAGGCTCGCGTGGGATGAGACGTATAGAAGCTCCTCGGGCGAAAGGGTCAGTCTTCTCGCCACCAAGTTATTACCTTACCAAGTTCACAATCTTGCTGATCCGAAATACCGAGTTTAACCTGTACAGCGTCAACGCGCAGAGGGCTCAGTCCATTAGATGCCGCCGCAGGCCCGGGTTCTCGTGTGCGATTAATTATGGATAGGAGAGTGTTCATAAATCGAAAGACCCCGGTTTGAAACTGTCGATGGGATGGCCAAATCGTTTCAGGAAAGAGTCGGATGGCTTGTAAATTGGAAGAAATGCTCGAGGTGGGTTGACAAAATTCATCGGCCACCGTTTGGAATAAACTGGAACAAGGCTGTAAGTCATGCGTTGAACCAAGCGAGGCTCGGCACTTGTGTTAAAAATGACGAAAACGTGGAATTTGCACCCTCTCTTTGAATTAGCATCCAGCTTGATTTTCCGAGCGCTGCTTTGAACCTAATTCTGGGCACTGTGCATCCAAAGGATGAACATTATTGTAAGTAAGCTGATTCTATTTTTATGTTCGGAACATGGAGGATTCTAAAGTAAATGGTAAGCCGGACTTCTCGAACATGTCTCGTGCCTCTGAAAAATATTCCAGCGCTACAGCGCGGTCCCCACGTTGATCGGCAATATCAGCTAGACCCAACAAGCACTCGCCTCTTCCCTGGTAAATTTCCATCCGAGTAAACTCGTCCAGAGCAACTTGCAATAGCGTGCTGGCGGTTTCGTCATCCCCCTGGTTTCGGCTGATATCCCCCAAAAGTCGCAAGGCCCAAGCAATATAAAGAACGCTCCCAGTATTCTTCGCGAAGGCAAAATATACGGTTGCCCACCGAACGGTCGACGACAAATCACAGAGCCCAAGTCTGATGTCGCCCAGTTTCTGTAAAGATGTCGACACAACGGCTGCAGAAGCCCCGCGCGCTTTGCGAATGCACTCCTCGTACATCTCTCTGGCTGCGAATTTCTTCCCCGAAGAGGCGAGGACATCCGCAACGATCCTATCACACATCGAAAACCCGTATACGTACCCACGTGACGTGAACAACTGCCGCGTACGTTCGAGACCTGCTGTGACGGCATCCTCGGACGTCAGGACTCCAAGCTTCACATCGATAGATATGATATTGGCGAGAGAGTTGGCATGAAAGAGGACTAAATTGTCCACGCTGGTCGAGCGCACGATTATCTCGTTGATAGCTCGCGACGCAGGATAATCAGTCTTCTTCAACTGGATGTCCTCTTCGAAGTCCAGAAGAGCCAATTCGGCTGGGCTTCCTTCAAGACCAGCCGCGGCAACGAGCTTCCGCGCCTGACCGCACATTTCAATGCCATACGCCAAATTTCCGAGGCCGACCCAAGCTCGAGCCTCCTCCTTCATACCCTGCGTTTCATACCGAAAATTGCCCACCATGGCAGCGAACTGTTGCGCACTGCGTGCCAGGGCTAGGCCCTCCCGGAACTCCCCTCTCGTATTTTTCAGTACGGCCATGAGCGACGTGGCACTGTACAGTCTGGCATTGTCGCCGACTTTGTGGGCTAAATCCGATGCGGCTTCGCAGAATTGAAAAGCCTTTGTTTGATCTCCTGAACGATGGAAGTAGAGTGCCAGTGCTTCATTTAACGCGGCTAGATATAGGCAACGGTAAGTGTGTAGGACTCAAGCACAAGTGGGTCGCTCGCCTTCCCCAGAAATGTCTCCCGCAAGCCGGTAGTATCTTTTGGCCTCTTCCGCGAGTCGTGGTACGTCTGCTTGCGGAATGCTTCTGGCGTCGTGAATCAAGCGAATGCGAATATCGTAGCCGCGAAGGGTGTTGTCGTCCACTCGATTTAAGAGCTGAGGCATGTCCGCGAAGAGAGGTGTTATACGGCCAGAAGTGCTGAATAGAAAGCCGTTCAGATGAAAGATTCCGTATGCGATTTCCTTCAGGTCTGCGGAATCCGGATTCTCCAGTGCAAATTGAAGAACGCTAGAGATATTTCCCATGTTCGCCGCCAATCGAATTTTCAAATCTCCGGACGGGATGGCATACGTCCTCCAAAGCTTTAAAAGTTCATCCCAGTACAACCTCAAACTGCGCACGACCGCAGAGGAGGGCGGATACGTCCTCTTGATATATTCGCGGACAGGTACCAGGACTTTGAGCCTCCCTGCGTCAATGTATGCCAACGATGTACGCAGAAGAGTGGTTTTACACTGGGGGATATCTGGAATGGGACAGGCGCTATGAACCAAGTCGGAGTCCAAGATTCCGTCAGGTAAAAGAGATAAAAGACCGAGGAGCTGGAGTGCATTCGGTGACGACGTCATTCGTGGACTGGAGAGCGAAAGACGCAACGAAGTCTCCAAGTTGGATTCCTTGTCATGCCCTTCCGACAGAATAGAGATATTCTCGTACTTCCATCGAGTTAGGACGGGCTCGCAACCTTCAAAAGAGGCCATGTTGGCCAACAAAGTAACTGCCAGCGGTAAGTTTCCCGTCAGAGCTAGCAATTCCGTGAGATAAGTGTCGTCTTCCGGATCCGCAATCTGTGTGAACGTTTCGCGGGTTGCGATGTCACTGATTGGTTTCAGTGGTTGAATGAAAGGCCGGCTCCAACGAACGTTGAGGGGCCTTTCTTGGCCTCTCATTGTCACCTGTATTTATGAATGAACGGGTTGAAAACTCAATTCAGAAATCACGCACCAACAGGGCCAAATTTGGTAGAGAGGCCAAAAGGGCCAGAAATTGTTCGACCTTGGCACGTCCTTCAATCGGCTCCCAGGGAGTTTCAAAATTGTCCAAGAGGAGCAGGCAATTATTCTGGAAGGATAAATATTGAATGATTTTCGGTGACAGCGTTTCGGACAGCTTGAGGCCCAGAGCAAGCGCCACGGCCACCATCGAGTCTTCCACAGTGCGAGAGGACTCGCACGCACCCGTAGTGCTAACATCTAGACTCACGACATGGACCCAGCCATGGTAAATGCTATCTATAACCACGACTCTAGCCATGCACGGCTGGAGCCATGTCTTTAGGTCTATATCCACCTGGCGTAATGTGCTGCTTTGTACGGTTTGCCGGAAGGACGCGGATGGATTCAAAATCCATTGTGCGGATTTCCGCATTTGGACACAAGATCAAAGTGATGTCACAGGCACTTTTCGGGCACCTCCTCACAACCCACTGCTCCTGCCTACATGTGAGCTCAGGCAAGCCGAGCTTGCAAGCCGGCCCGAGTGGAAGACAAGGTAAATCAGGGTATTCAAAATTTGTAGGCGCCCGTTTACCTGTCAAAGTCTTTCTACTTCCGCTCGTCGACTTCCATGCAAGAAAACTCTTTTCTTTGCTCCTCGTACTCGTACCCTCAATTCTTTTGCTCACATGATTCTTTACACCACCCGGCTAAGCCCCAGATCTCTCATTGCAGTCCTGTCTGGTCTTTAAATCAGATCTTGACCCACCGCGCATATGACGTGCCTGGCCGACATCCCGCCCTTCAACCGGATACTGCTGGAGATACAGGTCCATATCTGGAGCTAGAACCATACCAGTGTACTGCTGCCCGACGGCGAGGTGTTCCTCCATCTGGCCAGCGATTTGACCAAGGCTTTCTCCCTTAACTGTCGCCTGGCCTTTTGCAAACTGCTCTTTTACAACCTATGTAGGACTGACCAGCCCACTCTGGCATGCCATTTTGTTGATGTCCTTTATTGTGTAGGGCCCGACGAGGATGTTCTAGGGGAATCTCTACACAAGTATCCGCGACTGGGTGATTCTCTTGCTGTTCGACAGCGCAAATTACGCGAAGATCATGATCTGAAAATTGGGTGCGTGAAATTGTTATCTACATTTCTACATTCATTTTCCCACAATATTGTCAGTGGAACCTTACTGAAACAACTCAACATCTACTTCAAGGCTGGCTCTTCACGGAAGCCAATCCCTCGCGAAGTGGCAGATCAACAAATTCTCAACGAGATGGCTGACGATGCCCATAAATATCAGGGGTCCAACACCGTCAAACGGAATCTTGCTCTGGTGGGTGTCCACATATCTCGGTGAGTCCCCCATGCGAAGCCATATTCCTTGCAATATCAATCATTTTTTCAGCCGAATTATTCGTGAGACAATGCATCTCAATGATCCCGATGGCGTTGATGCTAGATATCCCGGGCGGAAGAAGATCAAACGTGCTCAACTCAAGGCTCATGGTACGTGGCAAGAAATCCACTGTGATGGCCACGAAAAATTGGGCGCTCTTGCGCTTCAAATGGGCGGTGTTGGGCTACCAATTTATGGGATGAAAGATAAGTTTCTTTATATGGTCGTGATACCAGACGAACGACATTCGGATGTCATTGGGCATGTCTTTCTTGACTTCATTGAGCTATACGGTGGTCAGTAACCCAATTCCAATGTTATTCTCCAATTAAACGACATCTCAGCCATTCCACAACAAGCCACTGTTGATAAAGGCTCGGAGACGGTCCATATGTATGCAATCATGACTGGGCTCAAGTAGCTATCCACAGTTCTTCCCTTATGTCTTCAACACTAACTTTTTAACTTCGTTGAACACTAACCTATTGAATGCAGGCTTTTATTCAACTGGATCTAGCCACCCATTGTCCAAGGCGAGTTGGACCACTTCACAGAGCGGTGGAACTCGCACATCATTCAGCGCCAGTCCAACAAACTCATGCCATCTGGAGTGTCCCCAAACGAGCTCTACGCACATCTGGACGCACATCCCGAATACTATGGGGGGCGTTGCTTCGCTATTCCTGTCCCCAAGGATGCAGTTGGCGCGTTGCAGAAAACTATTAAACTCACACGCAAAGCTGCACTATCGTGGGTACCTGAGGAGTTTGATAACGATTGCCTGGCAGGTGTATGAGATGCTGGGATTTCCCTTGTGCTCAGCAGAGACAGCATGGGATGTTTTCTCGCAGATGGCGGCGGTTATGCATTGATATTTCTATGTAATTGATTGAATTTTATTTATTTATTTACATGGGACCGAAGATAGAGAATATCGGGTCCGTGTGGACAAATGTAGTCAATATTGTCCCAGCAGCAGAGCTTGACATCGTGACAGGGCGCATCAATGTGGCCGGCTTAGTATTAGTCTTGGCACGACAGGCCGGATCAACAAGTCACTGCAGCTGCTACAGAGACCACTGTGTCTAGTATCTACTTACTGCAGCCTGTGTAAATACTATCGGAATTATGCCAGAGGCAAAACAATGGCTATCTTGATGGGTGTTAAATGGAATGAAGGAAGGGTCAAATGGATACATAAAAAAATAGGTGTCGAGTTGGGTGGGACCCGATACACCCGCCACCCGCGCAGAGCAGCGGCCGGGACAGCGGGGTAGTGGCGGACAATACCGGTGGCCCGGTGGGGAGCCCAGACGGCGGACTGAGCATCACAAGGCTGCAGAGACGACCCGCAGAATGGTGGACAACTTCAGGCATCAGTGCCGGCGATGCATAGACAAGTGCGAAGGCGGTGACGGGGACAATGGGTGGGCGGGCAGACAATGGCGGGTGAGATGTCAAAGGGTGGCAATGCCATCAAATCATGGGCCGGTAGCACGCGTGCGAACAATGAATTCAAAATCCATCCGCGTCCTTCCGGCAAACCGTAGCTTTGGGTATCTCTGGGGGTCCCTCGGACCTTCCCGCGAATTAAATGTATTGACATGTATTTTATCTCGGTGACGATAGACTCCATCAGTCCAATATTTCCTCGCGCCAAACTACATAAGGACCTGGGATTATCCATTTGTAGGCCAGGTCCCGAAAAGCTCGAATCCCCCAATTTTTGGCCGACAGGTTTCATCGAAATTTTGCTCATTTTTGGCCGACACGGACCTAGCCGAGGCCACCAAAAAGGGCAATTTTCGGTTCCCACGGCCCCTAAATGGCGATTTTTTTCTCCCCAGGCCGGTTTTTGCAGCCTTGGCAACCAATCTCAGTAACTGGCGTGCTTTTTGCACCAAAAGAGCCCAATTTAAGGTGTCTTCGCCCTCAATACTCCGGCCAGACCGACCTGAATCACTATCTTTTTTGGCCGAACCGGACCTAGGATTTTAGCCGCCGGGAGCCAATTTTTGGCCGAACAGAACCTGGGTTTCCGACCCAAAACCCCAAATTTTTGGCCGGCGCCGGCCCTGGCCTCCCAAGGGATAATCCCAGGTCCTACTACATACCCAAAATGGAAGTGAATCTAGAAGACTCCACGTGGTATTATTCCACTCCAAACAGGTCCATCAATGCACCGTCCTCTGCCAACAAATGCTGTGCCGCCGTCACTGCCGACATATTCCACTACGTGCGCAAAAACACCGCAAACCTGTCATGCCAAGCCGCCTGCTTCAATGCATATGAACGAACACCGGCAGCCACCTGCGCAGATAGCTCCTGCCTCAGCGCCGTCCGTGCCCGCCACCATTCCGCCTGCCACCCTAGATATCTGACCACACGCCGCATCTCCTCCCGTAGTAACATTACCTCTTCGCTCCATCTTGTCTTCCGTGCCAGTGCTCGGGTCCATTCGACGCGAACAGCTGACCAAATTTTATCAGCTTTGTGGCGGGGGGGAAGGTAAGTCACGTACATTCATGCAGCTGTACCTCCTCGTCGTCCAGGGCTCCCGGTGCCGTCCAAATCCAGGACATAACCCGCCTTGATGTCCCCGGCGCGTTCCTCGGTGCACGCGCTCCCCGGCCCGAGCTGAGCATGGCAAGCTTCTTGCGCGCGGCGCTGTCACTCTCCCCAGCATCCCCATCGAGCTGGATGTCCTCGGGCTTCAGCTCTCGTAGGTACGGATATGTGTCAGCGCTTTTCAGCGCGACCACGGCCATCCGACCCTTCCGATACCTATTCGCATACCAGTCGACCCGCTCCCCTACCTGGTCGATCAATGTCCGTGCCTTTGTGGCCTGTATTTGCCCGATGACGTTCGCGTTACGGAAGCCGATGAGGTGATGCTTCGCGTGCAGTCGGGACCGTAGTGATGAGAGCGAGTTGTTACATTGCGCGACACGCAGCTTTGCTTCCATCTCGAGAAGGCCGGGGACGCAGCCGCGTAACGTGTCGCCCTCGTGTTGGGGCTTCATTTCGCTCGGCATGAACAACTTGACCTTTTCAGGTCTCGGTGGGGCCTCGTCGGTATCGCGCGCCGCCTCCGCGTCCGCAATTGCAAGAGCGGCCCCTGGCATGTAAATATTCTGTAGGCCGCGAAACTTGCCAATCTTCGCGAGGAGGGCGTGACGCCACTCCTCGATCTTGTTCTCGCGGTCCGCCGCAACAAGCACCGTTCCCTTGAGCTGCACGAGAATACGGCGTCTATCAATTATTTCAGTTCGTACGGCTGTTACTAGCGCAATGTACTCACTGTGCATCCTCAATTTGTATACCAGCAGTTAGGAAGGCGGTGGCGCTGCGCCCGTTTAGTGGTGTCCTCCCGCCAGCTGTCAGCGCCTCCTCGTCCTTTCGGACGTCCAAGCGGACCTGCGCCTCTGTCGGACAATCTAAAGGAAATGTTAGCGGGTGCTTCAAAACCTCCGTCATAAGTCATACCTCTCCGGTCCAAAATGTATGGGTTCGGCTGCGACGGATCCTCTTCCCACACCTCGATCATCTTCTTCCACGCTGCCTTCACATCTGACTCGACCGTCTTGCTGACTACCTTGAAGGCGGCGATCTGCTTATCCCGTTCCGCAATAGCCACCACCAATTTACGCTGGAGCGCATCACCTGAAATCTCTCAGAATCTCGCACCGCCTCAAAGTGCGCTCACTCACCTTGCCCCATGTTCTTGAGGTGATTGTGGTTGTCAATTTTTCCTTCAAGGGCATCTGCGCGCACCCCTCGGCCCGCGTCCTTTGTGGAGAATGCGGCTGGATTTAAGACAGACCATGTGCGCTCCACCCCTTCTCCATCGCTCTTTCCAACGCCGGGCTTATAGCTGAGACTATTTTCATGTTGACAGTCATCGTCGTGAGAGCCCGCGTGCCAGACTGGCAGGGCACATTGAAGCTTGATGTCATCCAGAGGAAGCCGCATATCCGCTGGCAGTCGAGTGTTACGCTCCCTCAGCTTCGCCTTCCATTGGCAAGCGATATCATACGAAATAGTGAGGAGGAGGAGGGTTAAACCGGCCAGGGCCGATAGTACAATGAAGTCCATGTTCGCATATCTGGCAATGCATCAGAAAGCCTATAGATAGGAATTTAGGAAACGACTCGACAAGACGTACCTTTCCCCTTTTTGAAGATCCCCCAGGCCGTTAGGCCTCATGCACTCGTGGCGAGCGCATACACACCCCCCGACCCCCGAGACCCGTAGCCCCGTTGTCAATCGAGTGTCCTTTTGAAGGAGAGCGGCAAAGGCGATACACGTGCTGACCTATTGTTTGGCAATGAGCTCTCAAAATGCGTGACCAAGCTGTTCCACGCACATCTTTCTCGCTTACATATTTCTTGAGGTGTTCTTGGTACCTCTTCGGCTCCACCCAATAGCCCAAGCCGGGGCCCAAAGAGGGGTCGTCGATCTCATTGTTGCGCATGCGGTTTTTTAGGCGAAAGTTAGCATCTACGGCGAGTAGTAGCATATAAAGAAATCTGTGAAGTTTCAGTCTAAGGTAAGCACGCTCAATCCTGGAACATAACTCACTGATATTTTGGGTCCACTTCACGCCAACCATCTGGGAGATTCCGCCCATCGTGAGGGCAGGCCCAGCACCTGACCGCGAGCTCGCCCAGCATCGTCGTTCCAACGCCCCCAGGGTCATGTCCTCGTCCTGCCCGCATGAGACGCTGCAAGAAAGACCATTGACGAGCCATGCGCTGGAATTGCTTGTATCGATCCTGTTGTTTTGTTAGCCATGTACCTCAGAACATAAATAAATAAAATACGGTGTGCGTACCGGTAGCCAGCTCATCCCCGAACTTGTACTTGCATCCGTCATGCGTTCAAGGGACGTGATGAAATCCCGCACGTTCATATTACCGACGACGTAGAAGAGCCGGTACGATTCCAGGCTCTGAAACGTCGCACACGTTCCAGGATCCGTGACTGTCGCTGGGTACCACGCATTCCGCAGAAGTTGCTCCAGGTTGTCGGCGTCATCGGATTTGGAGCATTTGCAGTAGCGTATCTTGAGTTGGTGGATGATGGGCGCGTGGATTACGGTCATATTGCGGATGGCGTCGTCGGGACACGGGCAGGGGAATCCACCGTGCCCGAGCTGGTAGATGAGGCCCAGCTCGGATAGCGTGCATTGCATCCAGTATTCACCGTTCCACTCCTGGTACCATTGAGATTGATATGCTAAAGACGATAAAGTACTGACCTTTATTACATGCAATGGCGTCCGTTGGTGGTGGATCAAGCAGCATGCCTCGCATTGTAAGAACTGACCACAGTCAGTACACTTGAAGAACCGGTGGGATGCGTCATCTCCCATGACGAACGGTGTCAGACAGTGTGCGCAGTACGGATCCTGTACACTGTCACCGAGGCCTTCATGGCGCAAGAGTTCCCCAAGGAAAAAATCTTCCAGGGGGCGCCAGCTCGCCATCGGGTTGATCTATGGACACAGCGTGAAATTCACCAAATAGCAAAGAGAGGATGTAGACGTACTGTGTTCTCATATGCCTTGCGCTTGCCCAGAACAGTGTCCATGCGTTCCAATGGCTGTGCCGGCTCCACCTGCACGTCATCCTCGTTGAAGTCGTTGTCAGGAATGGGGATCCATGCTGCTAGACAGTCCTCCAGTTCCGATGGTCCCAAACATCGTTTTTTGTGAGCCACATTCAAAAGCTCTTCTTGTCGGTGTTTCCCATCTTTTGAGATATAGATTCCTCGATCAGCCGTCATGAGCTCTGCACCACCCTCCTCCTGGTCAAAATCAACCACATCCCTGTAAGGGCGCCGACCGCGAGGATGCATTTGTGAGATGGAATGGAGGTGGGACAAAAAGTTGCTAGAGGATTCTGGGACGTATCACACATCAGAGAGGTCGCCATCACAACGTTTTGCACTGAGGAAATAGTTGATTTTCTTGAATTTACACAGACTAAATGAACGACAAGAGGGAGGAGTCGACGAGCGAAGTGTAAGATTAAGCGCCAAAGAACACAGCCACGTTCGGACCGGCACAATTGCCGGTCCGGACAACCTAACTACTTGCATCGCATACATAGTACTGTAGGTAAGTACCCACACGTCGCACACCCTGTCCCACTATTCCCAGGAGTCCGGGATGATAAGCCTCTGCATCCTCTTGGGGAAAATCAAGTCATCCCAATTATAATCTACCTCGCTTTGGTCGTTCCACTGGGGATACTCCGCCGCAATCCAAGCTTCCTCGCCATAGTGACGGAACGGCGCGACATGCATTGGAGCTACACATTCCGGGCAGGTCCACTCGCGTTCCAGCCACATACGAATGCAAACGAAGCAGTGGCTGTGGCCACAGCGATACCTGCGCGATATCAGCATTCTGTGTCACCCAAAAGAAATCAGCGACTCACGAGACAGGGTGTGACTTGACAAATCTGCATACTCCACACATGTGGTGGGAGCTGGATGGCTGTTGCTCGGGGGGGCCTATACCACCCAGCCACAGATCTTCGTGTCGGAGTGGCTTATTGCGAGGTGCGCGCCAACCCGTAACAGCAAGTGATGAGGGGCCGGGGCGCCTCACGATGCGCGTAGCTGCGGGGGAGTCGGCCCGGCCCACCAATCTGACGTTAGACAGGTTGCGAAGAGCGTCCTCGTGACGGACCACTTCACGTTGGTAGGCGCGCACAGTTGAGATGTGCGGGCCGTTTCGGAGGACACCGCGGTTGTACAAAGTCTGGAGCGTCCGGAGGCGCACACGAATGGCCTCCAGATTGTTGATCTCTTCTTCACGGGCGACTGCTGTAGGATGGGGGTGTGGTATAATGGACGAAGGTGGGCCATAAATGATCCCTCTGCGTGCTAACCATTGTAACAATGTCAGCGCGAACTGATTGAGATAAAACAAACTTACGGGGACTTTCCGCGACGAGGAAAGGGTTGTTCTCGCTGCCCGGGGATGGGCCCAGCAAACGCGACATACAGAATAGCGAGCAGGTGTGTCTTTGGTTTTTGAAAGAAGAGGGCAAACCACTGAACCAGACAGAAAAAACCCTAAGTAGATAAAACGGCTATCCCGCTCCTCCTTGTTCGTGGGACTGCTTCTTGCGAGCCGTGGCATCGGGTCTGGTCTACATCAAGGTCAAGTGAGGCTGTTCGTTGTGAAGTGGTACCCGCCAATCAAACCTTGACTATGTACGAACTAACCATCATGCCGTTTGATGAACTAGCAGAATCCGTCAACCTGATACCGGCTTATACCGGATGATACATATGTACGAACTGTCGTACTCATGTACGAACTTACAGGAACTTACGCAAACTTGACCGCCAATCATTGCTGTAACACGCTCGCCAATCTTGAATTTTGATTGTCTCTAATCTCTCTAATTCTAATGACCTTCAGACTTCGCTCCGACTCTCTCTGGTCTGATATTTGAAGTTCGAGGTTACTTCAATCTGTGCTTTCTGAGTATCTCCCGCACTTGTTCCCACATAGTTCGGCCGTCGCAAAGCGCATCATCATACTTATGCGAACTTTTATCATTTATGTCATCCCAAACGAACCTACTTGAAGTTGATCAAAGATCGACGTGCTTCTGATATCAGTCTATTTCTGATAGCAGAATCAAGTGGCAAGAATCAAGTGCCTGAATTCTTTGGTCCCCAGCGGATTAGCTACGTTAGTCCAATCTCATTGTGCATTTTATGGCACGAAAATCAATATTATTACTTCCACGGAACCAAAATGTCCAACACAAAGTTTACTTCCACGGAACCCAAAATCCATCAAATATTGTCCCTTGAGCGCGAGCGAGGGTCTACCACATGGCCAAGAACTAAATTCAAAGCGCCAATCAACCGGAGTTCAGGACTCGTGGGCAGATAGGGCATCTCGGAGTTGGAATGGCGCCCGGAATCTCCAGGGAGAAACAGAGGCAAAAAAAAAAAGCGAAAGCATTCAAAGAACCCCGAGTAACTCGGTTTTGCCGCCAATCAATTGAAGAGTTTCGGGGAGACCGTGATACTCCACATTTCGGCCACTCCCGTGCGCCATGCCACCTGGGGAAAGAAACAAAAAAGACAAGACCAAAAACCACCGAAGATTCAGGAGTTTCGTAGCCGCCAATCAGCTGCGCGGGGAGCTCAATTCGATAACTGGTGAAAACAAGTATGTAGTTCCATATAGAAAATCCTTCACAGCGACCTTGCTCGCCCAAGTTACATCGTAATTAATTACATACTGGACTTGAATATTTCAAAGGAAAATTGCAGGGCAGCGGTCGTGTTTGTCAGTGCTCGTCTAGTGAGCGAACATGCACGGTCAAATTTTGTACATCTCACACACATTGTGAAAAAGTTAAAGAAATTTTATTGGGACTGTGCTAAGAGTCCGGGTAGTAAATACGGGAAATCCCATTTCCTACAATTTGGCGCGCCTAGGACGTCGAGGTCAATTGATACCCAAAAATCCAGACTGAAATTGCGAGACTTACACTTGTTGGGGCATCCGTGGCGGGTTAAGATTGGCTCGATAATAAGGAAGCCCCCACCATTCGCCGCGTTGAAGCTGTGCGAGGCTAGCAATCCGAGCGCAATCCTCGTTAAAAAGCTCTTCTTCCTCGACCTCACGAAGACGCCGTATCTTGGCGCAGTCGTCCCCAGTGATCCGAAATTGGCCGTCTATGCAGATATATGTGATAGACCACCAATTTCCACCTAAACAGCTAACGGAGCGGTCAGTAATTAAATGCAGGCGCATCAATTGTGGCGCACAATGCGGAGGTCGATGGACAGGGAAAATCTACAGTGCACTGACTGTCAGTTAGAAACCGAGAAGACAAGCAAAGAAATGCTAACCCAAATGTACAAGTGGCCTGTTGTCGTCTTCGGCGTTGGCGGGAACAAGGTCGGGGACATCATCGTCGTCGGCGTCAGTGGAAACCAGCCCGGGGATATCCTTTTCTTCGACAGTAAGTATGTTGTGTTCTTTTTCGCCGAGGTCTAGCATTTGAGCGTGGAAGGGGGATTCCTCAGAATTTTGCGTAGAATTATGAGAGATGGAGCCAGGAGCCGGTGTCGATTGGACTTTGGCAAATAATTACACGACCAATCCATTCTCACGCACGCGAGGAACATGAGGCACTCGGAGCACTCCGATATGGTAACTTGGCAAGTTCGCATGGTTGTCGGTCGGGGAGCTATGCATAGAATTGTTGCGCTCATGTGCATGTTGTGCCTGGGGCGATCCCGCGGCCGCAGTTTTTTCTGTATGACTTATGTGCAGGGTCGGTGCAGATCTCCGATTTCTGAGATCTTCGCCTACCGTTGGCTCCAGCCAAGGGGATGATGGTGTTCTAAAATCCTCAAAGACTCACCATTCAGACGCGAAATTTTACCCCCCTCATTATTCTCAATGGACGCTTGGTGGCCTACCGTAAGCGAGCCACGTCGCGGGCGTTCTTCTAACAGGGTGACGTTCACGAGGGAGGCGCCTGGTCCTCCCATCTGCGGCGAATCTTCTATGCTTTTGCCGACTCCCTTGCTCATCAAAATATACTCACCATGGGCCGTGAAGATCTGACGCGGTTTATCGCGGTGAAGTTAGTATCCATATTTCGAGCGCCAACTCAGCATGCTTACTGCTCCAGCCAGGTACGGCCCCAGGAAGGTTGCCTGGACGTGGTGCATCAATTGCCGGATGATTCCTCCGATGAAGAAAGCCAATCCTCCGATGAAGAAGGCGAGCTCGGGGTCCAGCGCTGCCACACTCCCGAGTTTTCCGATCTCGAGAGCGAGGAGCCTTTCAGTCCCGCCGAACGACTCAGCAGTCCTTTTACTCCCGCTGAGGTCCGTCGCAACACCCAGCCCGTTGTCTCCTGCGTCCCTCAGTCGCGACACGACCCCGTTGTCTCCTGCGCCCCTCAGCCCCACTGTTTCTGACTTCCTCTTCACCCCGCGTCGCGTCAGTATCACCTATTCGAGGAAGACCATCAAGCGCTCTCGCAGACTACGCGCGCACGCTGACCAGGAGGCTGCACAGGCCAGACAAGCGGCCGAGCGTCTGGAATCTCGCATCAAAGCTGCTCGTACCAAGGCTACCGCTGTCGCCCGAAGCATTCGCAGGAAAAAAACTGGCCGCCGAAGCGGCTGCAGCGTCACGGAAGCGAGCTTCTGACTACGGTGTTTACCAGCTGGGTACGCTCGTTCGGTCCGGCTACCGCGTCCACAAATTGATTGATGGGTAACGTTTCGTACCGGTGATATGGAGTCGCACATTGACTAACAAGATTCTAGGCATCCTCTTCCGTTGGTCGACTGCCACGATTACGTGATGGCAGTAGTTGCTGCGCCACCCCAAGATGTCTATAAATGGTGGATGTCCATGGTGAAGAAAGCGGACACGGACCTGCGCCGATTGTACCGCAACGGTAATTTCGCGCATCTTGGGGAGGCCGAGTCTCGTGTGCGGTTTGGCATCGACTTCGGGGATGATTGGCTGTCAGTACCACCTCCTTGTCGCTGTCGTTGTGATTTTCTAACCAATATCATTTTTCTTCTCAAAAAAGGGACCGCACCCTGCTAGAAATGAGGGGGCGAACCATCGCGAGGTCTCGCACATCACACGCAGCATGGCTTTCACTGCGATATCTGACAGGCAGAACCGTCAGTTCCAAGTTCACTTCGTATGACAATGATGTAACACTCACATCCGTTCTAGACTTGTTCGAACAGTTTGCGCCTCGGTTATTCGCTAAAACAGCTGGCCAGGTCAATCACCAAATGCCTCAGTTATTCGCTCGAACCCAGGACGGCGAGCTCGACAATCGACACATTGCCTTCCCAGCCTTCCCTAAATCCATCTCACCACAAGCGAGATCATCTTTCGCGATGCACCAATGACCTCCCAAAAGAATCGCGACGCCGCATTCGACACGATGGAAGCGGTTACCACCCTGGGCTCCTACGATCACACCAAAGGCGGGCATATCATCTTTTGGGATGACGGCGAAATTGCGGAGTTCCCCGTTGGCGCGACTCTTATCTATCCCGCGGGCACCAAAAGGATTTCGTTCACCGCCGTCGGGAAGGGCGAGCATCAGTACTTCTTTAGACAATTCTGCCACGCTGGTGTGCTCCGCTGGGTGGCTAAGGGCGGGTCGCTCTGATGAGGAGTTTGAAAGGGATGCGTCGCTCGAGGAAATTGCCGCGTGGGACGAGATGCGGTCCCACCGTGGGCAAACCAGCGCCAAATTGTTCTCCAAGCTCCGCGACCTCTGAGCCTTTTAGAATATGAAACTTTTTTTTTTTTTCAATGAATTTGATTTGACTTTGGCCTGAAATAATGAACAACTGTCTTGTGCGAGGAGAGTCACTTGGGTCTTTGTGCGGGAAGAGTCGAGTACAAGTGGCAGCGTGAGTATCCATCAATGCGATCACACTGATTTAAATTTCTTCTGCTTCCGTGGCGTGGCTCAATCTTGAGCGCTTGAATATGAACCTTCACATTCGAAGTCAGAATATGATATATTTCATAGTATCAATAGGGGATCGATGTGGAGGCAAAAAAGCGAGTAGCGAGCGAGAGCAAGTAACATGCGAGAGCGAAAACATGCGGGGAAAAAGACTATGACAACCACCATCAAATTTCAATCAGTGCTGGCGTCCTCATCGCCGTCCCCCTCGGAGTCGTCGACCTCGTCAGCACTGTGGTAGGCCTCATGCGCCTGCCTTTTAGCCTGCGCTCTCTGGATCCGTCTTCTGCGTTTAGCCTTGAGATATGATACGTAAGCGGCAGTCCCGAACTTCTCCTGGTAAGTTCTACGGCCACTGTCAGCGGGATGGTTTGCATGGGATGGGGAACAGGGAAGGTGGTCGTACGCAGCGCGGCGCTGTGCCTCACAAAGTCGGCGGGCATCCCGATTCCTGAATAAGACGTCATTAGCCGTCAAATCCCGGGATCATGACAACACACCTTTCGCGGTACCGAGCCTGGTACTCTCTAGAACGCTCCGCAGCCTCTAATTGCTCGTTGAGTGGTCGTGTCTTGAGCTCGGCCCGCTTCCTGCATGAAATACTTTACCATATATCAACAGCAGTTGAACCTTTTGGACCACATACCGTGCCATGCGCAGACGTGCTTTCTCATTACGTTCCGCATGACGCTGGACTCTATAGAAGAGTCAATGTGAGACAGGAAACGCGACACCGAACCATCAACCTACTTTAATTCGTAAGCAGTGGGTCCCGAGGAATATTTGGATTTCATGGGTGGGTGTGCCATGAAAGAAGGAGAGAAGAACGTGTGACAGGTCCACGTTAACGTCTGATTGGCATCGGCTAACTCGCGGGTGGCCCCTGAGTGAGGTTGTGGAGGTGAAATAAACGGCACCTAGGAGAATAAAAAGGTGAAAATAATTTAAAAGTATAGTCTTATGGTTGGGCCTACTTTGCGATCATTGACGTGGCGATTCCGAGCGATTCCGACTCTTTAGAGTGAAATGAATTTGGCGTGGCAAGTTCGCAGAGGGCTGGCATGAAGTGCGGCCATTTATTGCGAGGTATGGATGGATTAGCGAGAAGAGTTAAGAAAGGACATCTGAACACTCGCAGAGTTGGTCGTACTAGCCAGATTCAGGGTGAGATTCTGGCGGAGTGCGCAACAAGGCCAGGTTTACCCGATGTAGTATGGCAAGTTCGCAACATCAAACAGGGCCTTGTGCTATATTGGCGGCCTGTAGAGCATACTATGGCAGTTAGAAGGCACAAACATTGCGAGGGACAATGAATATGAGGAATTGAAGAGTGAAAAGAGGATGAGACACAGTTGGGAGGGAAAAGTCGACAGGTTTGTATATGGATAATCGGGACAACGGTTCAAAACCACTTTTGTGGCAAGTTCGCACGCATGTCAGAGTAAAATAAATATTATAAATCACGAAAAAATGGTATGGACCCATCTCTTGCACACTACAGAAGACTGAATAGATCCAAAGCATTCTGACGGTTCACAATCCCCCAGGATGAGAGCGCTGAGGTACAGAAGAGTAAGCCGGCAATTTCCGGGTGTGACTAGTTCGCAAGTCTGTGAGAACTTTAGTCCGCGCCCGTGTCTTTTAAATCAAAGAAAAATCGGGAAATTTGATTATTATTATGGATCTAAGGTAGTACTGTATGACAACAAGTCGAGGCCATCTTTTTGAGAACACAAACAGATGATTCATTCATAGGAATGGGTCGTTGGGGTCATGAGTACTGTAGCTAGGAGTAACGACTACAATTTCATTTGGGCGCCTCATGGCAGCGGCGAACTTGGCCAGCGCTGCGGCCTTCCCGACTATAGCCTCATGCACTGCCCCGCGGACACCCATGGTGTTCAGCTGGCACTCGAGACTGTGATTCCAATACTCAGTTAGCGTGATATTATCATGATGTCTCGCGACTCAACTGGGAGCGGTACACGCCGGGGGAAATGCCGCGATAGACAATAAACCAGGTGTCATCCAGGTCCTCGGTTCCGTTGAGAGGGTTGTTCGCTGCAGACGGCGCGAGCGACATGGGCTGGGGAAGAGCGGGAATGGCCGACACCGGGGCGCCGGCAATGCGGGTCCATGAGCGGGCATGAGCGTAGGCGTAGGCGGCATGAGCCTCTTCTACAGAGTCGTATCCACGAAAAAGGCAGTTGGGAACACCAGAGACGAGGGGATCTGCTTCTTCCCTGGGCCCAATAATGAGAGAGAGACAGAAGGAAAGAGTAGTAGCGCACCAGGTAAGACAGACACCCGTTTCTATACCACAAAATATTGCGTACGCCTTTCTTCTGCCTGGCTTGCGTTTCTTCTTTTTGGGGCCTTGAACAGTATGCACAGAAGCGCGAGGAACACCCTGAGTGGCGGCAGCTGCTACAGACCTGGGAAGGGAAATGAAAAAATCGGAAAAAAAAAGGAGAGAAGAGAACACACCAATGAGGTGTGTAGCCGCTTTGCGTTGGGGAATCATAGTGATATATCGTAGGTGTAGTAGTATTGGCGGTGTAGGTTCGTGAGCGAACAGTCGGAAGCGTGTGACGGCCTGGAGGAGTTGTATACGGTGGGGGTCGTGGAGATGGGGTTCGAGGGGGCGGGGTCACAGGAGAAACTGGGGACTGGCGCACATCTTGAAGGTCAAGATTAGCGATGAGGTTGGCGAAGGCCTCGTCGTCGTATTCATCAGGACCGTTGTCGGCGGTCATTTGGAGAGTACTGTTACGGGAAGAAAAAAGGGAGATGAGGGAGAATAGCTCCACGATAGAATAAATAATCAAGTATCAGGGCAACAGGCCCCCGGCCACTACCTTTCGCGGTGGTCCGCTTTTTTCGCCTGATTTACTCTATATTTTGACGGTAATTCGCCCCTGGAAGCTTCAAAAAAAAACCCGATTTTCCAATCATCTACTGGGATTGTCTTAGTTTGGTCCTCGTCGCTGTAGCTTATTCAAAACTCCTGGAGATAGCTGGTTAGAAAAAATACCCTCGAAAATGGGTCGTTGATTACTCTATGCCCGGACCGCTACGAAAGGAAGTAACTGGGGGCCTAGGGCAACCATCTGGAAACCAACCATCAGAAGCAATCAGACGTCTGATGGTGAACTCAGAGGCACCGAAGCACCGAAAGCCAGCCAGCCAGTCAGCCAGCCAAAGGAATGGATTTACGGATTGTTCTCCTGAAGACGTACGGAAAGAGAAAAATAGTAAAGGGCATAGCTTGCATCCAGAATCTAGTTGAAGTGGGGAGTAATCGTGTAGCGCGTGCGCACGGAGATCCAGGATCTGGTGTCTTGCCAAGGAAGCATCAGTGTGAGAACTAACTATAGCTTGAGAACTGTGTGAGAACTGTGGGAGCGTGTGAGCAGATAATCGACGATCTGCCTCCATTGGAAGTTTGACCCGGTGGCGGTGCAGCGCCACTTTCAGACGCGAAATGCCACATCAAAATTTCATTGCAATCTCGATGTATGCGAAGTAAAAGGCTACGTGGTGAAAGGGTGAAACTACGCGACGAAAGGGTAAAACTACGCGACGGAAACAATAAACTACGCGACAGAACAAAGAACATGCGGACGCGGAACACCCGTTTGAGGAAAGGCTAAACTCACGAGTTTCAGAAAAGAAGAACAATTTAGAAGAAGACGATTCGTACCATCAGGCAAGGACGGCGACCATGCCATAACCGAGCAACTCGTTGAAGGAGGCGAGCGCCAGAACCTGGCTCTTGAAGGACTTCATGGTGCTGCGAGAAACACCGGAGACGGCCCCAAGGGCGAGAGCATTGTTGAGGGTGATGCCCACGTACAAACCCTTGGTGATGCAATACCAGAGGGGTGTTCTTCGCCGGTCTCATCCTCAGCGACAGCAACGAGGGGCCGGTAGGAACGACTTTGTAGAGCGTGCCAGCCACCCAAGGGCGCGGGTGCGAAAGGCGACAGGTCCAGGATGCTGGGTGGCGGTGGGGATAACCGAGGAGGCAGCGGTCACCACAGAAGCAGGCGGGACAGCGCCGGTTGCGGAGGAGGAGCAGAAGCTGTATAATAGTTGAGAACAACACCCGTGACTGTAAATAAAAGGTACCTTGAGAAAAGTTCGCCATGGCACTAAGCATGGTGCGGAAGGCGGCGGCAGCGGCCATGTTTTCTAAAGGGTCGGGTTATTGAGGATGAGAGGGGGTGGAGAAGGGAGGCTCACGATCGCTGGCGTTGGTGGCTGCTACAGGGACAGAAGACTCTGTCCCAGAAGAAGCATTGTTAAAGGTGGTCATGGTGGTGCGAAAGATGGGAGGGGTACCGACTCAAGCGGATGTTGGCAGGCTTTTATAGGGTCCAGGGCTTTTGAAACTCCGCAGTGATTGTCGCATGAGGAGGAGCGTGTGAGGCAGGCGTGATATAAACACAAATAAAACAATTGTTGAATCGCACCACCACTGACACCAGAGTAAACAGAGCCAGATCAACAGAGGATAGACCAGAAATCCAGGTGAGAGACTAAATTCTGGGACCGCACATTCAGAGACGATGATTCTGAATGTAATGTTGCAGAAGTTATGGCAAAGTCGGGTCAAAAACGCGCTCGACCACGCATTCCAAAAGAGAGCCGCAAAAATCTCCGCTTGTGGGCCGAGGGAGCGCGGGAGACAATCCTAGCTCCTCATTTAGACGACTATGCGAAGGCCCTGGATCAAGGATGGCAGCACGAGCGCAAATACTTGAAGAAAGTTTGTCGGGAGTTTCATGCGCGGGTGAACTGGAGGGTCCAGGATCACGAGGAGCCAGAACTGGGGGAATGGGATCCATCGGCACCAGTGGTTGCAGAAACGCTGACAGACGAGGAGGAGAAGGCGCGAGGTCGGCGCGTCAAAGAGCTCAATAAGGTTAGTCACATCAGTCACAAGATGTTTCACGCGTTCTCATGAATATCTACAGCGCATTCGGCGCTGGTTTACCTACCGCATCCGAAAGCTTTACAAGCACAGAATCTCAAGTGGGCTGGACCCCTCCAAGAACCCCTTTGCTGTTCTCCTTGCCAAACTTTCCGGTGTGACTGCGCCGCCAAAAGCAAGACAAGCCTACCAACAATTCATGCACGAGTCATACGCAGAGAAGATCGCCCCTGTGGTTGCCGAAAGGTGGTCGCGCCTGCGGGACAGGACAGTGTTGGTGTCTCCGAACGCACCAAGGAGCCGAAAGCGGGATTTCGTGCAGAGGTCGCTCGTGATCTCTTCGCGGCTTTGCCGATGGACGAGCAGAAGCAAATTGCAGCGCGGGCGAAGGAAGTCGCAGTGGCAGCAAAGAAGCGTACACCAAGTCACTCAAGGATCGGCCGTCCATGAAGCCCGAGGACCGCCAGAGGTAAGCGCTCTCTCATGCTTGTCAAAGCCTGGACTAAAGATACTTTCCAGGTGTATTGATGCATTGGCCGACTTTGTGGCCCCAATCCTGCGTGGTATTGAGGAGTACACTGGCCTCCACTCCACTATTTGTGTGGAGGCCCAATGCCCCGTTACGGAGGGGATCTCCGGACGCTTCAGTAAGTCGCCTGTGCCAATCCAATATAATAAAATACATTTCTGACATGAGAATAGTGTATCATATGGTCATAGCAACACTATGCTCGGCCCCCACTGGCCGCAATGGGATCGCCCTCAGTTTGCGACAAATGTGATGAATTTTATGGTCGAATATCTGCAAACAGCGTTTAGTGCGTACCAAAAAAAAACCTTCTAGCAAGACGAGATCTGACATTTATTGGGAAAACAGCGCCCCAAGATTGTATCTGGAATGCGCTGGCTCCAGCCTTGGCTGGAGCCAACTACACCATTAGTCCCCAAGACGACTCGGACTCGGAGAGCGGCTCTGAGTCCGAGTCTGAGTCTGACTCAGACATCTGGTCTGATGAAGAGGAAGAACGCTGCAGTCGTAAAAAAGCAAGGCTCTCCCAGGATAAGACCATGACAGCAGGGAAACGGCACTCAGGCAACAAGAAGATTGCGGGGAAAGCGAAAGCTAGAACCAAAACCAAACCCCAGTCCCCCAACGTGGCCAATGCCCCCAATCCGACTCTCACGTCTTCACTACCCAGCCAAGCAGCCTCCGCCGCATCTGCTGCACCAAACTCCCAACTCCGCCTCGTCTCCTGCGCGCGCTCTCCCACGATGAGCCTCAGCCCCACGATGACCGCGAGCCGGACAATCGGGAGGAGCAGAGGAGACGAGAGCTGGCCCATCAGTCCCCTGTACTCCATGGTATCAGATCAGCGAGGAGGAACGGCAGGCGAATATACGTCGTAATACCGCCATGCTAGCCGACCTGAAGGTGGCGTGGCAGGAAGTTACGGAGCCATTGAAAGCGGCGCGCGCGAAGCAGCCTAAACCCCGGAAGGTCAAACAACTGCCTGTAGGAAGTCTCCGTCGATCTACACGAAACACGGCAGAGGGGATGGATGGCGACGTGGTGATGGCGGATAATCCGCCAGACGTGGCGACCCCATCCACAGCAACCGGTAACGCAGGGGTGACGACTAGCACGCACTCCAGCACCGACGTGGAGATGGGGGATATCCCGCCCGACGTTAACCCCCTTCCGGCCTTGCGAGGTGCGCTAATCATTACGTCGGATCTTCACCACTTAACAACGACCCCATCCACATCAACAGGCAGCGCAGGTGGGACGACGAGCACAGGCCTCTGCACCACAGATGGTAACACCGCCGCCCCGACAACGCCAAGCATGAGCATCGTAGCAACGACCCCATCCGCAGCAATCGGCAGTTCAGGCGGGTCAACGAGCACGGACCCCTGCACCATAGATGGCAACGCCACCGCCGCCATCCCGACAACGAGCACGAGCATCGGCACCGCTGCTGGGGCAGACACGTCACCGACCGCAATGACTGCGACAGACGCGTTGGGAACGAGCACCACGGAGTTAGCGCCCGTTTCACAGGCTGCGCAGGCTGCCATAGCAACGCGCTCGAGGCGATCGACTCGTGCTGCAAGTCGTGCGCGTGAGGGTGAGGGTAGCGAATACCAGATCCCGACCCCCTGTCCCTCCAACGCGCCTGCGTGGTTTGTGGATGGCTACGCGGCAGTCACAGAAAACGACTTGGGGTGTCATTTCCACGCGCTTGTGGCAGCATGGACCCGCATCGAGGCGGCATCGCGGTTTGAGCATGGACCTACTAATCTCCCCAGCAAGTACCGCCCTAAGCCCATGTCCGAATGGATCGCGAAGGGTCGGGGGCACGCGTGCCGACAATTGCAGACCCGGGCGCCTATGCGGCACAATGGCGCATCTGGTGGGACTCATTGCAGCCAGCGTGGAGAAAAAAGGGGGATGACGGCGAATGGAGCCTCGTGGGAGGGTATGGCGCAGGAGGGAGGGAGTGGGGTTCCCTCTACCAATGGGAACCAACGGCACTCTGACTCTTGTGGCCTCCCTGTACTTCTGGGGGTGCGTGCTGGGCGATGATGACGAGTTTCGGGCGCGGTGGGAAGCGGCTGTGATTGATGTTTGTTGGATGATGGAGGGGATGGCTGCGTACTACGAGTTATTCAAGGGTAAATTCTAAACTATTTGAATGCAATATTTATTTATAATAACTGAACGGAGCGAACGAGAGAAAACGAGAGACTAAATCCCGAGTGCGAGTCGAATGCGCGACATCAGAGACAGAACTCCAAAAACTGTAAAGTGAACTTACGTGTTACCACTACACTACTAAGAACATCAGAAGATTATTGAGATAGGTAATAGTTGGAAGACACTTCAATACAGAGAATGACGGCCTCACAGACCAAAGGCACCCGAATTAAACACCTGTAAACAATGCGTGGTAGACGATATCGCAGAATACAAGCATCGAGAAGCTTTTGTGATGACATTTTTTCTATCTTCCGCGTGAACCTCCACCACGAAAAAAAAAAAATGGAGGCAAAGCACCGAAAGTAGATACAGTATTTAACGGTGAAGCGAAATGCTCAGGCGATTTCGCCATTCAAGACGCAATAGTGTGCAAAACCATTAGGGAATTTTGTGTATATCGACTGTACGATATCCTGGCTACCCCGTGACAAAAAGCTCTGTATGAATTGCTGCTGTTCTGGTGGAGAACGAGAGCCATCTTTTGAAACCGCCAGATTGATCCCATCACGGGGAAGCGAAACGCGTCCCATTGTCGCGCAGCAAGTAACCTACGACTTCCGGGATGTCGATATTCGTGATCCTCCCCCCCTAAAACCCCTAAGCATGCATAATTATGAATATTCATTGACCCAGGACCGAGCCCGATGCCCAACTTTGACCAAATCCGGTAAATAAGCGTGGAAACAGAGAATTGGATGTCTTGGGCCCCGAGGAAGTTCTGTGGACAAATCCTTTTGCAACCAGAGGTTTCTTATCTATGTGTATCGTGTACCAAAAATTCGGCTACATACAGCGAATATTTCGCTTCCCCGTTAAATACTGTACCTATGAACAACGCGTCTTTTGGACGTGATGCGTCTATGGCACCTTTCAACATAATTTCTTTCAATGTGTTTAGGACACGCGGTCGAATATCCTGATTCAATGCAGCAATGAAAGTGGGGTGACCCGGGTGCAATTACCGCCGCATTGGGAAGCGCGGGATGGACGGATGCTTTCGGGTGAGGACGGAAAGAATGAAAAGGACCGGATGCAATTAAACCAGCCATGGCCCGTGGGAATGTCCTGGTAACCGAGGAGCAGGCGGGATGAACGGGTGGGTTTCGGGTGAGGGCGGAAGGAGTGATGGAAAGGATGCAATTAAGCCCGCGTTCGGAGGTGCAAAGTGTGGGAATGTGGAGGTAGCCGAGAGGGCGGGGATGGACGGGTGGGTTTCGGGTGAGAGCGGAAAAGATGGAACGGATACAATTAAGCCCGCATTCAGAGGTACAAAGTGTGGGAATGTCGTGGGGGTAGCCGAGTGGGCGGGATGGACGGGTGGGTTTCGGGTGAGAGCGGAAAGTATGGAACGGATACAATTAAGCCCGCATTCGGAGGTACAAAGCGTGAGAATGCGCGCGAGGACAAAAAAGTGAGCCATCAATATACAAATTGCGTAGATCAATTTTGAAAAAAGATTTATTGCCATCCATCAGACGCCAAATACATCCAAAGGCCCCCAGGCCCCCCTGGAGTGCTCCCAAAGTGGCCGAACTGGCCCTTTGTACGCCTACATGGCTCTAGCCAACCGCCTGACTGACTTCGTGGTTTTAGATAGCACTTACCATGGCTGGGGCCATTTACCTTTGTCTATATTTAGGGCTATGGCTCTCGCACGATACGAAGTAGCGGGCGCTGAAGTTAGCATCCACCTCAGGGTGATGCATCGCTGTCCTAGCAAGACTAGTTTTCCCTATTCCTGCGGGACCCAGAATTGCAATGCGCGCTCCCGCTGCATCAACGCGTCGACAATCTCGTTCAACTCTGAATCCCGGCCGTGGAATATTTGCGGTGCAGGGGGCAATAATAGCGACAGGGTGCTGGAGCTGTCGGAGGATTAACAAAGGCGCTGATGTAATCGAATTGTTCAAGTGTTTACCTGTCACGGAAACCACGTATTCGATCCTATCTCGGGAATGAAACGTGAGGACATAGTTCCAGCCCGACTCGAGGGAACGTACAGTTGAATAATCCGAAAGAATACTCGAAGCCTGGTCGGACTCCTGCTCCACAAGCAGGGAAATTAGTTCGTGGTGTTTGCGGTCTTCATTAACACTTAGTTCTGCCAGATTTCCAAGGACCGTTGCGCTGGATTTAATCTCGTTACGAGTGAGCAGAGGTCGAACTAGTGTAGGATCAAGCTTACTGAAAACGCATCTAGAGCTTGCCGCAACCCCATTCTACAATCCACAAGTTGTACCGTATTCTCCTGCTGGCGTAAAAACCGCTTGATTCGGCCCATTTCCTGCTGCGCTCACATGAAGGATTGTATTTTTGCAATGTCCTTGAAAACGTTATAGGGATATGTGCAAGGATCGGGAACACCAACTCGGAGAATTTGGCCATCGATTCAAGCAACACGAACGGAATCGCGCCAGAGGTCTCCACACAAAGATCGATAATCGCACAAAGGAGTTCGTCGATTTCGTCAATCATAGCTAGGCATTGAGCCCTGTTGGTCTTGACATTCTAATGCACCAAGTGAGTCAAAACTGGAGAAATATGAAGAAAGACCTCACCTGGACTGTGTCCAGTATCAGCAGACTTACGCCCGCCACGACCTTGAGATAGGGAATAGGCGATATTTCGCTCAGCTGCTTCAGCGTGGAGGCCGCAACAACAGCGTGCTCGATATGAGCAGGTTTTGGGGTCATATTTGCACGGGCACTGGTGGCCAAGAGCCACGATAAAATCTTCAAGGAAAGCCTAAGTGACCAAGTCAGCAACGAGCGTTGTTACGACCGTAACTTACGAGTCAGCACGAGTCAGCAATGAAGTGCTGACTCAACACTCACCCAATATGGATTCGTAAGTGGGTCGGGGATTGTCGGTTTCCTTCCAACTTTGCCTGGGGAGTCCGGAGGGGTTGGAGTGGGGAGTTTGAGCCAGGCAGACTTCAAGTTTGAGCAGACCTCGGAGATATTCCACGTCTTCCAGCAAGCAAGGGACACTCCCACGCGGCCAAGACGGATGTGGTGTCAGGAACCGCAAGAACAATACGTTCTTTTGAAGTCGTACCCCAAATAAATGTTTGGTAGTGCAACTAAGAGAGCGACGTCACGTGCAAATATCGCGATCACATGAGCCAAATACGAGCAATCAATCTGTCGATCGGGGAAAGCGTCGCGTGTAAAAATTCCGCAAGCTTTATGGTTGCTGCAAGAGTTCAGTGGTTAGAGTATTGGTGTATACATGTCATGGACAGCCAGCCATGACAGCCGAATTTGAGCGGACAAACTTGAGAGACAAATAGGGTGTTTCAGACATTCCGATTTGAGGCCCAACTTGGGTCCCAACTTCGGCCCCAACTTCGAACGAGGTTGGAGCTTAAAATAGTTCGGGAATGAAGTTGGATGTCAAATCGGGCACCGGACCACGAGTTGACATCCAACTTGGACCCCAACTTCGAGTTCCAACTTCCCTGGTCGCATTTGGGGCAGCCACTCTGGATCCCGGGACAATTTCAAAAACATTCGAGGTTGGGTCACGAGTTGGAGACGAAGTTGAGGTCCAAGTTGGGATGAAATTGGAGATGTCTGAAACACCCTATTAAATGCGTGTCATTACGAGGTAGTATTTCTTGCAGCGAAATAACTAGCGAACTAGACTCGTCACCAGTCTGCCATGGACGGCAGATCTTCGTGCGACAACTGCTTCCGAACTTCAAAGGCAGAGAATCAGCTTTGTGATACTGCTACTCTGTCTTGCCCAACCCCGTAACGTGCGGGTGGGTAGGAGCCTGGATGGGATGGTGATCGGGGCAGCAGCAGACACCCGCCCGTTAATCGCGGGTGCCCAACTGTTGGCGTCAGAAGGCAACTGCTCGTGACTAGCTGGCGCTGTGATGCAATAACGCTAAACGGTAATGATGCTGATCGTACCGTCGCCGTAGGTGATTTTAATGACCGCAAGCAGCGCAAGAGGATTTGCGCTGCCGCTGACACCAGTCACAGTGAACACGTTAAGACAAGGTTGCAACTTGAAAGCGACGCAGAAACGTTTAGCAACTCCAGAGTTGCCGTTACTGGTGCCTACCTGACCGCCATTGACGTATAATGTGAAGCTTTCATACACTGTGATGAGGATGTCCCCCTGCACAGGGGATTTCCCGAAAGCAGGGGCGAAATTCTTGCGGAAGACAACGGGGGTATTGGTGTATTGGTTGCAGGCGACGCGTTTGGCGAGATCCAGGTTGAAGCGCTGAAGTCCATGGCTGCGACGCCAGGGACAAGATACAGCGCAAGAAAGGCAACAAGAGAGTAGATAGCTGGGGCGGGAGGTAAGTGTACATTGCGAAGTGTGCATGCAGTAACGTACTCTGAGGCAACATTTGGGAGCTTTCGTGGGCAGTCAAGTGAAGAGAGTACTGTAGATACAAACCTTTTATACCATATAATTCAGCTGGCACTGGATTTTTCTCGTTCGTCATTCCGGGCCAGCGAAACGCCTCGAATTGGACCACCAAAGGAGCGGCAGTCGCAGTGGCGAGAATCAATACGAGAGGAGTTGGGGGGACACGAAGAAAACAAGATCCGGTGCGAATACTGCAGTTCGCGTGTGCATCGGAGGATATATTGAACCTCCAAGTGCGCTATTTAGTTCGGAGATTGAGCCCGTTCAACTAGCTTTAGTTATGGTCTTTCGTCATTCCGGCTAGCCTAAACACCCGCGAATTAGAACACCAAAGTAGTGGTATTCGGGGTGGCAAAAATCAACACGAGGAGCTGTGGGACACGAAGAGGAAACCGAGATCCAGCGGGCGTGATGCTCAAAGTGTACTGAGGAAGCGCCGGAACCATTGGAGAATGGATCGAACACCCAAGCGCGACAGTCTCAGGAGCCATCATCAATACTAGAGGAGCCGGAGGCGCATTGTTTCTCGGAGGCGACCATCGGGAGCCGGGGTACACGGAGAAAACAGTGTGCATAATTGCCATAGGTGTGTGCATGTTACCAAATACCCCAAGAACCCTTGGCCCATAGATTCAACGCCTGAGCGCGATATTATCTGCACAGGAATCAAGGTGTAAGGGCCTAAGACAGTACAAGTCAACGTTGAAGATCAGGCGCGCATAATTGCTCGGTGGCGAGAAGCCATACGAGAGGAGCCGAGATGCGGCGCGTATAATTTTGAATCGAGAACGCAGAGTTACATACAACTTATCGCAGTACGAGAATTTTTTTGTAAGGGATCACAAAGCTTGGATCTGAGATAGAACAGGACGATCATTGGAACAGCAAGAAATCAAACTCGATGCTCAGGCTCCACATGATGAGTCGAGAGGAAGATACGTCTAACACCGGAATTCGCAGTAAGAAAGTTCACTGAAACGAGGGACCAGCAGCCCGCGACATACACACCTTGGAACACTCGAAGGGGTTGAAACCCGACGAGCGTAACCTGGGGAACAGCATGAGGACAAAGATTTTATGGAGAGGGAAGTGACTAGGCACGACACACCTCATTTATTACCATCAACCAGCTCCTGTGCCTCGAACGTGAACCTCCCTGCCACGGCCAACTTCCCGAGATGTGTGGCGATGTCAGCCTCGAATTCACGGCCATAGCCCGCAAAACCAGTGAACCGTGATGGCGAACGGCCGCACCTCGAGCCGGGAGCACACAAAGTCCAAAAGACGCGGTCAGTGAACTGCAACCGCGTCACGAGGCGGATGGACCAGAGATGTGGAACTAGCCGAGCGGGCAGCTTGGGGTGAGGTCGTGCAGGAGAGTGTCAGTGACGACAGCGGGGGAATCAGAGGTCGGCGGGGGGTCAGATATTGCGAGCGACTCGAGTGAGTGCAAGGACTGCAGAAGTTGGGACAGTTCAATAGGCGAAAGGATTACATGCGCTAGATCGAGCACGCGAAGATGGGAGTGGAACGCAGACCGAAAAGAGAGGGAGAGAAATTGGGCATGCGTCCAGGTGAGCGGAACGGTGGGGTATTTTGGGACGTGAGACGAAACGTTCCGAGGAGGGGCAATGTAAGGCAGGCAAAGAGATCCTCCAACAACCGCCTGTCATGAGTTGGAAGGAATTTATCATTGAAGCCGATTTCAAGGCTTGAAATTGGAAGGGATAAGGAATGGAAATCATGGGCAGGCAGCGGCAGCTTGTTAGTGCCGTTGTAGAATCGAAGTTCTAAGGTGTCCAAGTTTGTAAAGTGCGGAATGATGGTCATTGGATCTTCAATATCAAGACCCAGATCATCATTGTGAGGCGGCGGATCTGGTGCAGTGGAAGTTGTTCTAAGCCTTCGATGGAACCGCCAATCCGCAGTTCTGTCAGGCGAGGAGCAACTGCGAAGGCCTCCAGCGCAAGTCTCTTGGTCCCCCAGTTGCGCAACTCTAGTGACTTGAGGAGAGGCAGTCTCCCCTTACAGATGAAATGTGACGCAAGTGACTCACGGCGCCAATGAAGGACGCAGTCACCCAACGTTCCGAGCTTTGCGCGAGCAGCGCAAGCTCAAGCGTATGTCCCGGATGCGTCTGATTTCGATAGTCAGAGGAACGTTCCCACTGCGGTCCATAATGGTCTGCAGTATCTCCAGAATCTGCTCCTTCTTACTACCAGGCCACAGTGGCATACACCTTGGATGCTGGACCAAAGTCCCGGGTGTCCATTACGAGCCGACGCCAGCGCGAGCAAACTTGGGAAAGCTGGAGGAGGGGGAACTTCATAAGACGCTAATTCCTTCAAAGGAGCTTCTCTGTAGTCAGAGGATGCGTCGTATTTGCTCAATTTCGGCGAGCAAAGCGCGAAAATGTCAAGAAGGACTTCCGCCGGCAGTGACTGGATGGGAGGAAGTACGCCGCGACACACGTCGTAATATGCATGAAGGATATCCCGGTCAGCCTCCAGCTTCTCGAGCGCACTACGGAGGCGCGATATCTCGGTATCGTATCTCGACAATTCGGATTGCGCAAAGTCGACCACTGAGCGAATGTGTAGAGTTCCCAGTCAGATGGGGCGCGGTTGGAACGAACGACATCGAGAAGCTGAGATCTACATGACAGGGTGGAAAGCAGTTGAGACTGAGGGAAGGGATTTTTGCAGCTGGTGCACAGGAACTGCGTCGGTGTCATGGAGAGAGAAGAGAAAAGATTGGCCCGCTCATCTCCGCTGGCGCTAGCTACACCGTGATGTGACCCGGAGCAGACGGAAAACATTTAAATAGAACTCCCTCCGAGGGGCTAAATCCGAATCATGAACAAGGTATGCCAGCGCTTCGCATTGGGACCGAAGGATGTCGAAGTACTATTTTATTCCGTCCCCAGCAAATCTCAATGTTTGTAACCAATGCTCCGGGTATCGTCCGGTCTAAAAATATCTGGTGGATACAAAGGTGAACGCTACCTCCTAATCTACATTTGCCCAAATATTTGGGGTATTTATCAGCTTCATCTCCTACTCATTTGCCCAAGGGGGAATCGGGATTCGAAAATCCGACAGGGGGTAGTGGGGTCCCCCGGAGGGCCGAAAAAAAATCTACCTATATGTTAGTAGGGAAGCAGGGAAGACCCAGACCACCTTTCTGGGCCTCTAGGACTAAGGCCTAAGTTCACATCAGGAGCTCAAACAGCGGCTTTTGCTGAGCTGAGGAGTGATCAGGTTAGTTTTCTAGACCAAAAATGAGCCATATGAGAATGAAATAAGTCAAATGCAATAGGGGTAGCACCCACAGAATATTTTAATAATGCTGGAACGATGCCCTCGACGATGTGCAACCACCTCGTGAATTGTCTGGTTGAATTGGGTGGTGGCGGTGAGGACGCACATGACCGGAAAGAACGGACCGCCGAGTGGGAAAATCCTTCCCTTTATGGAAGGAGGGGTCCCGCAAATTCTAGCGCTGGAAGGAGGCAAGCCAGAAATTCGCCCTCAAAGTCACTGGCATTTACATTCGGACAGCGGGGAAATATCAGGTTCCGGATGTTGCAAAAATAGAAAAAGGAAAAAAAAACTGGGGAGGGAGAAGAAACAAATTGGATGAAATCTCAGAATACCCCTGTACTTGGTCCTCACGTAGTATATGGGTCCAGGAGACTATTCCTCGAAGGATTAGGGCCAGGGCTGAGCTGAACATCGGTATTGAGGGGGGAACAATCTTGGATCATCGAGCCGTCATACACGGTTACACCGCCACCGCATTATTAGAGAGCTTGTGCCAAAGCGGCATGCCGCTTTTTGATTGTGCAAAAAGCGGCATGCAGCTTTTTTTTTTCTTCCTCTGAAGGCCATTACGACTGTGTAATAGCATTGTGGTGTTGAAATTTGAGAATTTGTAAAAAGCTGCATGCCGCTTGGCACAAGCTCTCTATTTATTATAGAAAGAACTAGTTGGTACCCGTGAATGAATTCACGGAGAGTGTCTTCAGTTTTCAAGTTGTCGGTTGTCCGGAGGAGGTGTTGGTTGTACTCAGTTCCCCGTTGGAACTTGGTTGTTTTCAGTTCCGACTGGCTGTTCCCAGTTTTTGGCTGGTTGTTCCCAGTCTCTTGCTGGTTTGTTCCGCTCTGCCGTGTGGCTGTGAGCATTCCACTGGATGTTCGTTATGTTGCAGTGGCCATTATATTATATAGATATATTGATTATTGGCCGTGGCGATAATCGTCACAGATGTCGCTGTCTGATTGATCGGAGGGGTGTACGTTCGTCGGAAGGCACGGCCTGGTTAGGCGGCGCGAGGCCGTTTGTCCAGATCCACTTCGAATCTGTCAACGAGAGGACCGGAGAAGCCGACGGGACGGTGATTTGGCCCAAGGCAGCAGCAGATGCCCCCACGCCAGTTGCGGGTGCCCAACTGTTGGCGTCGAAGGACAACTGCTCGTAACCAGTCGGCGGTGTGATGCAATAACGTCAAGTGGTGTCAGAGACAATGATGCTGATCGTACCATCGCCGTAGGTGATTTTAATGACCGCAAGCAGCGCAGGAGGATTTGCGCTGCCGCTGACACCAGTCACAGCGAACACATTAAGACAAGGTTGCAAAGCGACGCAGAAACGTTTAGCAACTCCAGAGTTGCCGTTACTGGTGCCTACCTGACCGCCATTGACGTATAATGTGAAGCTTTCATTTCATACACTGTGATGAGGATGTCCCCCTGCACAGGGGATTTCCCGAAAGCAGGGGCGAAATTCTTGCGGAAGACAACGGGGGTATTGGTGTATTGGTTGCAGGCGACGCGTTTGGCGAGATCCAGGTTGAAGCGCTGAAGTCCATGGCTGCGACGCCAGGGACAAGATACAGCGCAAGAAAGGCAACAAGAGAGTAGATAGCTGGGCGGGAGGTAAGTGTACATTGCGAAGTGTGCATGCAGTAACGTACTCTGAGGCAACATTTGGGAGCTTTCGTGGGCAGTCAAGTGAAGAGAGTACTGTAGATACAAACCTTTTATACCATATAATTCAGCTGGCACTGGATTTTTCTCGTTCGTCATTCCGGGCCAGCGAAACGCCTCGAATTGGACCACCAAAGGAGCGGCAGTCGCAGTGGCGAGAATCAATACGAGAGGAGTTGGGGGGACACGAAGAAAACAAGATCCGGTGCGAATACTGCAGTTCGCGTGTGCATCGGAGGATATATTGAACCACCCAATTGCGATGCTTAGTTCGGGGGTGTTGAGCTTGTTCAACTAGCTTCAGTCTTTCGTCATTCCGCCTAGCGAAACACCCATGAATCAGAGGACCAAAGCAGCGGTATTCGGGGTGGCGAGAATCAATACGAGAGGAGCTGGGGGACACGAAGAAGGAAACTGAGATCCGGCGGGCGTAGCTCCCAAAGGGTGCTGGCGAAGCGCCAAAACCATTGGAGAATGGATCGAACACCGAAGCGCGATAGTCTCGGGAGCCAACATCAATACTGGAGGAGCCGGAGGCACACAGTTTCTCGGAAGCGACCATCGGGAGCCGGCTTATACGGAGACAACAGTGACATAGGGTGCGCATAATTGCCATGGGTGTATGCATGTGTTACGAAATACAATACCCCATGATCCGAACGCCTAGGCCCAATATTATCTGCACAAGAATCCACATAAGATGGCCTAACACAATACAAGCCAGCCAACGTTGGAGGTCAGGTACGCATAGTTGCTAGGTGGCGAGAAGCCATACGAGAGGAGCCGGCGGGCACGTAGAAGACTTGGAGATACGGCGCGTATAATTTTGCGGTAGCGTGTATGAGGACTGGAGGAGTCGGCGCGGAGACGGAAGCGAGAGTCTGGAGTACAGTGCACATCACTGGATTGCAAAATAGGTTTTCAGTTCGGCTCCATGAACGAGGTAGGTACCATTTGAGAAGTCCCCTTGGGGTAACTGAAGACGGCCTCCGCTGCCTCCGAGAAACTAGGGAGAGCTTCCGCTGGTGTTAACAGCCTCAATCGACGTGAACTTGGCTTGGAACTGTAATTGACCACCGAAATTATGATTTGCGAGCGGGGTGCGGCGCGGAGGCGGCTTTTGCGCTACCGTAGACTCGGAGAGGCTTAGCTTTGGGCTACGTTTCTGTCGATCTTCGCAAAGATTAAGTGGCCGTGAGAGGCGGAAGCAAGAGGTGGCAAATACCGCAACACTGCTGTATTGATCGCCGATAGGATACGCGTCGGGCGGAGTTTGAAAGATATTACGACAAGTTGTGATATTTCAACCTATCGGACCTTTGGCAGGCATTCTATCTGAACAGACCTTCCATCTACAGACAAAAGATGTTCATTAAGCAGTCCCGCGAAAGAAAGAAAAAATAGGGCAATTCAAGACCAAGATCGCCTGAATCATACCGATTCGCGTGTTATAACTTATGGACTGAGCGACGTATCTCAGCCTGGGAGGGATTTGGGAGATCTCCATAATGTTTGGGAAAGGTCAGGAACGGTGGGATTATGGTGCATTTCGATAGCATCGGATCGGGAGAAATTCCAGTCCCTCGTGATACACTGACATTCCTCGTTCCTCATTGGAGTTTGGCTGAGAGATTACGAGGGTATAAGCATTCCATCCAGGTTGCAACGTCAGTCAACACGACAGTTGGGCGGCTGCAATGAAGTTGCCATGAGTCCCCAGCGGGTAGAGACAGACAATGCACTCACCTCTCTGAGTTATCGATCGAGGACCCGATTCCGCGGCGTCAACGGAGCTCAATTATGGACGGCTGATTCTTCGCTCTGACTGGGGATCGACACAGACATAGATGGGCAATGAATACTGCTACAAAGGCACCCAAAATTTGAGTAGATAATTGGTTGTACAGTGATTTGGCGCTCAGACATGCCCCGTCGGGATTCAGAATTTCCCCGGCTCGAAGTCGACAACCCGAATCGTCTGAACGACGTCCTTGAGAGCATTTACAAACGCCATATGGGCCGGATCCTTCTCCAGGTAATACTTCCGGTCCTCCTCGTTTTCGAACTCGGATATGAAGACGTGGGTGATGCCTCCCTAAATATATGTTGGATGGCAACGTGTAAGTACAGTAAGCCGCAAAGCTTACCTGGTATCCCTCGGGACTCGTGTCGCGACCACCGATCGCAGACTTGATATAGGGCGTTTGAGCAGTGGGATGGAGGCAGTTGGCTTTCAGAGCCAGCATGAGATGGCAGATCTGGGGACTTTTAGTTAGAAAAAACCGGATTTTGCACCGGAGGATGCACTCGCTTTATCGACTTGGTCCGCACTTATGTCCGGCTTGAAGCCAAACTGGACAACATGGAAGATAGGCATGAGTTAGAGCGAAGGTGTTTCAATGGGGCGGGGGATGAGCGCGTCGAGTGGGAGATGTAGTGAGCAGATGGGAGGGAACCGAGAAGGGAGATGGTGGTGGTAGGTCGGAAGCAAGGACTGTTTTAAACTCCGGCAACGCCACGTGGACTGCCCGCGGCTCTCGAGGCGACTCCGGACGTAAATTTAAATTCAAACTCTTGGAACCCTCTCGTTTGCGATTTCTTTCCTGTCCCTTGTCGTTATCATCAAGTTATCATATCACTTACCAGAATTGCCAAGTGCCGGGGTGGACTCGACGGCCATCCGATGCGCTTGGAAGCAGCTCCAGAACATCTTCTGCCGAGACGCGCTTCTTCTGGGTAATCTTTCACCGCAAAGCCACCTTATGAGAGCCTGAGGAGTCTGGGCCAGATTGCAAACTGTGCCGGTCGAGGTGTACTGCCACCGTGTACGTCATAGGAAAGCCGACACATTGTCTTGAAAGCAGGGCGGATAGGCAGCCGGGTGCTCGGCGTATGCGCGCTGAGCTGAGGATAAATGGACGCATCTACGTCACCCGGAGTAGGCCCATGTCAGCGTACTCATGCAATATTTATGAGTTCCGTTTGTGCGGAGAGCCTTGGATTGGCTGGCGATTGGAGAGATTCACCGTCGTGGTCCGAGTTGGAGAAAACAAATTTGAAAGGAAGTTGCCGTCAAGTTGTGCCGTGAAGCCGGCTGTCAACACGATCACGTGTGCGTCAAGACAAGGTGACGTGTCAACAATACGACGTGTTGTTGGGGTTGAGTATCGGTTGAGGAAATGTCAGTTGGCATAGGTGTCTCATAGAGACGCTACAGCAATATATTGCTCGAGCCTCCCATGTAGTAATTATAAGTTGGGTTGAAATCGGAATTTCAACCTAACTGGTTATTATAAGGAAATACTACCAGGATATAGACATCGTAAGCTGTCAACTGGTTAATAACAGAGAAATAAAGGGGATCGGTTTTCCTCGTTCTCCAACGCTACGTGGCATCGTGTTCAACCAAGTCGCAGTCGCGACGATAATGGTTAGCACGCGCCTCATCGATCTCGCGTGCCCGTGCTGCACGCACGATTAATTGGCCACATTTGTAGCAGAAATGGGTAAGACATCCAGGAGAAGGACACTGAAAAACAAGAGGTTGGGATGTGCGCGATGTTTGTTATGAGGACGCACCTTCATATGATAGCAACCATCGGTTTTCTCGTACGGTGTTTTGCATGCTAAGGGAAACACCGATCAAAGGGGGGCAGGTAGAGTATTAGTATACTTACTGGGACACCTTTTCCATCCTTTCCTGCTCATCAAGTTGACCAGCTGCGCCTCGCCAGCGCACTCGTGTTCACGCGCCGTCAAATCGATAATTGTTGTGCCGCATCTCCTGCACCAAGCATGATTACATCCCTCGATTGGACACGCAAGAAACACAGCCGCCGCAAATTCCTCCCGGTCTGCAAACATAGGCTCTTTACATCTTTGAACGAGTAAGGAATCTAGAAACCGTTCCTAAGGAACAGACTGAACGCACTTTAAACACTCGAGAAAAGTAAACAGAGGAGCCAGCTCAAGCTCCTGGAAAATTCGATACTGATCATCGTTAAGACCAAGCGTCCTCACGAGATCGCTGGTGATGACTGCCAAATTTTCGTGAGCTTCTGTGCGCAAAAGTGAGACGATCGACTTACAACCAGGCCTGTCGCGAGCATCAATTGCTGCACATCCAGGACAGAATGTTGGTAGAATTCTCTCTGTGAGCTTGGAATCCACATATTTATACATACAAACCCTGCAAAATTCATGTGCGCAGCCCGGGACGCGTGCGACACAGTCCTCAGGGTACGTCTCCAGGCACATCCCGCAGGTGAACATGTGCGCTCGGAGTGCAGCCCCCTCTTCGCGCAAGAGCTTGTCCTCCTTATTGAACAGGCGTTGGATCTCCGTCGCGGCCACCGACCCACTCGAATGCCGCGTTTGTTCCCAATACTTCAGCAATACGGAAACCTCGGTGTCAGTGTCGATGTCGGGGATCTGAACAGAGACCCGACGAAGTGTCTTATGGTGCTGGCTGCGTTTCCTCTCCCCTTCACTCGTAATTTTCGTCGTGGCAATTGGTTCATCAGCTGGGTGCCAGTGTGTTAGAATCACTATGGGCTGGGGCGGAGGGGAAGGCGCCACTGGCACCGGATTGGGACGGACGGGGTTTCTTCGACGGTGGTCTTCGTCGAGGGGTGGGCGCCAATTATATTCGTAGTATCTGCGGCGCCGGCAGCAACAGCAACAGTGAAAACGGGGCAAACAACCCAACCTCCAGCAAGTCCCAATTACTAAACAAATCAAAATTACTAGACCAGTAGTTCGAGATCGAATTTGATCGAATTTCAATGGTAGAGGAGGTTCTCACCGATGCCGCCCACAGCCAGTGCCGCTGCAATGCCTACTGCCTTGAGTGTGGCGTCGAGAGTGTTGCGATGTGGTCCAGGAAGGGGGGATGCGCTGGGACTAGGCGACGCTGTGACGGATGCCTCGGCTGCTGGCGCACTACCGGCTAGCACAGCTCCAATTGCTAGCGCCAACTTGAATGACGCCGCCAGCGTGGATCGTCCAACGAACCTCCCTTGGGCGGATACTCCTATGCCCCAGACAATGAGAAAGGAGTACAGGGTTATCATGGCGGGAGGCAGGAATGGTAGGAAATTTTGACATTTTGCGCACTGCGGCAGTCGCGGCAGACCCGGAGCGCCTAATTACGCGCTAAACTACGAATCCATTTGGATATTTGACACGCCCGCGGGAAGAAGTTTACTTTGGGCGCCAAAGCGCTAAACTCTGTCCGCATTCTTCACGCATTGGTGGGTTGCTCTTTGGGTTTCTCGGGCTGGGAGATCTGGGCTGATCTGAGTGGGTGACATAAATCTTTCTTGCGCAGTGTTGAAACCCCACAGCCTTTCGACAGATCCACAGGGTCGACTGAACAATCATGATGATCAGTAGATCAAAACAGGCTCGCGCCCTAGACTGCAGTATTCGGCACAACATGTCATTATTTGTATTTCCGCAGCTAATTTCGAGATGGCGGAACTATCATTTATCCACGACGATCGCACTGGTGGCGAAGTTTGTCCTAAAGTTGCTCTACGCCGTTCGGATGTCCTCACGCAGCCCGTCGATGGATATTGCGGAACATGCGAGCTGGATAAGACTCAGGATAAAATTGCTCAGCGCGGTCCCTTTTCGGAACATGCCAAGTGTTGTATATACCTTGCAAATTATTTTTCAACTGACGGGATTGGCAACCTAACTTTCCACCAAATAACGTAAATATCCTACTCGTTTATATTAGTCGTCAAGCAGGCGCATATTCCAACATGCCGCAACGAGCCTCATGTGCGGTAACCGTTTCATTAATATCCTCAGGAACTGTTGAACGCACAATCGACTCGCCGCATGCATAACAGAAATGTGTCATGCAACCGGGAGCAGGACACTGCAACAAAAGTCTTAGTAATGGTTTCCGGCGAGAGTGAAGTGGATTTACCTGAACATGATCAGTTCCTTCCATTTTTTCATACGGCGTTTGACATCCTGAGGGGCAGGTTGGTTGAAGTGCTGCATGAAAACATCATCATACTTACCAGGACAGCGTATCAAACTTTCCAACTGCACCACATCTTGGAGTGCCGAGACGTTGGGACAAATGTGCTCAACCGCCGCTGCCCAGTCGGAGATGTTGCCTTGGCAAGTCTTGCACCACATGTGCCCGCACCCCGGGATTTTACATTCAAGGATTGGGGTTAATTCGATATCCATTCGTTCTACCAGCACAGATCCTTTACACCTGCACTCGCATGAGTGAAACAAGTAGCATTGACGATCGGAGACGCACTTGGTGCACTCGAGGAAGGTATACAAGCGCTGCGGGGAGAGTTCAAGCTCCTGGAACACTCGGTATTGGTCGGGAGTGAGACCAAGCATTTCAACGACATCCTTGGTAATGACTGACTCGTGAGCTTAATTTGCGAAAATATAATGATAGAAGGACTTACAGCCTTGGTCGATGACCAAACTTTGTCCTGTACACACTGGACAGGACGCCGGAGGACATCTTCCGCGAGCTTTTCAACCACATGCTTCCGCAGGCAGTCTCTGCAAAATTCGTGTGAGCATCCGGAGACGTGGGCGACGCAGTCCTCCGGGTACATGTCGCGGCAAATGCCGCATGTGAACGCCTCCACCCGGAGTGCATCGCGCTCCGCGCGCAACAGCCTGTCCTCAGCGTGGAAATCGCTTTGTAGTACTGCTGCTGCTATTAAATGCGGGTCCATCTCCATTTCTTTGTTCACAAACTAGCAGCGAGTGATTCAGCGGAGCAGGAGGTACACAGAGCCCGAACAATTGGAGCCGAGTGAATCCACGACGAAGGGGAGCAATTGAATTCACCGCCACGTCTTAGTGGGAGTATTTTAAACGTTCGCCGGTGGAGATTTCTGCCGTGATGCAAGCTCCAGTAGGCGCTGTATCTCACTGTGACTCAGTGTGAGATGAACCTTCCCCATCTGGGTATTTGATGGTTGACAATCAGGCTGTGCAAAGCGCCACTATGTAGCCGCGTTGCTTCGGCCCAACTTCTCGTTCCGTACAACACGCCAAGTGCTTCTCAAACAAACCACGTTGTTCAACCCTCATCCGGAATTTACTTCTCAAATCGAGTGTCGCGCGAAGAATAGCTGCAGGCCAGCTTCAGGACTTGCAGATATGGAGGCGTTCGAAACGTTGTGGTTCGCTTCTCGTCTGTTAAAAGAATGGCGGGCGGGATTTCACCTTTCGGAGCTCAATACGGCGATATTCTTTTTGGAGGAGTGTCTGGGTGCGCAGCGTCCTCGCGATGACCAGCGAATCGGAATCATCGTCCATCTGCTCAAAGCCCGACTGACTCGTTGTGTATACACCTGTGACAATCGGGATTTGTTCAAAATCTTATCGTATGCGAAAGAACTGCAGTCGGCGATCTTTCCCATAATCCGGAGCAACCGGATCCATGAGCTTGAGGTCAGTCCCTCAAACTATCAACGATGGTGAGCTTCCTTATTCATTAATATTCGTCGCAGGACAGGGCCTGTAAAATCCTCGTGGAACTTCGCCAGTCCTTGAATATGGCAACCTTGGAGACGGTGATATATTTGTACCGACATGCCTTATCCTTGTGGCGCTTCCCCAGTCGAACACTATGGATGCCACTGAATGGACTATGTGAAGCGCTAAGCCTTCGGCTACTTTATACCGGTAACAACACTCACTTGCCGGAGTACGCTGCAATGGCGCACTTCCTGTATGCGCTTAAACCGTCCTATTACCATCACTTCCTAATCGCTCTCGCCCTTCCCTCCGCCATTGCCGGAGGTTCCGCGTCTTGGGATCAATATCTCGGGATTATTGCGCAGACAGAAAAAATGGATACGAGGGCTTGCATTTTGCACTCCGAGGCCTACACACTTTCGTCCGAACCCGACAAAAGTGCTGCGATACTCAAGTACCAAGAGATCGATAACCTTCTCGGATATTACCACTTTGAACGGCCACTTGTTCTCGCAAATTGGGTGACCACCTTGCGAATACAATCTTCGGAAACAAATAAACAAGAGGATCTCGATGAAATTATCAATCTGTATCGACGGGTGATAGCTTTTCCTATAGCAAACGACCGCGAGCTTTATTCAGCGGCCCTAGCATCGGCCCTCGTCGCACGATTCAGGTTCGCCCCCAGATTGTCAGATCTCGATGACGCTGTTGCACTTTATCGCGAAGTACTTCCACAGATCAATGAGCCGTTGGTCAGGCGGAGTGCTCTGCTAGAATTTGCAGAAGCACTTAACCATCGCTGCACGTTGACGGAACAACTAGCGGATGCTGCTGCAGGGATCAATTTACTGCGCGAGCTCCTCTCTAGCCGGCACACTCTTGATGCTTCCGAACAGGGCCGGTGTCTGGCTATGTTGGCGAACATGCTGGATATCCGATATGCACACCGTTGGGATGAAGCGGATCTAGAGGCAGCCATCAGATACAGGGAGCGCTCACTCACCCTGCTCCCCCTCTCCGATGTAAATCATTGTGCAGTTCTCTTGAATCTTGCAAATGGGCTCATACTGCGATTCCGCCAACATGCCAACCATGACGATATTAATCAAGCTGTTATTCTGAGCCGAAAGGCTCTTGGCAATTGGCCCGAGGGACGGCTCGGGCTGGACAGATGCATTTTCACCACAGCCACAATCCTGCACGAGCGGTTCGAATCCCTCGGTAACCGCGCTGATCTCGAGCAATCCATTCAACTTCATCGCGAAGCATTGGAACTCCGACCAGGACGAGATCATCGGCGATATGGGTCCCTTTTAAACCTATCTAACGGGCTGAAGACCCGGTTCTCGCTGTATCGTCGTATCGAGGATCGCGAGAAGGCTGCAGAGATGTACCGGGAGGCGCTCAGCCTTTCGAATTTGCAGGACGTGTACAACGAGGGGGGAAACAGCTTCTCCAGCTTGCTACTGAGACGCTTTCAGGAACTTGACATGCCAGCGGATCTCGACGTTCAAGAGGCGGTAAGGCTGGCGTCCACAGCTTTGGATTCCCGCCCTCCCCAGCATCCCCAGAATTACTGCCGTGGGAAACTTGACGTCGGCCTTGCACGCACGATTCCGCATGCATGGCAATGTCTCTGATCTGACCACAGCCATTGATTTACTCCGAGAAACGCTCCTAGCTCACAAGGGTGCTATGCGCCGCGTTTTATTAGGGCAACTGGCCATCTTGGTCCTCGCAAGGCACCAAAGAAATGGTCGAGAGGACGACTTGCACGCTGTAATTGATATCTGCGATGAAGTCCAGACTCAACTGGGGAATGACACTCAATTTAATTTGACTCTCAGTCGTCTGAACTATCTTCGTGCCGAGGCATTTCTCAGCGCATACAGAAGGAGATTGGAACCGCCTCTTCTGCATACAGCTCTCTTGCTGGCGCGCTCAGCCCTCGCCTGCATACCTGAGGACAGCGTCTTGGAACAAGGGTCAGCAGGGTTCAGTCTAGGGAAAATTCTGATTTCGATGTACAATCTCACGAAGGATCCAATCCACATAGACGAAGCCATCACCTCTTTTCGGGACCTAGCTGAAAACAAATCGCTTCCGCTGCATTTCCGGCTGGGAGCTGCCAGATACTGGGCCCAAAATGGGCCGCCATTGCTCATGGCCTACGAGTATGCGATCGGATTGCTACCACAGCTTGCCATGGCCGGCCATGATGTACGGGCACGTCATCGTGCCCTGCAGCGGTCATTTGATTTGGGCAGTGATGGACTTGGAGGTGAAGCTGCTGCTTGTGCTATTGCTCAGAACAGATTCGATAAAGCAGTCGAACTCCTTGAAGCGGCCCGCTCAGTATTTTGGTCTCAAGCTTTACAACTTCGCCCACCCTTAGAAGACCTTCGTCGCGGCAATCCTCGTCTCGCCGCCCGACTAGTCGATATCGCAACCCAACTTGAGCAGGGGTCTATGCGCGACACAACTCGAGATTCTTCGATTCCTGGGAGCCTTGAACTCCTGAAAATGGAAGAGGAAACATCGCGGTTTCGGAAACTCAATGACGAATGGCTTCAAGCAATTGAAGCTGTTCGGAAGTTGCCTGGGTTTCAAAACTTTTTGCGTCCGAAACCAATCTCAGAACTCAAGAGGGCAGCGAAATATGGCCCTGTTGTCATTCTGAATTTTTCGAAAAGGAGATGTGATGCCCTCATTGTCACCTCGAACAAGGGTGTTCAGTGTGTTCCCTTGCCTGAACTGAGCGCGGAGCATCTCACGAAGCTTGCGCTGTGTATGCGAGCGATTACTCAAGGACGGCGAATAAATGTGGAACAAATTCCGGCACTTGGGGCTAAAGCGCGTGCGCTCAACTCCCGGCTAGTGGCGCAAAGGGAGGGAGAAATGGATCCCAATGATGTGTTCGCCATGATCCTCAAGCAACTGTGGGAATTGATCGTAAAACCTGTCCTGGAATGGCTGAAGCTCAAGGTATGTGCCTCATTCCGCCACAATTTTCACCCTCTGACGGGCATTCCAGAAGAGCAAGATGCCATCTCGGCTCTGGTGGTGTCCAACGGGGGCTTTCGCCTTCTTACCGGTCCACGCTGCGGGGGTTTATGAAATCAATGGCGACTGCGTGTCCAACTATGTCGTATCCTCATATACACCAACTCTCTCTCTTTTACTTCGGCCATTCATCTCCACGAAGAAGCCGTTCAAGATGACAGCTATTATTCAACCACACACTGCAGGATTCAATGCACTTTATTCTACGATCATAGAATTGGGGAAAATCAAGACGAGGGTCCCAGTAGGTTGGCTGAACACTCTAGGAGACAGCAATGCATCTCCTGCAGATATCGACAGCGTCCTACCTTGTCTTGAATCCTCGAGCATTGTACATTTTGCATGCCACGGCCACCAGGATCATGTCAAACCCCTCGAGAGCACCTTTTTTCTCGAGAAAGCGGAACGATTGAAAATGTCGCGCATAATGCAGAAAGTTCGGCCCGTCGACGGTTCAACCAAACCAATGTCGTTGGTATTTTTAGCCGCGTGCGAAACGGCTCAAGGTCAGGAGTCTCAGCCGGACGAAGCGATGCACGTTGCTGGAGCATTGCTCTTTTCCGGATTTGGAGGCGCAGTTGCAACGATGTGGTTAGTATCTACTTGCGAAATATTCGAGGTCATCGACTCACTGTGCTTTAGGACAATGAGAGACTCCGATGGTCCGGAGATTGCCGATGCATTTTATGAGCAGTTGTTCAAAGGGTGTTCCCCCAATTCCGGGGAGCCCGATCTTCGAAACGCTGCATCAGCACTTCATGTAGCTGTTCAAAAACTGAGGACGACGGGGAAGTATCCTTCATTCGCTGGGTTCCGTTTGTTCATTTCGGACTGTAGTACAATGACTGGTAAAGTAATACGTGCTCTAATTGTAGCGTTCAATAACACAACTTTCTTAATCTCTCCAATGTAATCATGTATCGTGCGTCCGATGAATCCTTGATTTGTTTACCTTCCCTGTTCCAGAGCACCACAACTGCATTAATTTAACCGTCTTAATTTCAATTTTTAACACAATGGGACCAGGGCAAAGCAAATTGCCCGGATGGCTATCGAGGAGGCCTACCGTGTCTTCACTGGGATACAAGCTTGTTTTTAGAGCAAGATCAGGGTGCACGAAATATTGCTTCGAATTGGAGAATGGCAGAACGAAGTCTATCGTGTGTTCAGTGGTACCAAGCTCGTCTGTCCAGCCCAGTCGCGGTGTACAAAAGATCGCCTCATGATCAAGCTGTTGACTGGCAGAACAAAGCCTTCCGTTGCCCTAGTCGACATGACTTGAACTTGGCTTGAAGTAAAGTGTTTGCGACCGGGGAGCCGAGCCGCAACGGAGACTTGGGTTTGTTCTACTTTTTCTTTTTCGTTTTTTTTGTGAACGAGCTTTGGTTCGAATCAAGGGGGATCAGATCCGCGAAATCCGCACTATACCTCGAAACTTTTTTTTCAGAGAAATCGGCGACCCCTCCCCCTCTCCAAAAAAGGAAATTCCCTTTTTGGGAAGGGATCAAATGCTCTGGAGGCCTACCAGCAGGGTATTTCGGGCATCGGAGGTGTTCATTATGCTCAAGGTGATCCCCAGATGTTTTAGGTTGGTCTGGTATATAATTTCATAAAAAGAAAATCCTCGCCTTCTGGGCCGACTGCCGGAACACGTGATCACCTACTGCATTCGGAGAGGCTGTGCTCAACTGATAACAACTGATTAACCAAATACGGCAATAATGTACCCCCCCCTCTAACTCAACAACCACTTTACTTCCCACCTTGAGGTCTATATTTTCTGAATCAGAATTGAAAATAGTGTCAGAATTTGGCAACATTGAAAAAATCTGGAATCTGGTCCCCCTTGGTTCGAATCAGGAAATATCAGTGGCGGTGTCCGGCCATCACCGGCAACTTGCCAACCTCCTCCTGGAGTCCTCCATGCCTCGACTTTCCTTCCAAACGCCATACCGACGCCATTCTATTCCTCTGGGAACATTTACGTCTCTGGCGCTGCCCGATATCACTCCAGGCGACACAGTACAAGCCAATACATGGGTTCGTGAATTTGAGCAAGTCTTGTCCGTGTTTTCATGCTTTCCAGTCATTCGTAGCTGCCTATTCTTTTGAGGGTATCCATCTCACCCCTGTTATGAGCAAGAATCCGTCTCTTTCTGTGTCAATTTGGTCGTGCACGACGAAGTAACAAGCGGTATCCCAGGTATTTGCGTTTTGTCCTGAGAACCGCGATGTGAAAACTCATGGCATTGCATAGGTCCGAGCTTGGAATACCAGCATGCTAGTTCCGGTATTCAGACCTTCAGACCACACGGACTTGGGCGGCTCGCGGTATTGCTTTTGTGGGACTTGTGGGACGGCCCTTCAATTTTGGTGGCAAGACGTGGCTCTTTCATCTCGTGGATCGACGCTTGCAATCCGTTCACAATTGGTCCCAGTCCGCGTCCGTGACACCGAGCGGATCCCTATCCTGCGTCTCGAAAGATGTCGACTGCAGGATCGAAGGGACGGCGGCCGCTAACTCGGACTTCAGCCGACGCGGAGCGCGTTCTCCGCGACGTACGAGTCCAGTGAATGGAGCGCGCTCATAGTGGATAAGAATGAGGACGAGCATTGGTGAGCATTTTATCATGAAGTTCCGCTTCCTTCCCGTCTTTCTCGCTCCTCCACCCGGCTCTTTCTCTTTCCTTCTTTCCCCGCGCCTCAATCCCACCCGTCTCTTTTTGTTCTACTCTACATCTCCATTATATCGTCCTCGAGTCCACACCTACACACGTACCCCGCCTCCCACTTCCCTTCTACTCGGGTTCTCTTCCCTCTTCTATTTTCTGTCTCTACGTCCCATACCTATGTCCCCCTCCCAATCCCCCGCTTCGCCATTACACCCTCCCCTTCCCTCTTTCCCCATGCCGCGTCCGCTGACTGCTTCCAGATCACGTCAAGAGGTCCGCCGTTGGACGACGCCGCGCCCATCCATGGAACGACGGGCGAAGCGGGTGGATATCGACGACCACTGGGTGAGTATTTTCTCGACTGCGACGCGCGCCTCCCATTCCTCGCTTGATCGCAAGCCCTCTTGATCTTGAATTAATCTGACTTTTTCCAGCGCACGCCAAGAAATCCACCCGGGCTGACGCTGCTTCATTTCATGGACGGACGGGCGCAACGGAGCGGGTGGGTACTCCCGGCTATCGAGGTCTGCGTCCGCGTCCTGATCTCTGATTTCTTTACAGCTCGCACATGGACGGACCGACGGGCGGAGAGAGCGGAGGCGGAGGCGGAGGCCAATGGAGGAGTGTCGGCGTTAAGTGAGTTTACTCTTTCGTACTCCTCGACTACTTCGTCTTTTCTGCTTGCATTCGTGTCTCTCGACTTCACCGGCGCCAGCCCTCCCCTTTGCTTTTTGCGTCCTCTCTTCGCTTGATCTCGTCGCGAGTCCACCTCGATTGAGCTCATTCTGATACTTTCTAGCGCGCCTCAAGTCTCAAGACGTCCACCCGGGCTGGACGACGCTGCTGCATAGAAGGAACACCGGGCGGAGGGAGCAGGACCGATGATGAGTTCGTTACGGTACACGGTGAGTATTCATCCCTGCTCTGGCATGTCCCCCATTCCCATTCCCGCCACCTCTCCGTCCCTCTGTCTCGTTGCCCAGTCCCTGCGTATCATCTCGTCCTCCCTCGTTATTACTGTATCCCTCCAGTTTACATATTCTCCATTCTCCACTCCCTCCTTCTCTGCTTTGCGTGCTGTCGCCCGGCTTTTCCTCTCGTCCTCCTACTCTGTGTCACCGTGTACATCCACGTCTTTTCGTGCACGATCTTGGGTACGGTTGCTCGTCGGTTGCGCCTTACGCCTCCCTCGCCCGTACCCTTGCCTTACCCTCCTTCCTACTCCCTCGTCCTTCTATCCCTTTCTCCTCCATCGTCCCTCCGCTCTGCCCTTGATCCTAATCCTGGTCCTCAATCCGACGACCTCATACTGATTCCCCTCCTTTCCGTAGCGCAGCGCGATCCCTGCTCGAGCGAGGCTTCAGATGATGTGGTGCCCGGGATGGTGGTGTGGGTACCCGGGACGGTGCGGGAGTACGTGATTCCCGCCGTCTTGTCCTCTCCTTGGGACGGCGTCTGCGGGACAGTGGCCCGAGTTGTGTGCCTCTCCGGGGACGCGTCACCCCAATCCACGGGCGGCGGGTGGCGGGAGGGTCTGGACTTGAGTCGGGTGGGCGACGGGGCGCTCGCGTGCAGCGCGGGAAGACGGACGAGGGCGAGGTGGAGTGTCCATGGGCGGTCGTTCCGTGTCGAGGAAGGTGCGATGTCGATCGTTGGCGCTGTGCTCTGACGCCGGGCGTGAGGGCAGAGCGCCTGGGTAGTGGTGGGGGCAAGTCCGAGATCGGACGCGCCAGGCGGCGAGTCCGCTGGGCCCCAAGGTAGCAGTGGACGACGTGCGTGCCCAGTGGACGAACGAGCGCCGCGAGTGTCTTTTGGCGGCACGAGTGTCTTTCTGGCGGATATCGACGCTGAGAGCGGCGAGTCCCCGAGATTGGTGGCGGGGTAGGTGCGGTAGTGGTCGATGTGCGCCCAGGCGAGCCAATAACGTGTACGGTCGAGCGGCGCTCGTCTTTCGGGCGCGCCCGTTAATCATCCGTCTGATGCGACTTCGCGCAGTCAACGGCGCGGGCGAGACTTCGTAGTCGCTGATGCCGGGTAGGATGACCGCGTACGTGGTGCGCTCGGGAAGATCCGTGCGCTGCGGGTGGATGATGGCGGGGATCATCTTGTGGGGGGCGAGGACACGGGCGTACAGGTGCGCTGCGTTTGGAGTGGGGGGAAACGATTGCCGTGGCCGGTCGTGTGGTTGCGGCAGGTGGGCGGACGTCGAATTTGGAACGATGGTGCGAAGGATGATGATATGGCATTTTCCTTGGTCGGGGGTGTGCGTTGGAAGCTAGTAGTGCCGTGGAGGCGCTATTCCCGTGTGGAGCGAGTCTGAGCCGTACGGTGCTTGGTCGACGCGGGGGACATTGGCAGAGCTGGATTCGGGATGATGGTTAGGAGAGCAGCGACTTAGCGGCAACATCGCCTTGCTCTCCGGCGCGCTGATGTGCATGCCGAGTAAGGCCTCCCTTGACCGAGTGCTCCCTCACGTATGCGCGGCGCGCGGATTGTAGACGGCAAGGGGCAGGCGTCGCAAATGTGACTCGTATCAAGCTACTCAGAACGGGTCTGTGCTTGTGTGCGTTTCGGGCCTGCCGCTGTCGTTCCTTGTCCGCCATTCTTCCTTGTCTGCGTGTTTACGTGCGACCTCATTTGGTGTCCAAAGCTGGGCTTGTGTATTGTAGGCATTATGCCGATCGTCGCGCCGTTTTAACGAGAGATTATGGGCATAGGGCAAACAGCATACTTTCAAGTCGCTGTGGCATGGGTATAGTTGTTGTGGCCGTATCCAAAAGAGGGCAAAGTGCTGAACCGCGCGAGGTCGACGTAAACACCTCTTGGAAATCCCGATCAGTGTTTGATCGAGTAGTTGTCAAGCGATACGAGATTCAGCACGCTTAACTTTCTGCAGGGTCTCAGGCGCTTAAATCCTGGAAACGACCAAGTTGGATGCACTTTCATCGGCATTCTCGAGTTTCACTGTTCCCGGTATGCGCGCTCATCTTCTTTGCGCCGTGTCACTTATTGGCCCATTCTAGTGTTAAGAGCTTTGTAGATGTGCTGATATCGTCGGGCGCGGGTGTGCCGCTGTACGACATCGTCGCAGTGTGTGACCAAATTGGCCTAATTTCCAGATGTAACCAATACTTGCTCATCGTAACGTCTTGACAATTTTTTTCTCCTGTCGCTTTCGCTCTCACTCTGCATGGCATCCTTTGAGAGTGGCGAATGGGTCTCGCCCGGCAAACACGGGAAAGTCACGCCCAAGTCTGTCTGTTAAGCATGTCGTGATGACTTCAAAATTTCCGAGCCTCTGGTGTCCAGAATCTTGCCAGGTGACGGGATATCCATACACGCTCTCATGGATTTTACCCTCCCGCGGGCCACAGCTCAGGACGTCCTCGACACCCCAACGAACAGAAGTCTCGTCCGAAATGGCGCAGCGGAAGACTCCGAGGTGAATGTGGTCATCGATGACCTGCCTCTTGCTGTCTGTCGCACCACGCGCAGTGAGAAGAAGAACGATTCGGACAAGTGGGAGGAACATTAAGCACATTTCCCTATTTTCCATGGTCATTACCAAGCGGCAAGCCAAATATAATTATTTTAATGAGTTAATGTAGCAGAAGCCTCGCAGGGGAGGAAAAATACGGCATTTTTAAAATGCAAACATGTCGCCTAATTCAGACCCCTCGTTGACCTGTGAACGAAATAAAATAGATTCAATTCAACCCTGCTGACATTTAATCCGGCTCACAATTAATTATTTGCGAGCCGAGGATCCTGGGACGATGTGCCTACGACCTGAATCTACGGTCGAAATGTTACAGCCCCGAGTCGCTTCCGCTCTGAGCATTGAATACAAATTACAGCTTGAAACCCCACACTCGAAGGGATTTTCTGGTCAGGCCACAGAACCCCGATATCAGCGCCGTGCTACTCAACTGACCTAGAAGTAAGATCTGCCCTTCAGCTCGGTCGAGGAATCTCAAATTTCAGGCCAAATTGGTCCTGGATGACTCTTCGTTCAAACACGAATTATTTCTGGAAACATACTAACCCTAACCCTGTTTATAGACTGGTTGGAAACGGCGATAATGTACACGGCTGGACCATTGATATCGCATGCATGTAAGTGTGTAGACCGATCCAAAGACTCAAGTTTGTCGGCCTCACTCAGACTTCCCCCGGGTCAACGTCATCATCACCGTTAGTGCATCCCACCGGACCTCCAGCTTGGGGCCGCGGCCGATTCCGATTCGCTCAACTCCCGGAGTAAACTTCGCACTGAATGGCGGCTGCTTTTGCTCCATCCATTCGAAGTTGGCATACTTAGGCGTCACGAAGAGCTTGATGAATCCCGAGCTCGACACCTGGTCGTCGTCGAGCGTAAAACGGAATCCTGTCTCGCCCCCCATGCCGACTGTCATATCCCGGTCGTTTGGAAGCGGTGCTTTGACGTTCTCATCCGGGGGCAAATACCATTGCTGAGGAATGAAAATTGGACTCAACATGCGATGAAAAATCGCTTCGCAGTGGTACGCACCTCGACCGTATGGTGCTCCGGGTCGAAGTAAAACAAATATGGGAAGAGATCCAGGCCGGACGTGTTACACATCCGGAAGCCGTACATGGCATCTTCCTTGGACGTGAATTTTACCTCGCCGGCGTTGATCATGTTCGCGTTCAAGTCCAAGGGCTTCAACTCTGGGAAATCCCCCCCAAGGAGATACATCTCGAGCCTAAAGCCATTAATGCGGTGTGTGTTTTTGGTCTGGGTCAGTTCCAGACAGGAGGTAAAATGTGCAATGGCGTTCATGGCGTCTGGGAGGGTTGGGCTGAGTACCAAGCGCATCTCGGGGGGCCTGCACTTCCGCATTGTGGGAGTGCACGTTTTGACCAGAATCTCCTGATTCTCCTCCTTCTCACTGCGCACGATGATGTCTGCTCTCTCAGGGGAGTCCGTCTTCACGAATCTCCTTGGAGGCCCGATCCGCGGTCCGCGAAAAAGCTCCGCAGTGTAGGGGAAGTGGCCGTCGGTGTATATACGCTGGACCATCATATCGTTCTCCCAAGCAGATACGACGGCGCGCGAGCCACTGGGGATGTTAACTGGCGGCTCCATCTCCCCAACGAGGATCGTCTTGTCGGTTTCAACATCGACCGCAACAAATGTGCCCAGGAAGTCGCCGTCTGGAGAAGATGCAGAGAATTTGGTCCCCTTGACGACACCATATATACTCCCCATCGGCACCCAAAACTGCTCCGAGCTCTTGGAGTTGGGTACATCGGGGTTGGGCTGCGTCTGGGGCGTCAGTAGGACGGAGTGTGGGCTGGTCGTTGGGTAGTTCTGAGAGAAAATCTGGGTATCGCTCTTAGTCCCTCCGCAGTGTGGGGTCTGTCCTTCAAACTTCTCCATCTGATGCATGAGTTCTTTATAAGTGGCCCCTTTGAGGTCAGCCCGGCGCAGACAGCGAATGAGTTCTGCGGTGAAGCGACCGCGGATAGAGCCATCGCTGGTCTCGATCTCCCACGCCGTCTCGTCCTCGCGGCACGCTGCTAGCAGGACATGGGATGTCGCAGACGGCGACCAGAGGCGGTAGGGTTGCATGGTTGGGCGCCCGTCCCAAAGTTGGGTGTCAGGCCCGCGGGAAATAGACGGTGCCAGGTGGCTGTCGAGCTCGAGCGGGATGGAAGACGAGACAGAGATTGCGGCGCGGGCCGTTTGATGGGTAGATTTGCGTCCCATACCACCTGCAGTAAGGATCAGGAGGAGGGCAGAAATGAGGCAGAAATGAGAGGCCCACCCGAGTGGCAGCAGTCAAGAATCACGGTCTGCAAATGAGGCACGATAACATGAGCAAAGGACGGGCGGACGGACGAATAGCGGCGCACAATATTTGAGCCTTTCTTCTTAGCAAGATCCGAAAGGAGCCATGCCAAAACGTAGTCGGGGATCGCGTGCACATATTGCTTGGCGGCATCCGTCGTTCCCTCGTCCACTGGGCATATGACCTCCACTTTGCGATAGGGGGAACTCGAGTTCTCCGGGGCGTCGGGGCGGCTTCCGTGCCCAGCAAAGAAAAGGATCATCGCTGCCTCGCCATCGTCTGGTATGTTCGGGTTCTCGAGCAAGTGGGACTTGAAGGCGGACAGGATGGCCTCGCGGGTGGCATTCGCGTTCTCGAGGAAACATATATTTTTTGACGGGACCTGGAGCCCCTGCTCGTCCAAGAGGTAGTTCTCGAATGCGCGCGCGTCATTGACGGCGCCCTGGAGGACAGGACGGACTTGGAAATACTGAGTTTTATGTATAAGCTTCAATCCGCATGACAAGAACAAGTCGCGAACCTCATCAATGCCAATGATGAGTGCAAAGACAGACCCAGTGCCTCTGCGATTAGGTGGTGATGTCAGACTCGATGCTTGAAGCATTTCTGTTGTCTTATCGCGCGAAGTCAACCGAGAGAGTAGAATTAGAGGCGGACCCAGCGGGAGAGGATCAAGTCAAGGTAGGATTGACGATCTAAGTGCTCCCATTGTTCGTAAAGCCAGAGGCCGTGGGTGCATGCAGCCAGGTATATAATCGGATGCCCGGAGAATTGGCGCAAGGAGACGCCACCGAAGTCCTGGAAGATTCGCAGGCCCGTTGTGCTGTAGAATTCCACCTATCAGGAGTCTCAAAATTTCAACGAGGTCACCGGGATTAGGCAAACAAAAAGGAAGAATGGACATCTTTTGTCTCTGATCCACGCTCGACGACGAAAGAGACAGCGCGCGCGGTAGCCTTGCTCTTGGTTAATTTTATCGGGACGGTAGAGCCCACCTATCATTTTTAATGTTTTAGGGTAGCAGCACTGGGGGCGGATTTACCCGGGTGCCAGGTCCACATGATGTATCTTCCCCACAGTATCTAGGCGCTTGTATGGAAGTTTCATTTGTTGGATGAGAAACTTGGTCCATCTCCCGCGTTCGTCGGTACGAGAAAGGTTCCAAACCATTTTTATTGGCGCCAGGCACCATTGTGGGTCGGCGTTGTTACGAACTGCAGCTGTTTGGTAATGTCACCGGTTGGTAATTTTGTGACGCAGAACGTTTGGATGTTTACAAGGAATGCACATTACCAGGCGCGTGAGTAGATAGGTAGGACCAGGAATCTGGCTCGCCGATTCTTAATAACAAGCGGCTGCTCGGCCGCTTCGCGTCGTCGCATCTTCTTCTGTGAATATTCACCTTCCAGGTTTAACCATTCAGTTTCATCAGTGGAAGAATAAAAGGCTGACCCATGACCAAAGTGTATTTGAAGGAGAAGTGGTGGTGGGTGAATGCGCGGCAGCGGCGAGTACTGCAACAGTGCCAAATCAAAATATCGGCGACTAGATTGGCCACCTCTTTCTGTAAATGTATTCTGTTCAGATAAAAAGTGGAATTTATTTGAACTGCCTCGAATTGAGTTTAACTGACTTGGCTGAGTTCAAAAGGAAGAATCATGACTATGGCAGTTTTCGGCAAGTCGATGTCGGAAACGCGGAGATTGTGGGCGAACACGTTGAAGAGGAATAGACGCTAAATCGTGCGGGGATTGCGAAGTCGCATTGTTTGGCATTGTGTACAGTTTTATAGGCGCGCGCGTTCAAACAGAGAGCGGAGATCTGGGTTATGAGCAGATGTGATTGAGAAGGCGGGGCCAGCCGCTGATGCGAACGATGGCAACCAAAGTTGTGGATCGATAAACCCTAAAGCGGAGTTTAAAAAGCTTCAGACACGGATAATTTTATAAAGAGAGAGAAGAGAAGAATAGGTTGTAAGTGAGGTCCTGAACAGAACGACTCGTCAGCCTTCTGGAAAGATGGTTATCAAGAGGCTCAGCAGCTTAACGTCCTGCGGGAGGACCTGGCCGCGGTCGTGAGGACGAGGCGATGCGGCCTCGTGCAAGACCTCCATGCGAGGCGAATGTGCGGAAGGAAGGTGGCGACACTAATACAGACAACGACTACCATGTACAGGCACAAAGGAAATATGGGACAGGGAGAGCGGGAACGGAGAGCGCGCTGGGGAAGGACACGGGAACGACCTCGTATCAGGGATTACTAGAATGATGTGCCGTGGGTTGGCGCTGGAGCGCGGCGGTAAGCAACGGGATCGGACGCAGGGAGGAGCGCGGGGGGGATCGGGCACAAAAGAAGGGAGGAGCAGGTTGGACAGAACGGCGCTGTGGCGCAATCAGTCGTGGAGGGTGCCAGGAACCGGCGGGAGCGCATGGTGGGAGGAGCGGCGTAAAATGCGTCGCGAGGCGGAAGGGCGCCATGAGCAGGGCAGGAGACGATGCCCAGGGTCTCGTGCAAGGCGCCCGGGGGCGGACGGTCTGCGCTGCAGAGCGACCGGAAGTGGCGGGAGCGGGGGTGGACAGCGCGCGGGTATCGGCGTGCTGGACGGACGTCGGAGCTTAAAACGATGGGAGATAATGACCAAAGACCTCCCTGAGGTGTATGTGACGTGCACCGTGACGTGCACCTGGCAAGGGCGGGCGCAGTACGCGGCGGGAAGCGGCAGGAGCGGGGCAGGAAGCGGGCGCGGCGCCGGCGCAAAGTGTGGGTCAAAGGGGGCGGGAGGCAATGCCCAAGGACGTCCCCGAGGTGTATCTGAGGTGCGCCGGGCAAGGGCAGGCGCGGCGGCAGTGGTGGGACCGGGCGGCGGGAAGCGCACCGTAAAGCGAGCTGCGGGCTGAGCTAGAGTACCAAAAACGACGGGAAAAGACACAAGGAGACTCGAAAAGAACGGACCTGAGCAGAAACGGGCAGCAAAAGGCGCTGGAGGTCCCAGACAAGTCCCAGAAGGCCAGCGAAGCGCGAGCATAGTGGGACGGTATCCAGTCTATAACTGGCCACAAAATAGGCCAGAAGGGTATTCAAGGGTACAATAAGGAGTGCATTGGTATACAGAACGGCCAGGGGGCCTGGATAGGTCAGCAGGGCAACCAGAGAGCTAGAGGGATGAGGAGGATGCCAGCCGATGCCAGCAGAAGCAACTCGACTTTCAGAAATAGCAAACACAACCAATCATCCTCCAGACTCGGCCCGGGGCAACCTGGCTGAGCCGCTATGGCAAATCGAAATGAAAGCTGTCGGGTTTTAATCAACGGTACGTCAAGAGGAGCAAAAGCTTTGGAAAATACACTAACCTCTTTTATGTAAATTTATGCCTTTCTGAGCCCTTTTTTTCATCATCCGAGGAGGTGAAGTGCCCAGATGGGTAAGTTCGAGGGGGTACATTATTTTCCCACGAATTTCTGGCATCTCTCTAGCGGCCTCAATTTTCAATATTTTGGCCCGGGACCCCTCAGTTTCGGGTGCAGGCTATCAATTGAAGACCTCAATTTTGTGCAGCTACAGAATCGCGTTTTTGATTGCTCGCCAAATCTGGTCAGAAATTGATTGCGACTTTTACTTTAGATCGACACCTTGGCTGGCAGCTCCAAATTTGCACAACAGGGCTGAGTTTAATCTTCACGTGGCGCTGATCCGTCCGGGCTCGAGCTATCCTATCCATTTTGTGGCAGGCAGGCACTGCAAATGATTTTGTTCCAAAAGTAGGTTAGTGTCGGAAATCTGATTGCCGCTCATCTTGGGGTACGTAGACTCCATGACTTATGTGAACGCGGATGTTCTTAGCAGAAATCATACCAATATAAATATTGATCGAATGGGTCGAATTTTTTTTTTTGGTCTCGTGGTTTGTGGTCTTGCGGTCTTTTTTTTTGGCGTGTTCCGTATAACGTCCAAGACCCAAAAGTAAACTGTCAAAAACGCGATGCTATAATACGCAAGTAATACGGTAGGACCCCCCCGGTCACTACCTTGAAGGTTGGTCGGATTTCCAGCCCGATTTTTGGCTGTTTTACTCTATGAAATTGTGTTTTCGCGGCCTCTCTATATCTGACCAACCTTTTGCGGGTAAAACACCAAATTTTTCGTCCTGGGATGCAAATTTTCGCCCTCACGCCGCACTTTTGGACTTCCTCGCACGTCACAACCCCAACACGCCGCTTGACTGATTACTTCAAGCCGCGGCGGCCAAAAATCATTCTCCCGCCCACCAGACTATATATATTATACTGTTTCAGAAAAGAAAACTCGCGCCCCGCGCGATTCACTCTATTTATGACCGACCCCAGCCATTTTCAGCCTGTTTTACTCTATAAATGGCTGGAGGTAGGGATCATTTTTGGCCTTCAATTTACTCTATCGACCAACCGCTAAGGTAGTGACCGGGGGCCTGGGTTGGCCATGAACACACAACGTCAAATAAGCGCACTGTTAAGGGTCCCGAGGGAATTTCTCGGCCGCTTTCCAGTTCTCGCCCACTGCATGCCTCGAGGGCTTTACTCGGAACGCTTATGCTCATTCCTCGGCCTCGTCGTCGGCTGTATCTGGGGATGTATGCGGCGGACTTTACGATTCATTTGCCCAATGTTGTCCTCCCTTCTCGCGCACGCCGCCAACCACCTGATGCAGGCGCCAGACTCAGATCCTTTGTGAGTAGACAAGTGCTCCTCCTCACCGGGTCACTTATCAACTCAGCGCCGTCTCATTTTCGTCCAACGACGCCCGCATCCTTTCCTTTTCCGCGGCCGAGCTCCCCAATTTCCGTATCGTTGACGACCTCGGTGCTCTTTCTGTGCTTCTCCACCAGGACAACACCTTCACCGTCAACCGCCCGACCGGGGTAATGTGTGGGCTCCCGGTCGCAGCATTCTCCGTGCGTACGTCGTCCCGCGACCAAGTAACGGCGCTGCTCCGCCACATAGCCTGGTTCCATGCACTCCTCGCACGCGTTCGAAACATGGACGACGGTTCTGCGGTCTTGAGGATGCATTCCTTCGCGGACACCCAGGTCGGTGCCGATTTGGTGGAACGGCGCGCCGATGCAATCTCCGCTGTGGCGCTCTTTCACTCTCGAGATGAACCGGACCAATACTATTGCTTTTCCTTGCGGAATGAAGGCTGTACCCGAAGTTTCCGGGCGCATCTACTGTCTTTGGACCCTGAATTGTATGAGGTATCTGTGCGTGCCCATGCATATCTCCATTGTTCTCGATTTACTGATTTATTGTGGCAGGTGTGGGATGTCGGCGCTGCACCGCTCTCTGTCGGAGAGGAGTGCCTTGTCGGCGCGGGGGTAGAAGATGCGTTCCGCTTCTCGCTGACGCCTGGGGTGCACGAAGACTCAGGGTTTATGCTGCTCGCGGGCATGCCGCCAGAGTATCGTGGTAACCTAGGGAGAGCGGCGCCAATTACCGCGGTTGGGTCGGGCCGGCATAAGCTCACGCCGAGTGACGAGGGAACGGATACTGAAATCCCTCCATTTTTGGCCGCTGCAGTGATCAGCGTTACAGTGAAAGAGGTAATACATTAGCATGTAGGAGATAGGTGTGGGACGAGTGGCCCCCATACCGCCACCGGACAGTCATGCTGCCAGTACACGTCTGTTTGTGTCATCTGTCCAGAACCTCATGCTCACCTCGCGGCATCAGCTTGACTGTCTGCGGTACATGCTGCATCCTCGAGTTCTCAACGTGGTGCGAGCTTGCGGCGTATTTATTATTGTACATGTAGCCTCATGGTAGAGTCGTGTTGTATGCAATTATCTCGCTGATTTTCCTGCCATTGTGCCAATTAAATGATCACTGGCAGACTAACGCGCCAGGCGCGATCAGACAATTTATTGCAGGCATCGGAATCTTTTATGTAACAAGGAACATTAATGCCTAGTGTAGGGATGCACACCACCCCACAAATGGCAACGGCCGCCAATCCTATAACTCGAGACGGTTGCGACCCGTTAATAAATGACCGTCTAGTTGGCCTCTGGGAAGGTCGGTGCGAGAGGGCAAAAAAGACGGGGATGTATGTAAAATTGTGGCTGTGGTAATGGGCTACTTTGCCCAAAGTTCCGCTGGCATTCTATATGTGCGAGTAGCCTAATGGGTGTTCGGATTATGTCTTAACTCAATTCACGTCTTTCGGCAGGTTTCTGGTCGGTTTTGAACATGGAGTTTGATGTTGTGGATGGCTCACGTGAATTTCAACATCATTTATGACCCAAATTTATGTCCTTCGGACATTACGGAACTTTTCTTTTTTGGTTGAATTTATGGGTTATGCCTCTGAATTAGCCCATAAGCCATGGGTTAAACAAGGATTATAGGAAAATTATAGACATCTGCCTCTAGGAGTATGCTTTATATGTACTGAAGTACCCAGTCCCAAAAATTTAACTCCTGACAAGAATTGAACCCACTAGCTTGAATTTACGCACAAAAGAGCCTCAAATGCTGGAGGTTGCCAAATATGATATTTTATTTGTTGCACATGAATTACTAATAGCATATTTCATCTCGATCCCCGCAGAACTCACTGAGATACTGTATAAGTAAATCGGCTGCGGAGATCAAAATCTGCCCAAAATGGGTTTGCGCCTTCGGCTAGCTGTAATTTAGTTGACACATCGCAACCTTGTACAGCAACAAAGGCCACCTGACTTACTCCTGGATCAAATGTCGGGACTCGGACGGAGACCTTGACCGTGGGATCCATTGTCGGGATTTTACATTTTGAACCCATTTGTCGGGACTTTGGTGCAGACGTTCGCGTGTCAAATTCAAAAATTTGTGAGGATTCGGGATCCGACCTCCCGACCAATAATCATCGGTCCTTCAGTAAGTTCTCAGTACTAAGTTCTCCCGATCCATGTTCGAGCAACCCTTCTGCCACTTTTTTTTTCTCGCTCAATTTTTATCCAATCAACGTGATCTCTTGCATCATACTCCGGTGTCTTGTTACTCAACGTAGAGACTACTTCCGAGTCTAGGCCTCGCCGATGCGAGTCTAATATATTATTCTGGAGGATTGGTTTGGTTCGACATTTCACGTGTAATTTCCTTTCTCTGAAAAACAAACAAACAAGCAAACAAGAGAAACAACAGAAATCTACACTCCGATATGAATGAAGGGAAGCCAACGCCGGTGTGTCACCTTGGACCGCAGTTCCTTCACAGCGAGTTGGAGTGCTTTTGCCGTCTCCGTGACCTTGGGCCTGCCCTTGTTCCTGAACAAATGCTTGTACACCATTTCGGCAAGTGTTGGTCCATCGGAATCGTTCATGGTCCACAGTGTTCCGACAGCTGCTTGGAAGCCTGCCCCAATGAACCCTCCGCTTATGTGAAGTGACTCATTCAGCAATTTATCATCGCCTTTGGCAGTTTGACAGGCTGCAAGAAACACAAACTCCGCAGCGGGAAGCTGAAGGCGAAGAATGGTTTCCAAGTCGAGGTCGCTTTGATAGAGCTCAAGGCAACTTTTCCGCGGGTCCCCTTGATTCTGCTTTCCGTGGCAAGCTAAATGGACCCAAGAACAATCTCGTAGCAGGGACTCCACTGCTTGAGCATTTGCGTTGAGCCCAGTAAGTTTTTGTGTAGTGAAGGGTGGTTTAACAATCGATTCAATTGTTCTTACTTCTTCACAAACACTTTGAAGTTTGCCTTTGCTATTGGGTCCAGTTTCATCGACTCCGACGATACCCAATTTCATATTGGACCCTTGATCAACGCCATTGGTGTTCCCCACTGGGTCAGTTTGAGTAACTCCGCCTTCATGAACATCTTCGCTAGGGTGGGATGCCAAAAGTGTCTCGAGGGTCAGAGTATAAGATGGAATGAAGGTTTCATCGTCGGCAGCATGTAGGGGCAGTCCCCAGAACAGCCCCGTGGGACACCACCACACCCGACTTTCTTGTTTGAAACCATGCTGAAATTGGTGTCACAAACAGAGAAAGCTGGGCCACAATACACCAACCTCTTTCAGGATCTTGTAAATTGGATTAATAATTTTATCCCCAACCCAGCGGAGCAGGTTGGAAAATCGGTCACAGTTCGTGTGGCCCCGGAGGATATTTATCCGCTCTTCGTCGCTTTGGGGTTCTTGACTTGTATCTTCTGGTAAGGCTGTTGAACGTCCTCCGAGTAAATTCTGAAGCATCTTTCTGTTCTGTTCCAGTTCGGTGTATAAACTGTCTGATAATGCAACGCGCCTGAAGGGCTCTTCTGACCCCAATAGGATGATGGCATCACAGCCTTTTTCATGCGAGTTGAGAATGACTACCGGTCCATTTCTCGATGCTTTGCAGAGTTCTGAATACGGTTTGGGCCTGAGGAAGTGCTCGAGACCTTTTGTCTTCCGAATGCGTGCAAGAAGACACTCTCTCCGTATTACCGCCTCCTGCCGAGCTTCGACGGATCTGTTGGCATCATAAATTTTGGAAGAAAGAATATCCAGTTGCTCTGCGTCACTTGGATTTAAACGTTCGCGAGGCTTGGTTTTTAGCTTCATCGTCTTCTGCAGAGCGGTTGCCAATCCTTGTTCAACCAGCTCAACTGCAAGGTTCAGATCTCCATATTCTATGCAGGCCCTCACTGCATCACAGGTCGCCTCGGTAATGTCGATTCTTCCGCAAGCCATTTGGTGGGCAGCTAGGGAGCTCCCAACCCATAGAATTTCGGGTAGAAGGGAAAAGGCTTTCTTGTAAGCATCTAGACAATCTGCCCGGCGCTCGTTGGTCCATGCGAGGAACGCCCAGCGAAGTGCGGCGTTGAAGGACTCGATTGGCTGCATAATGGTTTTTTCGAATTCGAAAGAATTCCTATAATAACGCAATGCGCTCTTGAGGTCCCCACGCTTCTGCGATTCCTTATGGCGATCGGTGAGGTATAATGCCAAATTCTGGCAAAACGCCGCACGGTTTGGGTCCTGGGGATCCATTCTTCGTATCACGTTTTCCGCGATCTTTATAGCACTGTGTAGATCATATAATTTTCCTGAGTGTCTGTATAGATCATGCAAAGACGTTGCGAAGTTCCTCAAATATACAGGTCTCGCATGGTCGTCAGCAGGGACCCTTCGAAGAATTTTTCGGTCATATTTCAAGACCTTGACAAGATCCTCCAGGTTCTTCCCCTTCTGATATCGATCACCGAGTGATACAGATAATCCCTGTATGCATTGAATATACTCAGATTCGGTTCCACAAGCCCATGCTAAATCTGCGGCCTCGCGGTAGTATTGGATGGCAGAATTCAGGTCCATGGCTTCCCCTACGACGGCGTATTTGCCCCGGAAACACCACGCTAAGGTCTGAAGAGCCTGGCAACGTTTCATATTAGCCTGGGGTATCAACTTGAGCGCTTCGTTCGAGTAATGGAGGGCGTTTTCGATGTCCTGAGGGTCCGACAGCCATTCACATCTATCTTTGAGGGCAGCGGCCAAAATACAGAGGCGCTTGGGGCAAGACGGAGTTAAATCTACAGCATCGCGGGCATGTTCAATGGCCAAATTAATGTCCTGTAGTTGTCTGGTATGAGAATACTGCTTATGGCACAGTATCGCCCGGCGTTCCCGAAAGCATGCGTAGTACTCGATGATCTTGAACAACGGGTCGTCCTGCAAGGTTTCTTCCGGCAATGCAAAATGTCCAGTGGCTGAAAATTTGACGGGATTCTTCCTGGTGCGGAACCAGATCTCGGAAGCTTCGCCCACCTAGAAATGGACGCTTCAGATTTCGATGAATCCTTTGTTCAACATTCGAGAAACCCACCGATTTTGATTTGGGGCTCGTCGGATGGCTTGGTTGACTGACTGCCGTGCCAGAACCCTCCGAATCCGAGTCAGTTGAACCTGATTTAGGTGAGCAGGACGGAGGGACTCGAAGCAATGAGGCACACTGATAGTAGAGCCATCGGGAGATGCGAAGTCCGGAACCTCAAACGCACGGTGAGGCGTGCGGTCTTCCATCGGGAGTAGCGAGGGCGGGATTCATCATTCGCATCCCAGTGCTTTATGGGAATTCCGAAAACTTGTGGCGTTGTCACGTCCGTAATAGCATAGGAATATTTCTAAATCGACTTGACAGGGCAATGCAAATGGACTTGGCTAAAACCAGCATCGAGTAATGGATGCCGTCGCAAGAATAGGACAAGTGGCGTACATACAAGTGATTCAATTGTACCCGGAGCTGTGAATCAGGAACTTGAACCTATATAAATTGTGAGGGGCAATGTCTCCCAATCGCCGATCTCAATTTTACTGTTTCCGGGAACACCGGGAGGACTGCATCCGCGAAAAAATGCAGAAGGTAGCGGTTAACGCCAATTTCTTTCAGCATATGTACATCTTACCTCGTCCTTAGATAGGCGGGAATTCTTTGCCATTTCTCTTCTGCATAACTCCGCTCATTAAGCGCCGAGTACAAGCGCCCGAGTGGGTGGTTGGCACGGTTTCCAACCTCCGCAGAGTCTGAGCGACTACGGAGCTCAGTAGGTTCTATGCGCTCCGGCGGAACTTGAAGGTTCACCGATTGGGGAGGAAGGATGCATGCGAGTGACAGCATTTGCCATTGCTCTCCATATCACCGAACTGTCGATACTGAACTAAGCGCCACCGTCGGTTGAAAACATGGGAATCAAAGTTCGAAGGGGTTTAGAACGTCCTGAATGGAGTACTGATCCAATGGTCATAAAGACCAACATGAAACCGCCAGTCCTGGTGTATCCAGAATGGTGTGAAGCTAAATGCGTGCGTGATCCTTCTCGTGAATGACTTGATACAGCGATTTTAGTCTCTGAGGCGCATCACGATGTCGTTATGTCTTTCGAAACGGGTGCAGAGTTCCAAAGATAATACTTCCCTAAATGCGGGCTACCTTTCATGAGCCTAAATGCGAGACCAAAAGGCCATATGGAGGAAAATAACCAGCGCCTCTGCTCCACCGAGATGCCAGACGCCATGGCTTGATCGATTTATTGTGGCACGACTTTCCCGTAGACTCGTAAGAAATGAGGGACGGTTAACGGCGGATAAGTTGAATGTAAGACCAGGATTAGATGAGGGTGAAATGAACTAACTAACATCTCTGACCTCGCTGCAAATATGTTATCTCCGAGTCCCCAGTTAAACTTGGCATGCGGGCTCAGACTCTATATGGTATGCGCCTGTAGATCGCACGCACGAAACGTACATCTGATTAATCCTTCGGGTCCGTGGCGTAATTGAATCCGCTGGAACCGCACTCTAAACGAGTATACGGTAACTCACCAGATCATTCGGGCGTTGTTTGTCCACCGGAATGGAGACCGCAGCACAATTAACCTAGGGGGGACGAAGCCGACATTGCCGAACGTTCGAAACATCGTGGAACCAACAAGAAACGACATGAATCTGACAGTGAGCGCCTGGAGACCGTATATATACAAATTGAACAGAACTGGAGACATATCCGTTACTGTCGCGCGCCCTTGGAACCATTTCAAGAATGGGAACTACATGGAAGTATTAAGTGGATTGATGTTAATCAAGGATCGGTTCAGTGATGAGTCCCTCAAACCTGAGTCTGTACTCAAAGTTCTCAGTGTAGCGTAGAGGCCCGAGCATCATGCAACGTAAGACGGTTATTATAGGAGAACGCAGTGAATATGCCGTGAAGACAGGTACATATCAATGTTGTCTCGTTGACCCAAGCGCAGTGACGTTAATGACAGGGATTCAACCGGTTCTGCTCAGCTCCCACTCGAGGACCTGGATTTCGGCTGAAAAATAAATGAAATGAAATGAATTAGACAGAAACTGTCAAATCAGTGGCTGTGTTCATCTGTTGGCTCTACATTAGTACTACATTAGTTTGTGGATTGCGCTCACGCTCTGACCCAAGTGGTGGCCGTGAGGCCCAGAATCCAATCGATGTTAGAATACGGGCGAGAGGTGCGAGAAACACGCTCTCCGGGGCAATGTGAGGTTCTATAGCGGATACCCGGCCAAGTACTGTAGTAGGAGTTGACGACGCATCCGCGAAGATGAACCCCGGAACAGCTAGGAGGAAGAATCCGAAGCAAAGCTTGAGCAGCCAGGGCAAGAGAGGTTGGGTTAGATTTGACTTGTCCTCGAGGTAACGTCACGGGTCGCGCAAGTTAAGTAAAACAGAATTGAAGCCGCAGGAGAACTCATGGCCGGAGACACAGGTCAACCTTCACGAAAGGGTCCAATACAGAATCGGCAGCAGCGGGAACGGACGGAAATATTCGTTGATTGGTGTTGGTTGAAGTCCAGGTTCAGCTTGATGTTGCCTCAGGCAGCACCGCGGCCACCGGTGGGACGTAGAGATACAGAAATAGCCAAGAAAGGAGCGCGCGAAAGATTGTCGCATTGGGGAATTCAGACAAAGCAGCATCAGTGGTGAGATTTACGGAGCATTTCCGACTGCGCCCAGAATCGAGGGCGACCTCAAAGAAATCTCTAGAGTGGAAGCCAGAAAGTTGACCCATCAGGAAAACCGTAGCCGAGATGTACCTATGAGCAGCTATGAGCCCTATGGGGCACTATGCAGTGCTGCATAGGGCCTCATAGTGCCTCATAGGTACATCACAGCCACAGCTTGCTGCATAGTACTGCACAGGCATTTTGGTTTTCCTGATGGCCCTTGAAGAGCGCGGTTGATGGTCCGAGACTTGACGCCGAGAGTTGAGCCAAAGCTGAGGAGAGAACACTGGAGAAAGTATTGAGCGGCAACAAACTTGAAGGTGGAGCTCGAAATGTCAATAGAAGGTGGAGGTGGAGGAGACATCATGATCATGTTCTACTCTTTATAAAATTACGTCTGTCCGAAGCCTTTAAACTCCGCTCGGACGCTTCCGATGGCTCTCGAGGCTCCGGTTCTCGACTCGGACTGTGGTGACTCTGGTCGACCGAGGCGAAGTGCCGGGGCGCGGAGCGCCCCGGTGCGCTCTTGTAAGGACTCACCTTGAACGATGAGTGCTGATTTAGATAGACGGGTAGATCTCGCCGCCGATTTTGGCGGGGTTTCCTTGCGGCTTATTGCTGAATTTTCAGCAGATTTTCGTGATTGTAATGCACTAGACAACGAAGTGGAATGTTGACGCAGAGCGAGTGAGGGATGAATGTAAGATAAGCGCCCGGCGCTTATCATGGAAGGTGCTGTCAAATACGGTCACGCAACGCCATTCTGCCACGTCGATACGTCGTCGAGGGCTCTGTTTACAGCACGTCGGTCAGTACAGCACCATTCCGATAGCATACTGCTCCTACACGAATCACTTCAACTTCAACTTCAAGACGGTACACCAGGGTACACCATGGGACGTTCTTCTTTTTCGCTTCCCTGTCGAGCAGTTTGCGAGTAGGCTACTGTCGACCAGACCTCCTGCGGCCTTGAGTGGAATACGGATATAGTTAAGACATCACATGCATCACACACGGACTGTTTCCAGAGGGGTGCCACTCCCTGGATACACTTGGCATGGGCATGTCTTCAGCGACGAGATCTAGGACCCAACCTCCCGTGTGGCTCGCAATTCACGCCCGCTTCTATGCCCGCCTCTGCCCCACGCGCCCACCGTGCGCCTCCCGCCCACCACTTCCCGAATCTCTTGGTGCTATCTCATCGTCGCGCTTACGTAACCAATTTGTCGACGCTTGACTTGGTTTTCGTTTCAATCGCCATCCCCTCAATCCCTTTCTCGTCTCCCGTCATCCGCGTCCGCACCCCCTCCTCCAGCGCAAACAAACGCCGTCGAGGAGGGCGGCACTGCTACATCGCAAGAAAAGACAAAATACCGTCGTTCCGGACCATAGGTGCTTGATCGCTCAATCGCGGCCAGTCACTGCCTTCCCGGCGCGCGGATACGTTGGTTGCGGGGATGCGAGATGGGTCCCGCTCGCTCTCGGCCGTACCTCGCACAAACTACACCGCGCGCCGCGTGCCCCCGGGCGGCGTCCTGCTGCACCCGACATACCTGGACGCGCTCGCGGTGCTTTGCGGGAGGACGCCGATGTCGCCGCAGGACGGAGATGGGACGGACGCTTGGCAAGCCAACGACGAAGATATACTCGACCTGGGGTGAAGACGAGGGATCCGGGACTCGTTCGGGTTTCATGGGACGATGGTGGTCGAGAGGAAGACTCTCTGCCTGCATACGTCCATGAAGAAGACGAGGGTGGGCTTATGCTAGATCTACCTCCCATCCGCCCGGCATCTTCCACGCTCCGCTCCACGGGCTCCAGGGCTGATACGACGACGCACGCCCTTATATATCTGGCAAGGACAAGGAAGAAGCGCTGGCCGATCTGGGTCCGCTCTTCCCCGCTCCAAGCCCTACTTGCTGTTTCGCCAACTACCACGCGTACTTCATGCGCCTCTGCCCGTCGCTGATCCCCTCCCAGTCCTGTCGGACGATGAACACCGCCAACGACACACTGGGACGCGACGACGAAGATTAGACGAGAGGGACGGTGGGGCACACCCTCGCGGACGGCGCGCCGCCAGTGCTCGGGCCCCTGGGTTCACCTTCTCGATGCCGCTCCGCGCCGCAGTGGGCTTGGTGCGGTGCAATGTCCTCGCTCGGCCTTGCGGCGTGTACGCTGGCGCGCGCGATGCAGCAGCTGGATACGACGAGCTTTGCGTGTAGCGGCGGCACATCTCCCTCAGCTGCTGGTTCGCGATGCAGATGAGGCTGCGACTCGACTTGTGACTTGCGACGACTTCGGGGCCGATACGCATCCTCAGCTGGATCGTTTAGCCTCCCTCCGTATCCTATCCCCCTCCTCTTCACCTCTGCGCGCACCTCTCTGCAAGTAGCCCTCTGCATACGCGACCGTCGGGTCCTTCTCGCCTATCCTCCCTACATCATGCCACTCACCTCACATATTCGCCGCGCGTACTCCCCACGCACACTCACCCTCTCTGCCCCTTCTCCCCCACATATTCTTATGCTTATGTATGCTCGTACTCACGTCCCCTTCGCAGGTCGCGCCGCGCGGCTCCACCAACGCGGGATACGGATTGAGAGGCGCGGTGCGTGTCTCTCCGTGCCCTCCTCCCCATGCCGTCCCCCTATGCATCTCATCTTCCTCCTCGTCCCTCCCATCCTTTGCATCCTCCCCCCTTGTTCGTCGCTCTTTCTTCCTTCTTGCTCCTCGCCCCTTCATCGCACCCTCCGCATATCCTTGCGCTTGTGCTTTACCCGTACTCATACTCACGTCCTCTCTGCAGCTTCAAGATCACGGCTTCACGGCCGCAGGATGCGTACGCGCGGACGTGGGTGGGTGGGTTGCGTACGCAGCGGGCGGGAGTACGTACTGTATGGATGATATTCGAGATCGTGTATTGGGGTGTGCGACGGCCGTATTGAGAAGCAATCTAAATAATTCTCCTCCCCCGCGTCCTCCTCTCCTCTACCTCCTTTCTCTTGCGCGCGCGCCTACATATATTCGTATCATCTCTCTCCCTCCCTCCCTGACCCCGGCGCGCCCATCCCATCGTATCCATTTGAATCATCTCCTCCGCACCCTCTGCCCACATATTCTTGCATTTATATTCTTACCCGCATCCTCTCCCCAGATCGTACCGCACGCGGCTTCGAGACGCAGGTGACTCTGGATGTGGGGCGGAGGGTGATGAGGTGACGGGCGGGTGCGGGGCTTCTGTGGGCGACGACGGCTCCTGCGACGGCGCCACCGCAGCGGCGGCCGTCGTCATTCTACATCATCGACGCCCGGAATCCGTCGGTGCTGTCTGGATGGATGTGGACGTGAGGCGCGTCCGGCTTCATCTCGGTCGAGTCCGAGGCTGGATGAGATGCGCCTTGGTGATGCACGGGCGTGCATGGCACTCTTACCCCCCGGCGCCCGCTGGCGCGAGGTGTGCTCGGGCGGGCGAGGGTGCGGCGCGTTCGGACGAGTCTGGCGTTCGGCGGGGTGCGCGCGGGCGGAGTGTCCGCCCTGTATTCGCAGCGCCCGTTCGCAATGCGCGCTATCCCGTCGATCTTGCTCTCGCTCGCTCGCTAGCGTGCGTGGGGCCCGCCAGGCGTCAACCGCGCGCGCCGCTTTAAGGGATTCTGCGCCTCGTGCAGATTGCGTCGAGACGGAGCGTACATTGTGGATGTGGATGTGGATGTGTGCGTGCTTCGTGTCCGCGGGCGCGCTCTCTCATCCGGTGCTCCTGCTTGCGGTATACTTTTTCTTTGGCGCGTCCAGTACCGCTTGCGCCGTTGTGGAGGCGGTACACATATCTGTGCAATACGGTGGAGGATCAGCTCCACCCATAGCGCGAGGTGGATGGATGATTCTCCTGCGCACGCATGTCATGCCCGAGACGAGGGTGTACGATGGTGGGCGCGGGATTTTAAGATTTTAAACATGTTGTGGAAACTGTGGTCGCTGCTAGATTTAATTACACCATCGTAGCTCACTCATAATACGGTCCGCTTGTCTTTCATTATCTTTACACCTGTGGCTTCTTCGCGGATATACCGCCACAATCAAATTCTGCCCATGTGTCCAACCAGCAGAAAAACTGTTGAAGAAGAATATAAAGCACGTATGACAGATAGGTCCGCAATTGAGAATATAAAGCATGCGTAATAGGTCCGTAACACGTTGGCCGCGTCGACTACGGGTATCATCGTCCTGCACCAAACCGCAGTGACATTACAAATTGTCCTCCACATCCTCCGTGTTTTCTGTGGAGGGCATTAGCGCCCTTGATATCTTGACAGGAAAAAATCCGACGAACCGAGCGCCGTGCTGCCTGTGTCCGGAAGCGCGTCCACGGTTGGAGCGAGGCTGTCTTCTTGGGCTTGAGAAGGGAGAATCTTCCCAAGAAACATTGTATCAGCCACGGAACGCAAAACGACACGCAATGAGCGTGGTACCCACCTCCCCGCTCTGGCGTGCCATCTCAGCGTCCAGCGCGCCGATGTCGATGTCGTCCAACGGAGTAGGGTGCCTTGTGAATGATACAATTATTGAGGGAGATTTGACGAGAATGGATGGATGAGATGCGACGACGGACGCCGAAATATGCATATTAATATTGTTGTCTTCAGAGACGACTACTTGCTCATTGGCGGCCAAGCCTAGAGGCCGGGGGGCAGTTCACAGAGCTCGAACTTTGGTCCGAATGCATAGCGGCTCGAGTGGTTGTTGAAGTGGGCGACCATTGGCGGAGAGAGAAGAGAGCAGGAGCAGGAGGCTATTCACGTATCCAAATCGATATCGATTGGAGAGACGACTGATCGCGGCGTAGGCTTCGGGCTCGGACAGATCGTGGCCTTCATGTTTGTGGTCGAACCAACCCATATTGATTTCGTTTGGATGTATGTAGGAGAAGGAGGAAAGAGAGCGATGGAGACGGCGATGAATACACGAGGTCGACCACTGGCCAGCCTTGAGCCACGAGGGAAACACGACGTCCACGCACCGCAAACTTGCGATCGCAACATATGCGAAAAGGTGGAAATATAATCGCGATGAGTTCATACTCGAGACCACACTGGAAGATCAGTCAACAGCCAATGCGAGGCCCTCGGATGAGGCATTTTTCTTTTCTTCTGATTTTGTTTTTGCCCATCGTGATTGGCACGGAGAAGTGAGTGGAGAGGGATGCGCTGTAAAATCTCGCTGGGAGAGAGTTTCGAGAAAGTGGTCGGCGCTTACGGACCGAACGCATTGACACATAACGCCGCCGCCGCCGCGTTCGCATTAAGCGGAACGATGTGGCTGTACATCTGTCTGTCGTCAGCCAATCAAAGTCAAAGTTATTATTACTCAATACAGTCGACTTTCCTTCCAAACGCCATGCGTCTGACCCTACCCAATATCACTAGGCAACACCGCACAAGCCCGTACAACGGCCGCACAGGGTTCGTGAATTCGAGCAAGTCTTGTCCGTGTTTTCATGTTTTTTAGCCATGCCTGCTGCCAATTCCTTTGAGATATCCATCGAAAAGCTGTTCTGGACAAGACACTCCGATGTGAAAACTCATGGGTATTACAGGCCCGAGATTGGAATCCCTTGGGACCCGAGCGCACTGGTTCCGGTCCTCAGACCTCATCCAAGTCCACACGGCCTTACGCGGCTCGGGTGTACTCAAGACGTCGCCGTCTTTCGTCTCCCGGATCGACGCTACCGCGTACCGTTGTAATCTGTCCACAACTACATCACAGCCAGCGTCCACGACACCGAGTCAGTTATAAGCAGCAGATCGCTTCCTGCATAACTCTGCGTCTCGAAGGACGTCGACTGCAGGATCGAAGAGACGGCCTCCGCTACGGAAATCGGATTTAGCCCGACGCAGAGCTCATCCCGACGTACGAGCTGTGCGCTGTTGGGGAATGAATGGGAGACTGGTGAGCATTTTACGATGAAATACTTGCCTTTCTCGCTACATCCCGCCCTCCACCCTCTGTCCTACTTTCTTCGCCCTGCTCTTCCCTCCACTTCCCTCGTTCTCTCTTCTTTCCTATCTCCAATGTCGCCCGTCTCGTTTCCCCCGCATCCACATATCTACATACCCCACCCGCCTTTCCATTTTCTCTGCCTCTACGTTACATACTTCTGCCCCTCCCCGTTCCCCCTTCTGCGCTTGCACCCCTCCTCCCCCATGCCGCGTCCGCTGACTGATTTCCAGATCACGTACGCGTCAAGAGGTCCGCCGCTGGACGGCGCTGCTGCATTGCATGGACCGACGGGCGCAACGGACTCCCGGCTCTCGACTTCTGCGTCCTGCGTCCTGATCTCTGATTTCTTTACAGCTCGCAAAGACATGCCCCTGGACGACGCTGCTGCTTCGCATGGACGGACCGACGGGCGGAGAGAGTGGAGGCGGAGACCGATGAAGGGATGTCGGCGTTAAGTGAGTTTGCTCTTTCGTACTCCTCGACTACCTCGTCTTTTCTGCTTGCATTCGTGTCTCCCGACTTTACCGGCGCCAGCCCTCCCTTTTTTCTGCGTCCTCTCGTCGCTTGATCCCGTCGCGAGTCCACTCCGATTGAGCTCATTCTGATTACTTTCCAGCGCGCCTCAAGTCTCAAGACGTCCACCCGGGCTGGATGACGCTGCTGCATGGAAGGAACACCGAGCGGAGGGAGCAGGACCGATGATGAGTCGTTGCGGTACATCGGTGAGTATTCATCCCTGCTCTGGCATGTCCCCATTCCCGCCACCTCCCCGTCCCTCTGTCCCGTCCCTCTGTCTCGTCGCCCCGTCCCTGCGTACCATCTCGTCCTCCCCTCGTTATTACTGTATCCCCCAATTTACATATTCTCCATTCTCCACTCCCTCCTCTGCTCTGTCGCCCGGCTTTTCTTCTCGTCCTCCCGCTCTGCGTCACCGCGTGCATTCAGGTCTCTTCGTACGCGATCTGGTGTGCTGTTGACCGTCGGCTGCGCCTTACGCCTCGCCCCTTCTCTTCCTCCCACCACTCGCTTGCCTCCTCTATCCCCATTCTCGTCCTTCTATCACCTTCCTCTCCTCCATCCCTCCCCTGATCCTGATCCTCATTGCGACGACCTATTACTGATTCCCCTTCCCCTCCCAGTAGCGCAGCGCGATCCTTCCTCGACAGCGGGCGAAGTCCACGACGACGACGATGACGTGGAGGTGTAGGTGCCGGGACGGTGCGGGGTATGTGATTCCCCGCCGTCTTGTCCTCTCCTTGGGACGGCGTCTGCGGGATGGTGCCCCGAGTTGTGTGCCTCTCCGGGGACGCGTCACCCTCCACGGGTGGCGGGAGGGTCGGCGCATTCGTGGACTTGAGTCGGGTGCGGACGGGGCGCTCGCGTACAGCGCGGGAAGACGGACGAGGGCGAGGGTGGAGTGTCCATGGGCGGTCGTTCCGTGTCGAGGAAGGTGCGATATCGATGATTCTAGGCGTCGTTGGCGCTGTGCGCTGACGGTGGGCGCGAGGGGCAGAGCCGCCTGGGTAGTGGTGGGGGCAAGTCCGAGATCGGACGCGCCAGGCGGCGAGTCCGCTAGGCCCCAAGGTAGCAGTGGACGACGTGCGTACCCAGTGGACGAACGAGCGCCGCGAGTGTCTTTTGGCGGCACGAGTGTCTTTCTGGCGGATATCAGGCCCCGAGGCAGCGGTGGACGATGTACGTGCTCAGCGGACGAGCGAGTGGCGCGACTGTCTTTCTGGCGGATATCGACGCTGAGAGCGGCGAATCCCCGAGATTGGTAGCGGGGTAGGCGGCGGCGGTGGTCGATGTGCGCCCGGGCGGGCAAATAACGTGTCTGGTCGAGCGACGCTCATCTTTCGGGCGCGCCGTTAAGCCTTCCCCGGCACAGCGACTTATCTGTCTGATGCAGCTTCGCGCAGACGACGACGTGGGGGCAGCTGATCCCGACTTCGTAGTCGCTGATGCTGGGTAGGATAACCGCCTACGTGGTGCGCGCTGCGGCTCGATGACGACGGGGATCATCTTGTGGGGGCAAGGACACGGGGTGTACCGGCGCGCTGCGTTTGAGTGGGGGAACAGTTGTCGTGGCAGGAAGGTTTGGGTCGTGCGCCCTCGCCAGTTGGGTGGAGCGTGGGACGGGCGGGACGTATGGTGCTTACTCAAGCGCAGCAGAGGGTGCCCGACATTTTATTCTTGATAATGGTAGATGGGCCGTGAGTTTGCGATGGGAGGAGCTGGTGTCGCACCCGCTTCCATGGCCTGCATCAGGTCGCGGTGCATCGGGCATCGGCGGCGGGGGAGGGCTTGCCAACGAGGTTATCGCTGTGCGGATGGTCGAGCGGCGCCATCGCCGTTATAGGGGGTGGGACGCGGGAGGCGCAATGTTGGTCGTGTCAGGCTACTCAATGCGGCTCTGTGCGTGGGGACGATTGCGGGCCATCTTGCGCTTGTAATACACTCGTCTGCGCTCCTTCGTCCCGCTGCTCGTCGTCCTCATCACCCCACTCTTGCTATTCTAAGTCCATTGTCGTACCTCGTTCCCCGGGCATTGCTGCCCCTTGTCCCCCGATCTTTCTGCATGTTTCCATCTTTCTCGCCACTTACTAACTACGACCTCATTTGCTATCGAAAAGCCGCCCACTTGAAACCATAATAGACATTACGGTGGATGCATATGCAACCTACGCCGCTGTCACTCTCATGTCCTGCAGTTGCTACTCACGGCCGAAAGTGGTGGAAATGTTGAGCCACGCGGGTGATTGGTGGAGGCGACGATATGCATCTCCTAGGAATCGTTGCCAATCGAATAGTTGTCAAGCCCTACGAGATTCGCCAACATAATGCTGCGCTCAAGCGCTTGACTTTCCGCAAGGTCTCGGGCGCTTAAATCCCGGAAACGACCAAGTCGGATGCACTTTCATCGGTTCTTGAGTCTTCTCAATGTTCCCGGTATACGTACATGCATCTTCTTTGTGGCGTGTCACTTATTGTCCCGTTCTAGCGTTAAGAGCTTCGTAGATGTGCTGATATCGTTGGGCGCGGTGTGCCGCTGTATGACATCGTCGCAGTGTGACCAAAGATGGTGCCATGCGGACGCGGGAATACTCGCGCCGTTGGGCGGCATCTTTGCGATCCAGGACGAGCGTCGCAACTCCACGCGTTTGTGTGCCATCGCCGCTGCTTTTGCGACATAAATGTGCATGCGACCCAAATGCCGTAGACGAGATCTCTGACTACATAGCGCCGGTCTGCAACCGTGGTGGGCTATTGTTATCTGATAAATGCAGCGATGCCCATAGGCTGCAGAAAGTCGGCGGCAACGGCCCGAGCTTTTATCAATCTCTAAGTTGGCAAAGAAAATTGCCTCACAGAGCATGAGAGGCATAGGGGACTCTGCGCTCAGTGCTAAGAGCGAGTCCACAGTGAACATATCGTGGACGGTGGTCTCGGAGTCCAAATTGGTTCGCTGTCTACTTATAGTGTCGCCGATCAGCACGGTTGGGATAAGATGAGCCAATGCGTGCGAACTCTCTCACTGACACCTGAAATAAAGGACCGACCAACTCTAATGCATCTTCGATCCTACGAACATGCCCCGCCCCACTATCACCCAAATTCGCTTGGACAACATTCTGGAATGTTTGACTGCAGCGGTAACTACAATGGAAAGGCTTTCAGCCGACCTCCACACACCATTCTTGTTGGCCATCACATGCACAACCCGGTCTATGCTGACGGCGATAGAGGTAAATCTCCAATTTTTCGGGATGACCGACTCAGTGATATCCGAGTCGCAGACTGTCCGACGAAACAAGAGTGATTGCACACAATTGCTGGAACAAATCCACAAGTTGCTCTATGCCATTATTGACCTGCACATCAAGTCAGACACCCTCGAATTGGCGCCGAGCACATTGTACAATATCGGAAAGTTTGCGGAGTGATTCTCTTGTTCTTCCTTCTCATCATTATTGCTTACAGTTGCGTAGGACACTCCATAAGATCCATACTTTTGTCGAGGCACAGCAGGACAGAAGTAGAATTAGGCAGTTTTTCCGTCAAGGTGAAATGAGCATCTTGTTGAGGGATTGCAATGCGGGATTGCAGCAAGCACTTGAAGCATTTCAGGTAAAGCACTTCTTGTGACAGACCATCAAATGAAACAAATCTTCTAGGTTGGGAGCATTATTCTTCCAACCCATATTGCAGAGATGCGACAATACGCACAGACAAGACACGAAGAAGTACTTGAATTGATCGATTCTTTGTCAGATGCAACGGGTTCAGATACCGTATGGAACCTCTATTCCGGTGTCGAACAATGATTAACCTTCCTATAGACCAACCTAGTGTTCTCCACTGCATATAACAGGCGAGTGGTTTGGATTCAAATATGTCAACTACACTTATTGTATTCCAGCTCGAGATCAATTTCTATGCTGCCATCCGAGCCACAGATATTCCATGGCCGTGAATCAGAGCTGTCTGATATTCTCAAAGCTTTTGCCAGTGAAACACCTAGGATTGCAATATTAGGAGCAGGTGGAATGGGCAAGACAAGCCTTGCAAGAGCTGTTCTGCATCACTCCCAAATCACTGCAAGATATGGGCAACATCGTTTCTTTGTGGCTTGTGACTCCGCATCAACTAAAGTAGAACTTATGGCACTTGTCGGGGCCCATCTGAGCCTGAAACCAGGCAAAGATCTCACCCAACCAGTTATCCGCTATTTTTCTAGCAATTCTCCTTGTCTTTTGATTTTGGATAATTTGGAGACAGTCTGGGAACCAACGGAGCCTCGTGATGACATTGAAGAGTTATTATCTCTTCTCACAGATATCCAGGATCTAGCCTTGATAGTGAGTAGGGCAGTATGATTCATGTTCTAGCTGACATTATGTTAGATTACCTTGCGAGGAGCAGAAAGGCCAGGAAAAGTCCGATGGACTCGGCCATCCTTGCCACCCTTGAAACCTTTACCTCTGGATGCAGCTCGAAAGATGTTTATGGATATTGCAGATGACAGTCAAAGAACAGAGGAGGTCGACAAAGTACTTTCCCTCACAGGCAACATGCCACTGGCAATCAGTCTTCTGGCTCACTTGGCTGACTCAGAGGGCTGCTTGAATGTGTTACACCGTTGGGAACAGGAAAAAACATCCATGATATCAGAAGGCTATGACAAAGGATCAAATTTGGATTTATCTATCTCCCTTTCCCTCTCCAGCCCACGAATATCATCCCTCCCAGAGTCCCGGGCTCTCTTGAGTGTTTTTTCAATGCTGCCAGATGGATTTTCAGACACAGAGCTCTTGCAAAGCAACCTGCCAATCAATGATGTCCTTGGTCACAAAGCCGCTTTAATTCAGGTTTCTCTTGCTTACACAGATGACCACAAAAGGACCAAGATTCTGGCACCCATCAGAGAATATATGCAAAAAGTCCACTCAACTCCATCCAATCTGGTTTCTACACTGTTGAAATACTTTCAAGAGTTACTAGAAGTTTGTGTCAAATATCTCGGAACATTGGGAGGTTCTAGGATGGTTGGCCAAAATACCATAAATTTTGCCAATATCCAGAATGTGCTCCTAAACAGTATCAACCAGGAACACCCAGATCTAGTAAATATCATTCACTGTACCCGTAATCTTGCCAAGTTCAGTCGCCTAATTGGTGCCGGAAAGATACCTCTGATGACCCAGATTCTCAATATTCTACCGCGCCTTAATGACCATGGCCTTGTGGTTTCTTTTATCACCGAGTTAGTTCATTCTTGGAGATACTATCAGATTCCCAATCCAAAAGTGTTGGTTGAGGAAGTTCTTGACCGTTTTCATCATTTCAATGATGCAAAACTTCAATGTAAGTTCTTGTAATATTATTTTCATTTTAACACAATTAAATAGATTTGATAGGTAACTTTTACAACAGCATTGGAGAGTATTATCTGCAGCACGATAATGATGTTTTTGCAGCAATGAATTTCTATCATAAGGCACTTGCTGCATAAATTTCAGCCAAGAATGCCGGACAACAGTCAGAGATATTATACAGTATGGCATGGATCAAGTGGCGCCTAGGTGATTATTCTGGAGGTCAAATGGATGCACATGAATCACAGAGGCTTGCCAAAGTTTATGCCAATTTATACATTGAAACAAGAGCAATGCGAATGGAAGCAATGTGCTGGGATATACTGGGCAACTATCAACACAGTATCAGTCTGTATACCAGAGCAAGGTCTCTCTTAACTCTTTGCGGAATGTCTGGAGGCCCATTGGACTGTGCAGTTATGAACTGTCTCACAAATGTGCACAAGTTGAAATCCGAGTATGCTGAAGCTCACAGTATATACACAGAGACTCTTCAGAAGGTTTCAGCAGAGAAGAATCCATATACTCATGCCATCGCTTTAATAAGCATTGCAGAAATTGATCTAAAAATTGGCACGCCAAAAGATGTTGTACAGAAAAAGATTGACACAGCAAAATCAGTATTTACTACCATGGGAGAGTTGAGGCTAATAACTGTCTGTGATACTGTGCTTGCAGACCTTTATCTGAGAGAAGGTGAAACATTATCAGCAAGAGCACTGTTTAAAAAGTGTCTTGGAGTGTCTTGGGGAAAGAATATCGACATTGTGACATGCTGTCTGGAGAGACTTGGCAATCTCCATCATTGGAATGCGCTGTACAGAACATCTGCCTGGACAACAGTATTTTTTGTGTATGCTCTCAAATCAAAGCAGAAACTGCAAATCCATAAATCTCTCCAGTTTCTTGGAGATATGTTCCTGACCGAAAGTGATCCAGATACAGCATTGACCCTTTTTACTGTTGCCTTGGAAGGATTCACTCAAATGGATGTACATTGTAGCAGGGCAGAATGCATGCTCCGACTGGGAGATATTATTAATCAGAAGGGTGATCTACTCAAGGCAGTGGATCTTTGGGAAAACAGCTAGACCTTTGTTTGAACACTCATCGCAAACGAACCACACTGCAGAGATCTATAGAAGACTTTCAACTGGTAACCTGGATGAGGGTCAAAATTAGAGTTGCATTCTGCTTCTAGTTGCACACTTACAATCATTGTGGAATGGGATCTGGGCTATTCACAGTTGATTTCATTAAACATGTATATAGTATTGAAGTTTTCAGGCTTGTCTATATGCTAAGTTTCCAAGGATGATTGCCCGATAAATATGATTTATTGTATGAGATCCTCAACATTGGAATACCTCAGAGTCTTACAAGTTGAAAGCTCTGGGTAGGTTTGCAACTGCGTGTTAATGCCTTGTTAATGCCTCTCTAATTGTTAGAAAGCTACAATACTAGCTATCAAATTGGCTTGTTGACTTTTCAGAGTTTCACTCACAGATCACGGTTCAAAGTCCAAAAAGATTCTTATTATTTATCTTTAGAGGTCAAATCTGAGCCATTACCAAAAAAAATTACAGTGGCAAAACCAAATGTATTGCGAACATAAATACATATACCTATATAATCATCAGACCACATGTTTCCCTGTATTAGCCAGCCTTTCACTGATCTCGTCAACCCGTTTGGCCTGTGATGACCATTCAAACAGGGTTTAGCTGCCTGCCAAAGCTCTACTGCTCTCAACAGATCACTATGTTTCCCGTGAATGTCTCCAAGCCTGAGCATGCATTCAGCTCTACTGTGATGGACATCCATGAATGTGAATCCATTCAAAGCAACAACAAACAAGCTGACTGCTGTATCCTCATCCCCATGAGCAAGGAACATATCACCAAGGATTGGTGTGCTTTATGGATTTCCAACTGTGCTTTTGACTTGAGAGAGTATGCTGGAAACACAGTTGTCCAGCTAGACATGTTGGTCACACCCAACGGCTACATCACCAAGTCTCTCCAAACAGTTGGCCACTTTTTCGAAATCCTGTCCTCGAGATTCTCTCACAATTTTACAAAACATTGTCTTTGCACCCTGCACATCTCCTTTCTTGAGAGAGAGTTCTCCTTGGACCATATCACACAATGAGGTCATTCTGAGATCTCCTACATCACTGAGGATTGCTCTTGCCCTTTCATTCCTCTGTACAACATCTTGAGGTGCATTAATTTGCCCATCAATCAGAGCAAAATTGAACAAGGCAATTGCATGCTTGTAAGGATCTTGATCGAGCCAAACATTTTGGAGAATATGAGCATGGATGATGCGAGCCTGTCCATATTCTGATTTTAACCTGTGGACCTCTGCCTGAAGGATCATGATGCTGTGGTCCAATTCACCACCAGATTAATTGGACTTATTCAAAGGGGGTTTTAGTGGGTATACAGCCGTATATCGTGAAGTATGGCATTGGTTAATATATTAAGGCTGGAGTCCCACACTTGTAATTATTGTGCGTAACGGCATTTCCTCCTGGACATTTTCCCTTGCTTCTGCTGCCTGAGTATCGTTAGGTTAGACCTCAAAATATTATTTAATTCAGTTACTATATTTGACCAGGAAGTTGGCCACTTAAGCATTTATGCCCCAACCTACGTCTTCTCCGGGGGCCGATCCCACCCAAACTATGTCAGACTGAACACATGCATCCTGCGAAGAGTTTGAGTACACCGGCACCGAAATATTGGAGGATTTGAGTCCGTAGTGAATTTATTTTGACTGGCAGCCCAACATGGCCAACCACCAGGGCAGTTAGCCACCTCGCCAAGTAATGTGTTGAGCTCTCAAATGGTGGTTGCGTGCACTTGTAATCATAGATAGGCTACATTCACTATTTCAAATAGTTCTGATGTAGATATGAGTATAGAAATGGTCGAAATATCTGCTTCAGATCGAGGGGAAACCCTCAAAATTGGGGCTGTGAGATGAATGAGTGTTCTGCAACTCAGAAAAAAGCCGAGATGGGCCAAATTAAGATCCAGGCTACTGAATGGGAATCATTGAGACATACCTGAATACCCAACTCCATTCCAAGATGCTGGCAGCTCCTTCAAAAAGCCTGACTATTAGCGAGACCGAAATTGGGTGATTTGAGATAATGGCCTGCAGAGCGATCAGAAGTGAATGGATAAAATCTCGAAATACCTCTCAGAATGAAAGATTGTATAGTAAGAAGTCCTGTTTAAGGTTCCAGACCAATAGCATACCGGTATCATGTACCACGACGGTGGCCAGCATGGCTGAACTAAAGGCTAAGTGCTTTCCGGAGTGCATTAAGAAAGGTGTTCAGCCCATTGCCATCCAGTAGCATTCCAGAGAAAGGTCCAGCATCGGGGATCAGAGTGACCCCAAAGGTTGTGGATCGACGAAGAAATGGCGGAGAAATGGTGATGGCAAGTGAGGTGAGCAAGAATTTGATACCCCACGCTTCGGATCCCGATCCGCGATGCCGTAGCATTCGATCAACCCATCACTTTCGGCTGAAATTTGGTCTGAACATTCGTTGGAGGTCGTACTCTGTTTGTCCACCATGCCCAGTCATAACTATTGAGCCTTGGCCTTCTAGCTCTCAAGTAGCCAACCAGGTAGGGTGGCCAGGTACCTGGTCCCAAATAGTAAACCTGATGGTCCAACTCACTGCGTTTTCTTGGTGTTTTCTCAAAACTATCAGTGGGGTCAGAGACTTTGGATATTTGAGGATATCTTGAGTATCTTAAGTATCCAGGTTCCAGATACTCCAGCAAGTTGAAGTAGCGTGGTCGAGAGATAGTTCAGGTATCCGACGGCTATCTGACACTAGATAGCCGAACTTTCCCAAAATATCTTGATCCAGTTTACTTCCAAACTATCACTAAGTATCTGCATGCTGATATAGCTGAGCTACCCCGGTTTCTTTTCTGAGATACCTGCAACTGCCTCTGATGATGTCCTCAGGATGATGTACTCCCGTATTATAAGTCGTGCGCACAAACAGGACTTGGCAGAATTTTCATGAAGCACTGCGTTCAGCAGGGTTCTAGCCACGCAGCACATAGCCAGACCTAGCCGGCCGTCTGTGGCTAACTGGACAAGTTGAGTCTGGCTAACTGCACTAGCTGCACCTAGCCGCACCTCCCCACAGCTAGCCAACACCTCTGGCTAGCTCTAACCTCTCCTATGTATCAAACAATAGAGAGTTTGCGGTGGAGCCACCCCAGCACCACCAGATGCTCATCCAGCATGCGGTGCCGGGTGGCTACATCATTTGGTGGCTGTTTGGTTGCCTGCTCATTATGGCGTTGAGACAGCGCAACACCAAATGCCTGTCTTCTAGCTATTTTTGCGCTGTGATGCGGACTGCAGTTTCTTGACTGTAAGATGAATGTTACGTCTGTGGGTACAGTACTGCAGAAAAGGTATCTCCTCTAGGGGGGAATTTGGTGTACCAAGTGTCGGGTGGTTTTTATTCCTCCGAAGTACGATGGGTTAAGTTTTACAAGGGATAGATCTTTAGATGGGTGGGCAGGATCTTTTATTTACAGGCTTTCAGCACGGAGCACTGAGAAGCCTTGGTGCGCTGGGGGGTGCAGAGTTCGCTCCTTTTCAGCCTTCCAGGGTCCGATAACTCGGTTGCGTATCCTATACAGGTTCCTTTCGAGGGAGGACGAGAGGAGTCGCGGATAGAGTCGAGTTTCTTTCTCTGGGCGTTGCTCTGTGCAGTGGGTGGGATTTTCTGTGCTGCGGTTTTATTTCTCTGTTTTGATCTTCTTCTCTGTTTAATGTGCGGGACCTCGGGGCCTGTTTCGAACTTTGTAGCCTAGACTCCGCAATTACCTTCCTTTGGGACCCCTTTCTTTATGTCTCCGCTTGAACCTTGAGGTGTGATATTCACTGACAAGGTGACCATGCCAGTTGGTAGATGGTATAAGGACTGGATTTCTCCAAGTTGTCCCAAATCAAGGACCGATTTGCCTTCTGATACTACTCGGTCGGAACAGTTACATGCTAACAGGAATTCTGTTGCTGGCTGTTTAGATACCACTCCACCTTTGGTACGTGGTGTTTTATCATTTTCAGGATCTCCTATATGACCTGGACCTTTTTCTGGTTGGAGTTCCCTACCGGAAGCGACTAATTGCCACTCCTTGCGCTCCGGGTCTTGCGTTAACCTGTACTTTGTAGTACTTTGGTTTGTGTCCGTCTCGTGTCCAAAGACGGAGGAAGAGTTCTTCTTGGCTTGGGAAAGCCTTAGGAATTTAGGTGGGAAATACAAGATGCCATTCTCGAATAATACGCTAGGTTTTTATACTCTTTGCCTAGCCACCGGCACATCGTCCGACATGCGTTCTTCATTCTAGACACAGTCTTCAGCCCACAAGGTAGCTCCTACCCCCTTTTGGCCTGAAGGAGTCCGCTTTCCTCCTCACCTTTGCTGGTGAAGCGCCCGTTGACAGAGGTACTCCTATAGCAATCCAAACAGCCTGGTCAAGCTCCTCTTGTGTCGTAGAACTCATTTCTCCTTTGTCCTGTTACTTTTCCTCGAGTTGGTTATCTCCTCTCCAGCGGAGACCATTTTACAGCGCAGTTCTTGAGTTGTTCGAATTCTTTCACTGCGGAATTCGTCCCTTGTTGTGTTGGTGTCGTTCTTGATCTGTTTCACCCATTCCTCCTTGTCGGAATTCATCTCCTCGTCATATCGGTACCATTCTTGACTTGGTTGGCCTATTCCTCCTGGACGAAGTTCATCTCCTCATCATATCGGTACCATTCTTGACTTGGTTGGTCTACTCCTCCTTGACGGCCATTCTCTGAGCTCCATATCTATACCCTACTCGTCCTATAACCTGTTTTTATCATGTTCAGCGCCTGGCTCGGCTTCGCTGGCGAGGCAAGGCGGAGGGGAGCACGAGGCGGAGGGGAAGCACGAGGGGAGTGTGCGGAGGGAAGCGCGAGGCAGAGGGGAAGCACGAGATGGAATTCATCTCCTCGTCATATTGATACCATTCTTGACTTGGTTGGCCTATTCCTCCTGGACGAAGTTCATCTCCTCGTCATATTGGTACCATTCTTGACTTGGTTGGCCTACTCCTCCTTGACGGAATTCCTCTCCTCGTCGTATTGATACCATTCTTGACTTGGTTGGCCTATTCCTCCTTGACGGAATTCATCTCCTTGTCATATCAGTACCATTCTTGACTTGGTTGGTCTACTCCTCCTTGACGGCCTTCTCCGAGCTCTATATCCATACCCTACTCATCCTATAACCTGTTTTTATCATGTTCGGCGCCTGGCTCGGCTTCGCTGGCGAGGCGAGGCAGAGGTGAGGCGAGGCAGAGGGGAGCGCAAGGCGGAGGGGAGCGCGAGGTGGAGAGCGTGCGAGCGAAGTCAGCGAGGCGGAAAGCATGAGGCGGAGGGGAAGCGCGAGGTGGAGGAGGAAGCACGAGGGGAGGAGGAAGCGCGAGGCAGAGAGCGCACGAGCGAAGTCGGCGAGGCGGGGCAAGGGAAACAGCGAGCAGCACAAGGCAGAAAGGGCGAATGGGCACGCGTGCGAAGGGATACAAGCGAGTGGCACAAGGTGGAAAGGTGGCAAGCAGGCACATGGGCAAAGGGATACAAACAAGCGGCGCAAGGCAGAAAGGCAGCGAGTGGGCGCGTGGGCGAAGGGATACAGCGAGCGGTGCAAGGTGGAAAGGCAGCGAGCAGACGCGCGGGCGAAGGGAAACAGCGAGCGGGCATGCAAGCGAACTTTAAAGCGGCGTTGCGGAATAGTGGGTGCAATCAAAGTGCGAAGTGTGTAGCGCAGCGGTGAAATATGAAAAAGGGAGCGGGAACACAAGAACAGGGGATTCTTTGTGAACGGAGTCGCATTATGCGGCGGTCTCGAATGGCGGTGTAGATTGCCAGTGTCACATTTACCAACACTTATGTCGCTGAGTATTATTGGAGTTCTGCTGGCGTTGTGGTGGTGGGTGTGGCCCACACCACATCGGCTTGGCCGTTTTTGGCAGCGCCTTCGTGTAGATTAGTCAGCTCCTTGTGCTTAGCCACCGCCATATCCATTGCTTTGGCCTTGTGCAGCCTCCCAGCGACTCGGAGCACCCCCGCCCGCCCCATTTGGTGATTGGAGTGCGATCGACCCCACGCCACCGATCGGCCCAGATTTTTCGCGATCCCTCTGTGATCTGTTTTTTTCCCGGGCTTTCGAGGCCAGTGACATCCACCGAGACTACGAGACTTCGAGAGCGAGATCGAGACTAGAGACTAGAACAGAGAACAGAATATTCAAGACACCCGACTCCTGGAGACAAGGCATCTTTTGTAGCCATTGGCCAATTTTTGACTGCCACCGTGCTCATGCCTTAGCTACTTGTCCTCTGTGAGCACCACTACACCTCCGAGCTTGCGAGACTACAAGACACCGAGATCAGAGCAAGAGCACCAGACCCGCGACAGACCAGATCTTTCGCAATCTTGTCATTTTGCTATTCGAGTTTTCCCCCGGCGCGTCGACACCATGTATTTCAAAGACGGCCCACTCCCTTCGTTGTCCCAGGACGAGCAGGATGTGCTCAGAATGGTTGTCTATGATGTTGAAATGGCAGCAGAGGAGTACATTGTAGAGGATCTCAAGTGTGCCATCTGCCAAGTTTGGGAGGTAGCTCTGCGTATTGGCGTCAAGCATGGACAGAGGGAAGCCCGTCAGGTGCACACGAACCCAGCCAAGGAGTTGGAGCAAGAGCAGGTGTGGGGATTTGATGTTGGGTGGAGACTTGCTACCGAGGACTGCGTGCTGAAGGCGAGTAAAACCTCTATCCCCGCCCCTCCTCTTCCCTCTGTGTCAATGATCGCGACACAAACGGACCCGCTCCTGACTTTGTCTGAACCAGCCGCTTGGGCTAAAGATGTTCCCCACCATGACCTCTCTCCACCTTCCCCCCTCGAGCATCTGAGCATCCATCCACCCACATTCTGTTTCCACATCCACACAAACCAAGCTCCCCTTCGAATCATCACCTGCTGCGGGCAATGAAGATCTCGACGCTGAGGTATGGTACAAGCTGCCCAACTACCTCCAAATCCATCACTTCCATCCCCGTCCCCAACAACAACCTTCACCCATGACTTCTCCGACTTGCGCACAGAAACGTGCCCTTTTGCAAGCTTGCAGCGGCGTCACCAGTGTGCACCTCGTGGCCCTGGCCCTTGCTTGTCGACTCCGCGCAGCCTGTGTGCTCCTCAAACACGCATTCCTCAAACAATTGTATTGAATATCTATGATTTGAAACCCAAAACAGTGCGTGCTCGAAATGCAGACACACCGTTCTCCATTCCCGCATTGCACTCCTATCTGCTGGCGCCTCCTTACGACAGAGATGCACGTCTGGATTGGGGACATGATCCACGACTTCGCGATCTTAGTCGCGCACTCACTGCATTGGGTTTCGGCCCGGGTCTTGATTTTCTTGTTTTTTTTTTGGACATTGTTGTATTTCTTGGTTGTCTGGTGGCGCGGATGCCGCCATTGCGAGTTGGGACACATGTGATGGTGGGCATGGCCCACACCACATCAGCTTGGCTGTGTTTGGCAGCGCCTTCGTGTAGATTAGTCAGCTCCTTGTGCTTAGCCACCGCCATATCCATTGCTTTGGCCTTGCGCGGCCTCCCAGCGACTCGGAGCAGCCCCCGCCTGCCCCAGTGTTTTTATCCCGCAAGTCCTTTATGTCCGTTTGTTGAAGGTGTCCGTTTTGAAGTTTCTCTCCGCTATCTGTCTGCACTATTGTTTTATGTCCCGCTTGTTTCGGTCTTCTCTTTATCTCGTTGCACATTTGGGCGGTCGCCAGAGTTGACACATAGTAGAGGCTCACAGCGCTTATAAACACATCATTAAAAGGTGCAGGATAGTTTCAGTGTTATACAAACATAGCTGTATACCTGGACTCTGTTAGGTGATATAAAGGAGAGTCAGAGCGAGCTCCAACTACTGACTGTAGTATTCAGAGCACGACCGGGTGTCACTGCGGCATGTTATACTCTGAATACACTACCAAGGAGATATACCCATACACGCCTATAACCTATTCAAGGATATAATCCTATAAAAGCGACCCAGAGACTGCATAGATGAAGTAGCGAGACTTAACATGTTGCGCGGTACATTAAACCGTGTAGGAGAGCGACCGCGGTACTGCCGCGGCGTCCCATAGTTGTGTATAACCCACCGCGGTGCCTACTAACGGGCCGCAGTCAACCATAAACCCATTGTTACCCTAAGACAGGGAACTGCCAAAGCGATCGGACGATGATGTGGTGCCGCAGTGCGACACGACCTGTCAATCAAAGACATACAAGTCCTAATTTGGATTCTAACGATCAGATTAAGGCACTCTGGTACTTTGCGGGCCAAGCACTGCCTGTGGCTGGATCACCAAATACAAGCAGGAGGAATGTATTGAAAAGGCTGGGTTCAACCCCAGGCCAGCGCGGCATTGTACTACGGGTGCGGAAGGCACCGCAGTATTGCCAATATACCAAATATAGACCACGGGGGTCAAAACCAACGATCTCCCAGCCCCAAGACCATGCGGGATCAACGAAGAACCATGAGGGAACGAACCTACATGACCAAGCACCACATCTCAGTTACCGTATCCAGTTTATCTCCTTTCGTTTGTACTATTACTATAAAAGCAGCCTGTAGAACCCGCACACAGCCAGTTCATCGCACTGTCTATCGGAGTGGGTGTCCTCAGGCATATTTCGTGGAGATTTGTTTACTATCTCTGTTTGTAACTTGTCTATAAATTGAAGTTGGTTGTTGACTCAAATTGTCAAGCAAGGGACTCATCAGTTAAGCTTCAAACGGTTAACCGCCTGAGAATTGGTTGTGACTTGTCAGCTGCTTTGCCTTCACACTTGTCAGGGAGAGTCCTGTCATTAGCTGTTGGATCGATTAGTTGGACTTTGCAATCAGTGCTTAAGCCGTGACTATAAAAGTGAAGGAAAAGTCGCTAAATGAGGACAAGTTTAGGTCTACTGTACAGGAGAGTCCTGCAGTAAAGAGAATTGCAAAGGGAGAATCAGCTTGCCTCAATATAGCAATTGGAATTAGCCATTGCTGGAGATATTTTGTGAACGCCAAGTACAAACTCTGCCTTGAAGCAATAGAACTATCCTTATAGTCACTACCTTCTTGTATCCATCTCATACAAACATTCATCCTACGCCATGGCAAAAGATAACTGCTGTAACTTGCCAAGTGAAGTGCTGCGGGGACTTTGTTAGTGCCTCATAGTACTTGTTTCGTTGTTAAATGTACAATACAAACCTGCTGGCCACATACTACGGTCCAGACCCGAACTCACTAAGGATTGTGCTAGTCTTTTGGGAGTGAATAGATATTGTTTGTGTGATTTTAGTGTTGTTTCACAACATGCTATAACTAACCTATTCAAGACGTATAGTAAGCTCACCGTTTCATCTGGAGCCCACCTCGGGGGTCCAGTTTGGATTGTTGAAACAAAACAAGAACATCCGAGCTTGAAAAGTCTTTCAAAGACTTCAAGTGGAAAAGAACAGTTGAAGTATTTCATCTGTGGCAAGATCTAACAGGCAATCTGTCTGAAAGATCAACCAGTCCTAGACAAAGACACAAGTCAGGGGAATGTTCACTTCTCTCGGAGCTAATACTCTGGGAAAACAAGCCGCCGGTAAACACAGATGAGCCAAGGAGAGGGATTATACCCGAGGCTGTGTTTTTTCCACCACAAGCTCGTGGTTGTTAAACGCAGAATTCTACAAGGGGTCTCCTGCGCAGACTCTGTATCAAGCTCTCAGCTTGAGACCACAAACACTGAGAACCTAACCAAAGAGAAGACAACGGTCTGCCTTTACCAGCGGACACAGTTCTCCCTCTCTGGATAATCCGGAAGAAAACCCGGGTCAGACTACGCAGGGCACTTTGAACTTGCCAGCCAGTCAGAAAACAATTCCTGTGCCTGTCACTTCAGTGCAGAAAAACCCTGCTACAGTTACTACTGTACAGACTCAACTGGTACAAACCATTGTACCAAAGCCAGTGTCAAACAGTTCAGCTACTGTCCCACCAGTTACCAAATCAACAATGGGTAAATCTAAGCTTCCTCAGAAGTTTGGCCGCAACCAGTTGAAGTTAAAAGGCGACGATGAAGGGATAGAATTGCAGGATTATTTGGACACAGTCGAGGATGTTGCTGACAGAGTCAGAGTGAAAACGGATGAAGAGAAAAAGTGGATAGCATTTCACTATTGTGATTCACGAATGAAAGAGCAGTGGAAGGTTTTGGCCTCCGCAGAGCAGCCATATACCTGGGAACAGTTCAAAGAAGAGATCCGCGATAATTACCTGAGCTCAAAGAACTTGAGAAAGGATCGTTGTCAGGACTCGAGAAATTCATTCGGAAAGCTTCCAGAAAGCCTATAAAAGCAAATGACATTGAAGGTTTACATGCCTATGTCAGGCAATACAAAGTGCTGGTTGCAAAACTCATGCAGAACGACATGCGCATCAAACCGTGAAGCTATAAAGTACTTCTTCATTGGGGTGACCGAAAAGCTCAAGGACAAAGTCCAAGACCTGATGAGGGTTACACCCAGAGAAGGATTCAGCTCGTACAAAAAGGACAAACTAGAGTGGGAAGCGAAAGCTAGCAATACTGGAACTCCTCCTGAACGAGAAGACAATGACAAGTATGTCTGGACAGACATCTTGGAAGCAGCGGTGAAAATTGAGGAGGCAGAGTCGGCATCATTCTACGATGCAGACCTCTCTTGGGTTGAACCAAAGAAAGCTACAGTTCTGTTGCAGAACTCAGAAGCGGAAGACCCTGAACGTATTACAGCTAATGTCGGAACCGAAGGCGCGAGTGAAAATTTTTTGTTTTGGGATGTTTTCAAAGAATTGTTAGTAACTCAATCAGTTCTGCACCGATTTGGATGAAACTTAGGTAGATTTGCGGGCTAATTCACGCAAGTAGTGATGTAAAGAATTTATGAAACTATTTTATTAGGTAATTTGTGCTTTTGAGCTATTTTCGTGCCAAATGCTGTCTAGCATGTCCAGAACATGTCCCAGTGACCTAATTTTTGGGAGGGACAACATATATACTTTATTGACCATGTGATAGAACCAGAATTATATGAACTCCTGAGATAATGTAATTCTTACAATATTTCTGAATGCCGAATCTACCAAATATATCCAATGGAGCTACAGGAACTGTAACGAACTTATCTGTAGTTTTGGTTCTATGACATGTTTAATAAGGTATATATGTTGTCCCTCCCAAAATATTAGGTTGCTGGGACATGTTCTGGACATGCTAGACAGCATTTGGCACGAAAAGTGCCCCAAAGCACAGATTACCTAATAAATTATATTTTCATAAATTCCTTTACATCAATAATTGCGTATGAATTTGCCCGCCAAATCTAACTAAGTTTCATCCAAATCGGTGCAGAACTGATTGAGGTACTAACAATTCTTTGAAACATCCCAAAACAAGAAATTTTCACTCGCACCTTCGGTTCTGACATTAGCTGTAAACATTTAGCAGATAAAGTACAGAAACTCGAGGAAACTCGTCTGACGGAAGTTGGCGACTTCCAGGAGAAGATTTATAAGGAATCCAAAGTCAGATGGGAGAGGTGTTCGCCACTCACCTTGATAAATTCACTGCAGACCAGCACAAAGAGTGCAACAAATCAGGATGGCTGTAGAATCCTCAAGGCCTAGCGCCACGCACCCTCCAGCTACCAGAGCAACAATCAACCGAACTTTGTGAGGAACGTAGGGGCAATACCGGCAATTGTTTCTATTGCTGGGAAGGCGGTCATTTTTTACCAATTTTTCACTGAAAAACTTGAAATGTTTAACCAGTGATGTAAATTGATTTTTCTGAGTTGGAAGCCCACTCCAGAGCACTACAGACTACAATAAAATTGCTTGGCATACTCCTCGCATTTTCGCATATATAGTGCGATGATCGCCACCTGTCTCCGAAAGCAGATTGCCCACATGGAAATAGCTTTACGAGACATGTATATCTTCATTCCGCACTCCCGGGGGGGATCCTATGATATCCCCCATCTTTAGAAACCATTTGCTTTAACTTCACACAGTCTGATTGTAATCTGGCCATGATCTCGGCAGCTGTCCTGTGGGCTGCATATATAAGGGTCTATAATTTAGGATGAGTGACATATTGGTATCAACATCAGATAAGCCGACATTTCCCATGTTCTCTTCATTTCCGCACTCCCCGGGGAGATTCTGTGTTATCCCCCATCTTTAGAAACATTTGCTGTTAACTTCACACAGTCTGATTGTAATCTGGCCATGATCTCGGCAGCCGTCCCGTAGGTTGCATATATAAGGGACTGGGTGTTGTCTCTGTATTGTCTGATTTCATCTCTTCCTATTGTTGTCTTGCAAAATCTTATTTGTAACTAATCTCAGCACTGATGTTACATCTCAAAGGTTATAACCCGCAATAAAGCTGATCTTCAAGCAGTCTGTTACGACTTCATGTGTAAATCCGGGAGATGGCTGACCAGATATCGTTTAGATCCCTTGAAAATGAATTCAACA